>JAGQDJ010000072.1:0-344582 GCA_022885665.1 Triops longicaudatus
TCACAGTCATAAGGTCGATGTTCAGGAAGAAGATCTGCATTTTGTTTGGAAAACACGTCAGGAAATTCTTTTAGCAGATCCTGAGCTTGTTCGGGTATCACTAAATTATTACTGGGCAGCGGATCAATATGAGGGTACAACTGCTGGTGTATCTCCTCCATAGTTTTAATTTTCAAGGTACCATTGATCAACTGTACGTAAGCCAAGCCGATTTGAGAAGAATCGTCTCGGTTGGCGCAGGTTGAAAAAGACGGGCCATCAATCATTGAGATTGAAACCCACGGTGGCGACGGAGCTACAGGTACAGGAACAGGTAAGTTGACAGTGCGAAGTTTGGTAGTGGATGGGAGTGACCACGTCTTCGAAACCGGGTACCCCTTTACAGATTCCTTGACAGAGACGCAATATGTCAGACAGTGCTCCGAGCCGAAATCTACGCTATAGTTGTTCCAGTCTATCACAGGGTTATGCGTAGCTAGCCAGGAGAATCCCAGGATTATTGGATGTGGAGACGAAGTGACCAGAAAGCTAATGGTCTCCACGTGATTTCCAATACAGAGTTGTAAAGGTATCGTCTCCTGCGTCACCAAACCAGCGCTTGACGGCTTGCCATCGGCTAGCGTCACTTGAACAGATTTTGCTAGAGGTACGACAGGAATCTTGTACATCTTTACCAGATCAGAGTCCATGAAGCTTGTATCAGCTCCTGAATCCACGAACAGAGGTTGTTGTATTTCGGTAGCGCCGAACTTCAACGTACCGGGTAGAAGTAATTTTCCTTTTGATTCTGATTGCTGAGATTGCAGTCGAAGCGCGGGAACATAGGGCGTGTTAGCTGGTTGAGGGCGGATCACAACAGAAGGCGTGTTAGCTGGTCGAGGGCGGATCAGTGAACCGCTAACAGAGTTTACTGATCCAACTCGTTTCCCGGTTGCTGAGGCCTTTGCTGAGGACCGAACCTTGCCGTCTTGACAGGGCAAGATAATTTACTATGACCGGGCTGGCCACAGTAAAAATACAAATTATTCAGACGACGTCGATCTCGTTCAGACATTGTCAACGGCTGGTGCTTGACCGCGTCAATTTCCATCGGAGTAGCAGACGGCACTGGATCGAAGGCATAATGCCTGGAAGCGGTTGCCCATCTTCGCGAAGAATTACCAAGCTCTTGTCGATGTTCAAAGAGTCTGTTGTCTACCTGGATAGCGACAGTGATGGCCTCGTCCAAAGTAGTAGGAACCTTGTGCTGTAGCAGCATGTCCTTAACTTCAGCGGACAGGCCCATTCGAAAGTGATGAATAAGGGCGGAATCATTCCACTGGAGGTCGGAAGCTAGCTGCCTGAATTCTGCAGCATACGCTGCAGGCTTTTTTCCTTGCTGAAGGCGACTTTGAAGCAGCGAGAACTGATCGGTCCGGTTCATCAAAGGCAGAGGCGAAAGTTTCTTTAAAGGTAGCGTAGTTATCCAAAATGGGGTCTCTCTTCTCCAGGTAAGGCGAAAACCAGGCCAGGGCCTTATCGGTAAGGAGAGTTCCTATCACGCCTACCTTGAGACTATCGGTAGCATACCGTGAAGGATTTAGAAGAAATACTAACTCGATCTGATTCAGGAAGCCCCTGAAAAAAACGTCTATCCCCGTTGAATTTTTCTGGTAAATTCACTTTAGGCTCAGCTCTAGGAGAGGTCGCGGCGATTCCCTGGCTCGAGCTCAGAAGCTGTGCCCTTAGAGTCTGGTTCTCTAACTCGAGACGTTGAAGCCTTTCCAAGATTTCTTGAACAGAAACAGCAGACTGGTCCATTTCAGGAGAGTGTTATGCTGTCAGGAATTGCAGAAACGAGATATCAGAAGACGGGTCTGCTGTCGGGAAACGGAGTTGTATTGAGAATATATTGTGTCCACACTTAGCAGAGTAGTTAACAGGAGCTAAGTGAATAACACTCTGGTTAGTGAACCAGAGTGCACAGCTATATATATGAGAGAGGAGTTTGTGAAAAAGGTAATGGAATTTGTGAAAGGAGTTTGTGAAAGAGGTAATCTGTTATTGCGCAATTGCGCAATAACAGATTACCGACCTTGCAACTGTTGTGGGACCAGGTTGACCTGATCCCACAAGGGCCGCAACACGTTTGGAAAGCAAGTTACAACACTATGGGTCAAGATCATGACATTCGGTCAGAGCGGAACCGCTCTCGAGATTGACTAGGAAAATTGTACCCTTCGCATGGGGCTGGGAGCAACAACAGGCATTCGACGGCCTGAAGCAGGCGTTAGTATCGTCGTCCATCTTAGCACACCCGGAGTTGGATGGAGAATACGAAATCCACCCGGACGCCAGTGATTTCGGCGTAGGGGTGGTCCTAGCCCAAGGACAAGCGGGCACGGAGAGAGTCATTGCCTACGCCAGCCGGCTCCTTCGCCGTAGCGAGAGAAACTACTCTACCACGGAAAAAGAGTGCCTCGCCTTAGTGTGGGCCGTCCGAAAATTTAAGCCATATGTGTGGGGAAAGAGTTTTAGGGTCGTCACGGATCATCACGCCCTATGTTGGCTCATGTCAAGGAAAGAGTTGATTGGGAGACTAGCAAGGTGGACACTGGCACTAATGGAACACGATTTCCGTATCGTGTACCGTAGTGGTAGAATTCACAATGACGCGGACGCTCTGTCACGCAACCCTGTCGGATCGCCCGTTGAGAATGAGGAAGAGGAGGACGGTCCCGCTGTTTTCGCGTTATCGTCTGAGAAGGCCCTGCCTTCTCAGACGATACCGCGAAAACAGCGGGACGAAGGAAGAACGCTGGGCACCTGGGATTGAAAAGAACCTGGGATAAGATTAGTAGGCGATACTTCTGGCCCAAGATGGTAAAAGATGTAACGAATTAAGCCTTGCGAAGACTGTCAGTCTAAAAAGGGCGAAACTACGGGGAAGAAGGACTTATGATGCCCATTAAATTTGACAGGCCCTTTGAAAAAGTGGGGATAGATTTGCTCGGCACGTTCCCTCCAACCATGAATGGGAACCGGCATGTTATCGTCGCCGTGGACTATCTGACAAAATGGGCCGAGACCAAAGCCGTCGCGTCAGCCTCAGCAGAAGAGGTCGCAAGTTTTTTGTACAGCAAATCGTTTGCAGACATGGGGCGCCGGATATGCTCTTAAGCGACCGAGGAACGTGTTTCACGGCGGATTTTACAGAAAGTCTACTAAAGGCCCTGCGAACCAACCATACCACGACGACGGCTGACCACCCCCAGTGCAACGAGCTAACAGAAAGAACAATACCCTGTCCGACATGTTATCCATGTACGTAAGCGACAACCACAAAGATTGGGATGACAGCTTGGACGCGGTGACTTTTGCCTATAATACATCAAAGCAAGAGTCGACTGGCTACTCTCCCTTTTACTTGCTGTACGGAAGGGAGCCCAAACTCCCAATCGATGTCGCACTGGGGGCGATGCCGAACGTGACCGATGGGCGGGGTAGTCAACAGAGTCCTGGCGTTCAGACTGCTGAGAGATTGAAGCAAATGTACAGGGTCGTTAGACAAAATCTGGAAAAGGCGCAAATGAGACAAGGTACGATGCAGGCCATGAACACAGGACTTTCGAGGAGGGTACCCTGGTGTGGGTCTATACCCCGCTTAGGAAGGTAGGCCGGTCCGAGAAGCTGCTATACCGGTACTTTGGCCCATTTAGGTATGAAACGGCGGCAAACTGACATCGTACACGTCTCAAGACTAAAGCCCTACACCGAGCGTCTTTCTGGCTTTGGCGAGGGTGTCTAGGTTCGACGAGGTGGCGAATTCCGTCACAACTATACCGAAGTTATTGGAAGAAAAGCCTTTTGGTTGTAATTATCGTATCGCTTGTCCATCCGAACTCGCTTGGGCAGTAGTTGCCGTTGTAGCCTTCTTTCATTTGTTTTCTCCTTAATTTTCCATTGCACCCTACTAACACGGCCAACCTTACGGAATTACCTATGTGAACTTGTGACTCTGTGCACCTGAAATAAATACCGCCGGGTGGCAGATACCCCATTTAGCACCCGGGACCCGTGGCACGAAAATTAGAACGGGGGCGTTCTAATGTGGGTTAGGAGTAAATGTAACGCTTTAAGATCACTCGATCTAAAAATAGCACAAAAAAGGGGGCCCCTTTCCCAGTTCTCGTGGTTGAAGTTGTGTACCTCGGCGTCGCTGACTTGAACGATGCCACGTTGTACCTGTTCGGGGATAGCGATGCCGAAGGTTATAAAAGGGTTGGGAACGATAGAGAGGGGGAGTCGGGGTTTTGAACCAGAGAAGTAAAGTATCGAGTTGTATGTGTTGTTGTATGGGTTGATGAGGGCCTTCCCTTAGAGTTGTATTTGTTGAAACAATAAATAGACAAGCATCATAAGGAACTGTAGTAGACTGTAAAGTCGTGGTGCTGATACTTCAGGTGTACTGCTTGCCGTTAACCTGCTTGCTCGTAAGCCACGAAGAGTAGCGGAGACAGGAAATCGTAAGTAATCCAGTTTAATCATAGAAGACGCAGTGATAGAAGCGGAGAAAAGACTATTCCTAGAGAAAGGAATCAGCATAGGACGTAGCGTAGCGACTTTTCAAAGTAATCAAGGCTTAGTACTACTCACAAACTTCGGGCAGGAGGCACAACGGATAAGCAAGAGAACAGTCTCGTCGTCCTGTAAGAAAGGCTTCTCAAGATCTGTACGAGGGCATTAAGGCCGCAATGGACACAGTAGACATTGTTTTAATTCACAAAACCCCAGCAGCGCGCCGCAAACTTGAGCAAGCTCAGACTTTGGTCAAAGAAAACCAAGTAGAATAACAGTCTCGTCGTCCTGGAAGAAAAGCTTCTCAAGATCTGTACGAGGACATTAAGGCCGTAATAGACACCTGAAGACATTGTTTTACTTTCCAAAACCCCAGCAGCGCGCCGCAAACGTGAGCATGCTAGTTTGGACAAAGAAAACCAAGTAGAAGAACACTCTCGTCGTCCTAAAAGAAAAGCTTCTCAAGATCTGTACGAGGGCATTAAGGCCGCAATGGACACTGAAGACATTGTTTTGACTTCCAAAACCCCAGCCACGTCCTTGTTTGTCATTGTACAAGAGATTAAACAGCTCTCTGTGCATGCCTTCAGGTCGTCGAACAACATCAACTTTAGGTTTTGGTTTGGACTTCGGCTTAGAACCCCCAGCGATAATACTTTCCTTCGTTATTTCCGGAGTCGCCAGTCTTTCTAACTCTAAAATGTCCATTACGTCCGCTATTTCCGCTGCTTTGTTTGTCTGTTAAACTGGTAAATCGTTTTAATTGAAAATACCAGAGCATATCAAACAGCGTTCACTAACAGCTACAACATGTGCAGATAACAACAAACGAACTGCTTGGAGGCGTGTCGTTTTCTCTCGCTCATTTATACAGCTACGCTACCTAGTGGTTAGGTCTTAAATTACAAAAGGCGGTCTAGCATAAAGGCGCGAGAAAATAGAACCCGATCATCTTAATTATCGTGCACGTTTGCTGGAATTTTTGCAAATTGTTAGAAAATATGAATATTATAAATCCTGTATTATCGAAATTTCAAAAGATTTAGCTTTCAAAAGAGTGCAATTTTAATTACTTATGACACAGGTGTCCGTAAAATGTCCATGCGAGGCGAAAGGCAATGTAAGCCAATATTGGCTATTGCGGACAATCGGCTACAACGGACAAAATTTCCGTCCCCTTAGGTTTCGGTTATAGTGAGGTTTTATTGTGATACTACGAAAGCCTTTTTAATACTGTAAATCTGAAACTAATTAACGCAAATTCATTAGTGTTTTGTGCTGAGTCGCTTGAGCGGAATAAACCGGGACCGTAACTTATTTGTCCATGACTGTCATATTTTTCTATCCTCAATTTTTACAGTTCAGGGAGTCAAAGTCTAGCCAATGAAAAGCCAACCACATGGAGATAACACATTGTCGACCAAGTAAATATGAAATGTGTTCGTTTTGTTCTGAGCTATTTTTTAAAAATTATTTTCAACTTCAATTAGAAACTACCAATGCAGTTAAATTTTAATAAGGTAATTTATGTAACAACTGATTTCCTGAAGGTAATGAAATACATGTGGCAACGCTCCAGCAACAGTTTCTGCGTTTTTTCAAACGTTCATAACGCTTTTCTGCACATTTTCTTGAAGTGCACAAATCGCATTCTGCACCTTCTGTAAAGTTCGATTACACGAAAATTTAAATTTGACGTTAAAGAACAACCAAGTTCAGCTTCTACAAAATAGTTTATAAGTCAAAGGTACTCAGACTGGCTCGATTCAGCGTTTATTCGCCTCCTGAACCGCGTTGGCTTATAGGCCTACGAGCCAGAGAAATTGTGAACAGACAGACGGGGATAGGGAAGGGACAAAAGACAAGATGAGGGAGAAAAAATTGGCCACGAGTAATTCAAGAGCAGAATTTAAAAATGGGAGGAGAGAAAAACTAATCAGTTAACAGGGAATCACTCGCTAAAGACTTGTTTTTCCTTTCGCTTCCAATTTGTTCTTCTTCAAGTCGCTGGCGTCGAAACGATGTACAGAAACGGAAGAGCTTCCAAAAAATATAGCAAATATACTTAGGCAATCGCTTTTTCTGGGGGTATGGCGGTAGAAGTGGGACTTACAAGGACAGGAATTTGAAAAAGAGGGAGGGAATGGGTTTTTATTTAGTTTCACGTCAGTGAAGTAACCACTTTGAAATGTTTGTTCTCTAGTTTGCTGAAGTATCTGATTTTGAAAAATCGTAAAATTTTTTTACTTTCTGAAGGGCTTGCACGAATTAACATTTTGATACCCTACGTAACGTACCTTAAAATTCATACTCGTTAGTAACACTCCATAGGAAACTTGATTACAAACTAATGCATAATTTCAACACCTATGAAAGTTTTTCCCTTTTTACCAATCTGTCTTGCACACATTGAAGAGCAAGGTACCAACTAATATTACACATCCTTTTCACACAGAAATTCTACGATCTTCGTTTTTTTCTTTTAACTTACGAGTTTTCCCCCCGCCCGCCCTCCCCTGAATGAAATTATACCGGCATTGTACATAAAAAACTTTCTCCGCTCCCAAGTGAACATCGCCCGAAAAAGAAAAATACTGCGAAACATTGGAAGTGAGGGTGATACCGCGGAAACTATTTTGTGTGTTTGTCATAGGGTTCAATATTCGCGTAAAATGGGGAGAGACCCGCCCAACTATTGCTGTCACTACCAATTCTGATCTCCAATAGGGAAAGTTATGCTTTTTTTCCCACCAAAAACACTAACTGTATGCTTTAGACTGTGAAAAACGTAAACGTTCGAGAGTTGCAAGCACCACACAACACACTTTCCCTCATCGTTTCTCATTCGTAGCCGACTTCCTGTGTTGCCGACGCTTTTCGATTCCAGTGTTTCTTCCGCTTCAAAAAGTAACGGCTGCAGAGTTAATATTTGTGATGCAATGCTAAAAAATCGCAAGGGCAAATGGCGGATTCTTCACGACGCCTGCTGAACACTGCACGGGATATAACGCCAGTTTAGCGTGGTATAAATGAACGGCGCCTTTCTTGGGGCTGCAGGCCAAGCGTCATCAATTTCTTTGCTCTTCCCATGCAGCAAAACACACAAAAAAGGAAGACCTACCCGCTAAAAGAAAAGCATTGTCTTTCAGGGAAGGAGGTGGGAATTAAGGTGATTTTTGTGTGTGTGTGTGTGTGTGTGGTAAATGAAAAATAAAAACGAGGGTCATATTCTGGGATAAATCATAACTTAAAAAACGGAAAATGTAAAATCTAGGACATAACCTATCACGCTGAAACTGTTTCATATCGCTTTTTCCAGTTCGCTAGAATCACTGCAGTTAACAAGAATTTGAAACATTCACTCCCAAATCAACAATTGTCCTCCATTCTGCTCGGAACTAGCCAACGTAAGATTTTCACACATGCATTCTTTTGTCTCAACCTTTGCTATGGATATTACATACAGCCCCCTCCCTTCCCCGAAGAAAACGACACAGAGAAAAAGCAGTACGGGGGGCGGAGCCGCGTTTCCAAACATTCCATTTTGACACGGCACCGTCTTTTTGTTGCCCGTGTGAACCGAATCGCTGCATTTCTCCCATCACTTATTCTTCCTGTCGACTGCTGTTTTTTTTAAGGTTCGTATTCACCCACCAGGTAAGGCCACGCCCCCCGTGCACTGGAAAACGGTTTCTTCCAAGTGGTTGTGTCACAAACATGGCAGTGTTTCGGCCTCACATTTATCCCCGGGAGCTTTCGGGTTCAGTCTAAATATTTTTTTTTGTCGTTTCGTCGTCAACTACTTCTCTTTGTATATTCAAAATCAAGGGAAAAGAAAACGAAAAAAGAATAAGAGGTTGCAACACTTTGGCTCCAAGTCAAACTGTCTGCGTCCATTTCGTTGACTATTGTGAAGAGAACTCATCCTAAACGGCAGTTTCCGTGTGACTACGCGAAGAAATCCGGTCGACTTCCATAATCGGCGGTCCCAGTTCGTTCTCTCCTGCCCCGGAATAGCCTCCCCCGCCCAAGTGGGAGGCCGGCGACGCGTCCACGTAGTCGATCGAGGAAGTCTGCGACAGTCGCTTGGAGGCAGCTTGGGCTTGTTTCTGCAAAACGGCGGCCAAGGCTGGATTAGTACGCTCCATGTGACGCGCGTCGACCCCCTGACGGAACGCGTTAACTACGCGAATCTGCACAGGTTGAAGGGGATGCACGGTCCACAAGCATTCCGCCACATTTTTTATTTGTCAGGGGGAGGTGGTATGAACAAGGACGTCAAAGGTATTTTTTTGACGATAAGATGCATTAGCGGGTCGAGGGTAATTTTTTGAGGGGGTTGGACACATTCGCAGCCCAACGGAGCATATCCAACGACGAGCGAGAAGAGGGCGTGGTCACAATGAAGGCACGAGATATCGAATAAGGTTTTTCAGTAGGTTTGAGGATTCAGGGAGGTACGGAGAAAAATAAACAAACAAAAAAGAAAAACGCGATTAAAATATGTTTATAAACCAAAAGAGAATTTCTCTGACGTTAAACAACGTTGGCGCCAAACATGAACTCAAAATAACGGAAAGCAAGGACGGAGTCAAGATTACGAAAGACCACATGTACGAAAACAAAAAGTCAACAAAGTTAGCATCAAAACCAAGTGCTACCAAAGTTTGTTAGACGAACTAAAAGAAAACCACATCCACGAGTTAGTCATTAACCATTGCGGAAACAAAACTAAGGATTTATCATTCGCTAAACCAACCTGAAACCACAAACCACAACCTTTTACACCCCCAAACCGATCAGCGAAACGTAACTAATTAGTCCCAACATAAAAGTTCAAGCTATAATAAATCAACAAGCTAACATACTACGAAACGTTTTATTGTTTAGTTCAACAATTAATTCAATTCAAGTATAAGTCCAAAGCGACATCAATGTTACTTTTAAAAAATCATAAGTTTCCCCACGCCTAAAAGCTTCATTTCTTGAAGAATGCTCCAAGAAACTCTTAAGAGTATTTAGTGAAAATTAGAATGTTAAAGAACGAGAAGCACCACTGCATGTCTTTTCGGAACGCAAACCAAGACGAGGAGTCTGAAAATTCTTTTTTGAATAACAACGAAACTTGCTGAAAACCCAAGAATCTCGAATAAGACGCTCAAAGAAAACATGCAGAATTCCTAATGGTTCAAATAACACAAGAAATAAAGGAGGAAAGAAAGGTTAGAGAACCGGAGCAGATCATACGGTCATTCAGACAGTACTGCTATAGATTTTCATATTCCAGAACAAGTACCAAATTCAAAAGAATAATTAAATTATATTCCCCATGGAGGTTTTAAAGGAGGGAAGTGTTTCGTGCCCCAAAGCGGTAAAGCCCAATAGGAGGGGTGTTTTCGTCTTTTTTATTCAATAAAAAAATAGGACAAAAATTCAACATTTAGGGAACATGCAACATTTTCAAGCACCACGGAATCATGCTAGCAAGATGTTGTCGGGTAAAAGGGTGCAAGAAATGCATATAGAGGAAAAGATACGCCGAGCAGCTTACAGCTTGATCTGTGGTACTCTTGCTGTAGGGGACCGGGATTAAACGTTCCTGCAATTCACCCCCAATCACCTTAAAAGGGAAAAAAGCAAAAAGACACAAAAATAGAGAACGAGGTTAAAAAGTTCTAGGGTTCACTATTTAAAGGTCCCAAATCCTTTCCGACGAAGGGGAAAAAGGTAACAAAAATATGAAATTGTGAAAAGTTTCCCCACCACCAATGCAACTTTTGGCTTATTTTTCAAATATAACAAGCATCTCCCAGGGTTTGGAAACTCCGAGGTAAGGAGCCAAGCTTGAGCAAGAACAGCACGAGAGACGGGAGAGAGAGACAGAGAGAGATAAATGCGAGGACTATTTTATGTAGATTTGTCAAAAACGAAACTTTGGGGGAAGATAAAGAGCGGAGGGCAACGTTCACAAGGTTTAACAGACGCCAAGAAATGGTAGGACATCATTTAGGGGAGCAAAATATCCCGCGTAATTCTTTAGAGCAGAAGGGACAAGGAGGACCGCCAATGGAAGCTAAAAGATATTTTTTTTTCAAAGTAAATAAATTAATTTGTAAAGATCAAGCCCACCCAAAAGAGTTTCAGGGATAGGAAGAGAGAAGAATTAAAAATAAAAACGTAACAAAGCTTTCAATCATTCGAAAAAATCGGGTATTTCCCCCCAATAGATTGTTGACACCGCTCGCGTTCTTTAAGACACACCTACACGCTAAGGATGACATAAGTATTTCACAAAAGGAAAAGCATAATAGGAAGGGGAAAACGAAACGTAACTGAAACCGCCTAAAAAGCCTCGACGGTGAGAACTTAAGCCCAAAACGAGCAAAATGGACTATTTTAAGGGGGTCCCAGTAATAAAGCATCTCCGTAAACACACGACATCAACCGTAACTTAGATAACACAGGTACCCAATGTAAGGAAGCTCTTTTATTAGTCAAAACTTTTAAAAGCCTCTTTAAATTCATGAATACCGGACTATTTTTCAGTATGTACAATAGTTTGTCAGACATGCAGTGGCCGCCACATACGAGGAAATATTTTAGCAAGAATATACTGATTAGCAAGTCCTAACACGGTTCGCTGGAGAAATCCCCCTATGAGATTCTTCCAACGACTTTTGGAAACGCAGGAGCCAGAAGCAGAAAACGAAAGAAGACTATGGAAGCGAAAAGAAGCAGTCAACAGATAACGAATAAAGCAGCCCGTAAACCGGAGAGACCCAAGAAAAGTTGATCCTACCCCTACATAGTTCCTTTTGAAGCGCCCGAATTTTTAGTAATTGAAAGGAACGAGGTTAGAGGTTCGCGACTGGAAAGAACAACGGCAACTCGGCACATCGTAAGAAAGTATAGAGAAACTCTGTAAGACCAGCCCAATCCATCACCATGTTCGAGAGGGACAACAGACGAAGCACTTGCAAGATACTGTGTTAGCTCTACTTTTTAGCATTTGATTTTCCCGCCACAGTTTTAAACGATTTTTTTTTTTTTGCTTTTTTGGGGGGGGTTTTGGTTTATATACTGGTTTCATGCACGCGGCGCGGGAGTCCGGGCAATTCCGGCAGCAGAATGTCCGCTTCTGCGGGGGAAAGTACGGGCAAAAGGGCGGAGGGAGGTTGTGTGGCACTGCCAGGTAAGTTAAACTGGGCTAGTTGCTGAGGGCTGAGGGGTTGATAGGGTTGGGTAGGGGGAAAATGGTGTCCGTTTTGGACAGGGGGTAACACGGCTCCCGCGCCTGGCACTGAAGCACTGGTAGATTTGGGTAGTCTTAGGACATTCGTACCGGCAGCCGAGGTAGGAGCATTGTGATGGCCTTGGTGGAAGCTGGCGAAGGTTGGGTGCAATTGCATGCTATTGTTCCCCGCCGTGCCGTTGCCTGCAGTATGATCAGCGGTAGCAGAAGTAGTAGTGGTAGTAGTAGCAGTAGTAGAAGGATAGTTGTTGGAGTTGATGCTCAAATGAAGTCCCTCACCCGTGGCTAAAGGCGAGGTGTTGGACTTCAGGGAGGGGTCTTCGTCAATGTACGTGATGTCCGACATAGGCCTGAGGGCCGAATGGCTCCGTGAGCTTCGCAAACTGTGCAAACTATGGACAGAGCGTTTCTCCTCCATGTCTTCCAGGGTAGATTTGAAAGCCCTGATTACCCGGAGCTGCAGAAACAAATAGACGGAATACATAGAGCCGCACCAAAAAATTATGGCTCAATCAAAACAATACACCAACACAAAAAAATATATTAAAAAATAAAAAAAAAATCGTTCGGATTAACCAAACATCAATAAACATTAGTGAGAAATAGAAATAAAATCAAAAAATAGATTGCGCCAAAAACTTGAGAGAAGATACACAATAGCCTTACAAGCAGGCAAATCAAGAAAAACTATTGCTGCTTTGCAAACTGACACGAACGGCAAATTTCACGGTAGAGAATACTTCCTTCTAAGTGCAAGCACTGGCTAGCTTCGTTAAGTTTTGCCAAAATTTGCCCTATGCGTTAATTTTGAATATTCAGGCCATTACAGGCATTCGAGCTCATTTAAAAACACTAGCGTAGTTTAAGAACCCATTTCTGATCATTGGTTAGTATAGTAAGAATCTTCTGTAAGATTTGCTGCAGTCCCTTGTTTTTTATGAACGTTTTTAAAAAATTTCTAGATATATGCGGTACAGTACTGTACTTTACTACATGTTAACGTACGGCCCAATACTCCGTGTTACATATTGGCCTGTGCGTCCTCAATGACAAATTTCATACGACCTGTACCAGCTTTAAACGTTATATATATGCTGTACCACTTTATTACTAATGAGTATCACATTTTTATTTACCTACATTCCTTTTAAACGTGACTAGGCAAAGCCGTTATGTAGTTTCACAAGCCCTACATTTCTTTGATTTGTGTAATAATACGCAAATCCAAGTATCCTGCATTAAAATGGAAATAAGTGGCATTTCCATTCAAACACCAGTCGCTTTTTAAAGAAGAAAAGGTGTCTATGAAAAGGTGTTCGTCGTGTCAGTTTCGCAAAAAAAAATTCCCAATATGCTCTCCAGATATCTATGGGAATCATTGGCTTGCACAAGAAAGGAACATTGTAGAAAAAATTTCGAAGTGCAAATGGTGCGTTTTCATGCTGCAAAAAATGTGATGGAAAACACAACGAAGACGAAAGTAGATAGCGAAAGAAGTTAGCACGACGGTGGCAATGTTGGCAATATCATAGAAATGCTCCAATACTGGGATCCAAGGCGAAAGATTGGACAGGTTTTTCCTTTTGTGCGGGAGTGCACGTAGTGTAGAAGGAAAGAGCGCAGGTGTTGTGTAAACGACTTTTGTGTGAGAGTATGTAACAAGAAGTCAAAATCACTAAATGAAAAACCTAAAAAGAGTAGGCTAATGATATTTCGGCTAAGCGGGAATAAAAGACGATCACTTATTCTTGGACTCTTCCTAAAAGGGAGGTCAAAGGTCGGCCATGCGATGAATAACGTATCGAAATGGTGAAAAGTGACCAAGTAGTGCAGACCATAAAGTGAACCTAATCATCTCTCAAAACAGAAACCAACTTATTTCCCACGGGGGAGCAGGGGCAGGGGGGACATGGACGATAAATCTTAACGCAGGGGCTCCAACCGATCCGTTCGTGATGACCAGAATTCAAGCTATGTTTTATGAGGGTTGTGGGGCGGGCTTTCAACACGGAGCATATTACTCATGCATAGAAGTGAAATATCCCCTTTAAAATAACGCCAAGATAAGGAATACCCTAAAGAAATCATCAAATAAAAAAATATCCCCTTCCCTGCAAACCGCCATTATTTGCCTTTAGCGCAAAACTACGATTAGTGAAGCCTCGGCTTTTCAGTTTTCGCGCGACAAAAATCCCCTCAAAATGGTAAGTTAGACCGCGATTATAACTCTAGCTTAAATCAATCAAAACTACAGCATTGTGGGCTTTTGCATAAGTAATACTCCAGAAAAACTTCAAATTAATCCAGATGTAGACTCCCAAAATAAAATATTAATAACGAAAATAAAAAGACTAAAAGACTTAAAATCGTACCTGGGTCTGCAATCTGGTCAAGCCACGAATCCAAAGGATTTGACCAGCTGACCTTTTCTTTTCTTCGTCATCTTTGGGATCAATGGATGCAATAACTTCAGCGATGTCTTCCGGATGACCTCGGCCCCATCTAGAAATCAACAAGCTTCATTACTAAGTATTCTAAACAATCTGGAACAAAAATGTTCCAAACTGAAATATTTCCGTTGCATTGTAAAGTTTAAGTAATAAAGTTCTTAGACGGGAGTTAACGAATTTGCGGTGTTAAATAAATAAATTTGTAAATCTCGTCTTGATAGACAACAAAGTCATACGAAAGAATCTTGGGGATCTTCCTGGTGGGTATTGTGGTAACAACTTGTCCCCAAAGCAAGGTGCCGACGCCGAAAACCAGACACCACATCCATTGCTCAAGCGTCAATGCAGCAGTGGAGAAGGCACGCCCACCGTATTGGATAATAACAACCTACAATGAAAAAATGATCCGGCTAGTACTTTTTGATCTTGCAGTTTGAGGTAAGAGCACTCAAAGTATGAAATATTACTTGTGCAGCTGCTGTCACGATCCAAATCACGTAGTAAATGGCGTTAGAAAAGATTCCTTGGAATACGTTTCTTTGACCGTGAATTTTACGCGCGTTAATTTCGTTGAATAGCGTCATCATGACGAATGTGTTAAAGATGAAAGTAAAATGTTCTGAAGGAGGAGCATTCAAAGGAGCGTATCTTCCTGAATCAATGTCGAGGAAAACTTCACCTAAACAAAGCAAACACTTGAATTCAAATTGTACTCGTGAACGAGTAAACCAATACTGCAAACATACCACTATTTTATATTTTTCTAAATTTTTACATGCAAATTTGGAATTCAATTATTGCTCCAGGCAAGACTGGTTAGAAACAGAAAACACAAGTAGAAGCACAAGAAAAACTCTCGAACAATATTTTGATTTGGTAGAAACAGAGGACTCCAAGAGAAGCGTTACTTACCGAAGAAAAGCAGGTAGAAGATAACAGTTAATTGATAAACAGCCTGCCCCAAGATGTTTTTCATCATCGTCCGTGAGATGAGGGGCTTGGTGCGTCCATAAGGCTTACGCAAAAGCAACTCTGAAGTAGGCATTTCTGTTGCTAATGCCAACGACGCTAAAGTGTCCATGATCAGATTTACCCACAACATTTGTACCGCCTACATAACGAAAAGACTCCGTGAAATCGCTTTACTAAAAGTTAATACCCGGTACAAACCTTCAACGGAGAGTCCTGAACAAAACAGGCTCCAGTGAAGGCCACAATTACGGCCACTACATTGACAGTCAACTGAAACTGGAGGAACTTGGAAATGGAGTCATACACGTTACGCCCCCACATCACTGCTTTGACAATGCTGCTGAAATTATCGTCCGTGAGTATAATGTCTGACGCTTCTTTGGCAACATCCGTACCAGCAATACCCTGAACATACAAAAGGCCGTTATTTTACGAACACGAAATGGTAGTGCACGACGAGTGACTATTTCAACGACTTTTCAACTTGAATAAAGGAAACAAGATGCATTACAAATAAATAGAAAAGAGAAAAATCACAAAACACTGTAAGGACAAAACGAAACCTTTCTTGTTACAAAGATGTACTTAAGACCGACTTTTTTTTTAAAGTTTTTTAATTTTTTTCCTATTATTATTTTTGTGTTTTTGCGCGACACGTTTAGGAGAATGAGTAGGTAAACAGCCATTACCATAGCAAAGCCAACGTCAGCTTTCTTGAGCGCAGGTCCATCATTAGTGCCGTCTCCAGTGACGGCAACCACTTCGCGATTCTCAGAAACTTTGGAATCGATAATTCCTTTGACTAATGTGTACTTATCCGTGGGTGACGAACGTGCCAGCACCCGCAATTTGGGCCAGACTTTGTCCAACAATTCTTGCTTAACCTAGACAATTTAGAAAGACAAGCCAAAATCAGTCGCAACCTCATTACGGTGCATTTGCCTGCGGACTTACTTCGCCACGCTCGTCTCGTATCCGCTGATTGAATTCTTTTCCTTCCAAGATCAAAAAGTCCTCGCCTGGACGCACAATGCCACATTTCATGGCAATGGATCTGGCGGTATTAATATTGTCGCCAGTAACCATCCGTACCGTAATTCCCGCACGCTGACATTTACGAATAGCTTCGGGCACCTAGACAGAGAAGAGGAAAAAGAAGAAGAAAAAAAGTAGTAAAATAAAAATACTCCAGTGACTTTTCCCCCTTTCAGCAAGAAATGGTCGTTTTGGGTACCTCGGGACGGACAGGGTCTTCGATGCCGACGATGCAGATACACGTGAGGTTGTTAATGATGTTCTCTTCGTCCTCCCAGTTGGGCTCACTTTCGTAGCGCACTTGATTAATTTCGGCTTTCCCTGGGGCCGGGATGAAATCTCGATAGGCCACGGCAATGGTGCGCAAGCCGTCGCATGCCATAGGTTCAATGACGTCACGGACCAGCCGTTCCTGCATGTCGCGTGTGAATTTTTCCAACTTGCCATCTGTGCCGTAAATAAACGCACATCTATCAGGAAGAAAAATGAATCAGTTCAGGTTTCCTTCTTCCTGCACATTTTGTAAAGGGAAGAGCGCGTGATTTTACTTCTTCAGAACCATTTCCGACGCTCCTTTGGTAAAAATACGGTATCCACCGCCTTCGCGGGGGATCACGGTGCTCATCGATTTACGGACCGAGTTGAACGTGTAGACGCGGTGGAAAGTTTCTTCGGGCTGGTCATCCCGGATTTTTTGGTAGTCGCGACCCATATCCAGGACAAAGCCCAGTAAAGCACACTCAGTCTTGTTGCCCACTTGCTTTGGTAAATCGCCTGGCTTGTCAATCTAAAGTAAAAAAGAACAAAAGAAACCTTGTTTATTCCAAGCCATTACGGGCAAAGAGGCTGAATGGATCTTACAAGAACGCGAGACGTGTACGCACAGTTGACAGCGATGGCCTGAACGAGCTGTTTGCCCACATTAGGCGGCAAGGAATCGAATTTTGGAGTGTTTTTGTTATGCGTGCCGCAAATGTAGGACTGCACCACTGTCATTCTATTTTGTCATCACAAAATGGAAATATTAATTTCAGAACAACGAAGCATAAAAGAATGTACTAACAATTAAAAATACATAAACAAAAGAAAAAATAACAAAAGAAAACACGAAGGATGTAGCAAACGATAATAATTCTCACTTAGTATGTAAACTAAGCTGAAACTAAAGCCGTATGAAATGAATACGATACCTATTCGTAGTAAGTGTGCCAGTTTTATCCGAGCAGATGGCAGTGGCGTTACCCATAGTTTCGCAAGCGTCCAAGTGCCTTACCAGGTTATTGTCTAACATCATTTTCTAAAGGAAGCGAAAACAGGAACCAAATTTTAGTCGCTATTTCTTTTTTTATATATATATATAAAAAAAAATAACTGCTAACATTACTTTGACAGAGTAGGCTAACGAAAGCGTAACAGCCAAAGGTAAACCTTCCGGAACGGCCACCACCAAAACAGTCACACCAATGATGAAAAATTTGACGAAGTAGTTAAAATAACGATTTTCCCACTGCTGGCCTTGGATCACGAAAGTGCGAATACAGAACTGCGTAATCAGAATGACCACCGTCAACACCGCGATTGTTGAGCCTAGAGAAAAACAATGCATTAGTTTCACAGTTTGATTAGTTTCATTAAAACAGTTTATAATGTTCATTTCTTAAGAACAATTTATTTCTTTTAATATACTTCGATAACTATTTTCATTATCAAAACAAGCTAGCTTAATTACGGCAAAAACTTATACCAAAACGACTATTAAAAAAAGGATACAGAAATAAAAAGAATTCGAAACAGGAATTGGAGAAGATTACAACAATGTTCTGAACGTATCGCCAACGGAAATCTTGAAATTGGGTATTTACCGGCGTATCCGATTTGAATTGCTAACTTGGTGAGTTTAGCTTGTAAGACGGACTGTTCCTTCTTTGATGGCTCCTTCTCAATCTTTTCCCCTTTGTCTTGTTTATCGGTGCCATCAGCAACGTTATCCACGACAGACAAAGGACCATGGCTGTTAAGAGTAACATCGCCTTCTTCAATGTCACCTAAAACCGCCCAGTTTGTAATGTTAGTTTCATGTTTCAACATTTATTTCTAATATTCAAAAAGCTTTGAGCACGTAGCAACGGACAACAAACGAACTTCTTTCGTCGAAACAAAACTTATTGTTGCATAAACACGTAAAAGAAATGCACAGCCATTATTTCCGTTTACCTTTGCTCCTGTTGCGCTGTTTTTTGGCTTCTGGTGGTTGGCAATAGATTTTCGGCATGGGCAACATGGAAAGGGCGCATGCAATGAAAAGGAAGGAACCGAAAAATAAAAAAAAATGAGGTTCAGAAACCCAAAGTAACGAAAAAAATTGCATGATCTCCACATTCCCTTGTACTAAAAGTAAGATTGCATGACTACTGTACCATTCCCTAGCCTCAGCCATAAACATGTCATTTCTGCGTTTCCTTCAAGAAAAATATTTCTACAAAATCGGCTTCAGGGAAACTAAAATTTCTACAAAATTTATGTATAGCTAACTAACAAAAACTGAAGTGGAAAATTAAAGAAAACTCAATCCTATCGTTCGCTCTCCCCGTGACATGCAAATGCATATTTTATATATTAACAAAGATACTGTGTTTGGGTTAAATTTGCATCGATGGCCCAAATGCGTTACGATAAAATTTGCAAGTCATATTTTCATGTCTTTCTGGAGAAATGCGATTATTTACTAGCAGCCACTATTAATCGAAAAGAGCACAAAACGAGGCACATTTCTACTAACTAGCGACTACGCGGAGGCTCCAATCTGCTCTAATAGCATCAGCGGTTTGCCTGACTTAAAGCTGTATAGCATTCCGGTTAAAAAACGATGCTGACCTTTTTTCTTGGCTTTTTTCTCCGCAGCGTGTTCGTCCGCAGCGGCTCCAAGGAGGGTAAAGATTATACCAGCTTGGGAATTGATGCCTACAGCTGTTACAAGCATTTTCCCACTGCCCTCCATTACGTGGGTACCTGTTTCACACAAGTATTTAATTACCACAACCGAACACAAAGATTTTTCAATTATCTTCAATTATGGACAACAAAAAATAAATGTGAAATAAACAAATAGGAAAAAAATACTATAATGAAAGAGAAGGAAAATAAAAGTAAAAAAATGAAGTTACCTGAGAGGAGCATGGGATCGAAAGATTCGCCTTTCTTAACATGGTCAGATTCACCCGTGAGCGATGATTCATCAATTTTCAGGTCGTTGCTTTGAATAAGAACACCATCCGCTGGAAGTAGATCGCCATATTTGACCTATAACAAAGTAGGCAAATCAAAACGACGTTTTTGTTCATAAGTTATAACTACATATTTTAACTTAAAATTTAAATGTTAAAACTGAGGAAGTTATTCTAAGGTATAAAACTTCACTATTATTATGCAAACTCGAATAATCACACTTGCACAACAAGAAAAAAATGAGTGGACAGAATCTATTAAATACATTGGTTTCCTGGGTATGCCAATTTTCTGGAAATTGTTGTCATAGACACATTAGTTCTGAACACACTGGGCACGCCCAAGCAACGCCCAAGAAAAGTTATCTAATGGTAGAAAATAAATTCACGTTCCAACGCGTGTGCCCGTAATTCTTTTTACCACGCAAGGTACAAGGTTTAAATAATAATTTCAGCCTTTTTCCATTTACTTGTATTTAATATAAAATATCATTACTTGACAAATGTCACCGACGACAATATCAGCAACCGGTATCTGGAGACTTTCCGAGCCTCGAATGACAGTAAATTTGTGCTCGCCTTCAATCCGTGATTGAAGGCCTCGAAATTGTCGTTCTTTAGTATAATCATTGAAGGCAGTGACAAGCACAACAACAATGACGGACACCAAAATCGCGACACCTTCAATCCATTCATGACTCTTATCTTCCTCGTGGCCATCTTCCTCTAGAAACACGATAAACAAACGTCCATTAGACATTGCCATCCCCTTTTTTCACGGTCCACGGTACATTTGAAGGTTCATGCAACAGTTTACCAATGAGTCATTGAGCACATGGTTGGTTTTACAGGTATGAAGGTACACAGGCGTAAAATGCCTTCCCGGCAGAAATCGAGTACGAGGTACAAGTGGTTTAGCACAGACAAGTCGGGAAAGACAGTAGCAGGGGTCTTTTTCTGGCATTTTAGTATACGCAACACCGTTTGCTCGTTTTCTTTAACCTTTCAAGCCTTAAGTAACTGAGGGGAAGGAAGACGATCAACATGATGGAGACACAGGGGAAGATGCTGTATATAGTGGAAGGAAGGGGTAAGAACGGTACCGGGGAGGGTTATGTATGAAGGCCACGCCTACCTCCCCATCCTTCTTCGTCGTAGACTGGTATCCAAAGTATCCAAAACCCCCAAGTAGTTATTGGATTTGAGCCACAAAAACATGATTATTCTACATGCATTCCAGAAAAATCGCTTTCAAACGCGAATAATAGCTCAACACACACATACAATTTTCTGAAAAACGAAAAGATAGGATGATCTTACCTTCTGTGTTAGTAAAGGACGCATGAAATAAACAAAAAAAGAAATACAAACAATGAAACTGAGCAATAGGAGAGACAATTGTGAGGAATCTTGCGGTTGCAAAACAAACACATTAACCTTTTCTGGGGTATTTTGCCCCCCACTCTTTCCGTGCACGAATATGAGCAAAAACAAGCTGGTAAGCAAAGGTTATGTGCAGGATATTATCCCGCATTTGTTTGCTTGTGTTGGCTGAGGCATCCGTCTCTAAATTGCACAATGCCGCAAGTGGTATCACAACTTCGCATTTTGCCTTCACTCCAAAACCTCCAGTGCTCTCCTTTCATGTGGATAAGCTACCAGCTGCTTGTTTTCGCTCATTTATGAATATCCCTTGATAGTTCGTACCTTCACTGGACGGGATGAAGGAAAGCAGAAGCGAAATTACGGCAGCGACTTCAAGAATGATGAGTGTGACATCTTGCAAGGCTTCCCAAACGAGGCGAAAAAAAGTTTTGGGCGGTTTAGGCGGAATTTCATTCGAACCGAACGTTTGTTTCCTGTGCTCGATGTCTTTGGGTGACCCGGACAAGCCTGAAAGAAATCAACAATCATTAGTTGGATGATACAAGACTGAAAATATCACGCAAATGGTACTTTCCTTTCCTAAAAAGGTCCAATTCATGCTTAAAAATAAATAGTTTTCAAGAAGCTAGTTTGGATTTTTAATTGGGTCGTTAGGGCTCGACACTCCATTTTGTTGTTCTTCAACTCACAAGATTTTCTTTTTTGGGATTTCTACTAACTGGATCACTAGTTTTCTTCTCCAGTGAGAAATGTAAGAAATCGTGCACAAAGGACCCACCAATCGTTGGAGCGCACGATCAATACAGGAAATGATGCTGAAATCATTCCACGTGCCCGTTTCCAAGTATGTGTTGAAATATTGCTCGTAATGCACTGCACGGCTAAGAACACGGCGATTCATAACCATACAGTTATGATTAATTAAAGTATTTAACATAAACAGTTTTTCAAATATAAACCAACGCAAGTCGAGATCAATATTTACCGCCAAAAGTACCCTTCCATTGAAAAAATAAACTATATTCTTTTAACAAAACAAAAAGATAGTTTCCTGTTTGATTTATTTTGCCCGAAGCACTTAGAACGAGATCCCATCTTTTCTTAGGGTGTGTCTGACCTGGCAATGCAAAACTTACGAATAAAAAGATACTAAACCGCGAATAGCACTAACTGCCAAAAAGCAACTCGTGTTTGCACACAATGCCCCGAACAAAGGACAATTAAACAAATAATTAAAAAGATCGTCTTAATTGTCTATGACTAGCTAAAATATCACATGTCCAAGAGAAGTTAAGGATCGACTTTGAAAAACTGCGCATTCTTTTTTTTTTTTTTTTTTTTTTTAAGAAAGAATAGTTGCGATGTGGTTATTTATGGCATTTTTCCCACTTGTTCATCCACTTAGTTAGATTATTTAGTGATTCCACAAACATTTCTTCCAAAAACGTCACAATACTTCAGTTATCAACAGCCTGAGGAAGGCGGGATTGTCGGACACGGGGAAACCTATCAAGTTGGCAAGAACGAAATTCCGAAGTCTTAATCGAATTGCGTACAGCTTATGCGAGCAGTTCGTATCCATACCGCCAAAGCCCACAGTGCGTGCAGCAAAATTATAAGCATAGTTACGCAATTTTTAACTTGTCCTCGACCTCTAACTCTCGCTTTAACTGCTCCTCATGGAAAATGCGGAGATTTATTTCGTGTTCGCGAAAGAACGCACGAGTATTTTCAAGGTGAACAGGTACTAAGTTGCATGGCTTAGGCGCGTAATTGCGTAAATGCAAATGAGTTTCTTTGCCAATTGGACTCTTTTTTAAACCAAAGGAAAAACATGAAAAATGAAGAGCAATGAAGTTAAGCACGGTATAACTGTACCGGATAAGAACAACATAAGAATGTGCATATCTACCTTCCGTTGGTGACGTGTACAATTTCTTGCATATTTCCTGCATGCCACCAAGTTCCGCTATCCGTTGCAAAGCATCTCTTCCTCGTAATTCGTTCAAGTCCCGGAGATGCTTCAAGGTGAGCCCATACTGGGCGGGTCGTCCGTCGATTGTGGCCATGATGGCCTTCTTCCTGTTCTCTTCGCTGCCACTAAGGGAAGCTCTGTTGGATGAAACTTCCCTGCACGGCCCTCCGTCGTAAAGGCAGCCGTTCCAAGGTGCGTCCTCAAATTCAGGCCCGAAATTCCCACACCAAGAAAAAAGAAAGAAAGTCCAAGAAGCCTACTGGATACGGCTTCTGGGAAACTCAAAAACCAAACTAATAAAACGGGGGTTTTCCAATTTCTTCTATGCAACCATCGTCACTAAGCCTGAAAAACATAAAATAAAACACATATTATTACTACTATTCTTTATTATTACTACTATTATTACTACTATTTTTTTATCTTGTTCATTTTACTATCGGTCACTGTACCATTTGCGGTTTTATCTCTTTTTCACTAACAAGTCATCAATGGTTGTACGTCGTTTTGGTGTTTGAGGTAAAAAAAAAATAGTATTTTCAACAGCTTAGCGATTAAGAATAGACAAGAGAATTGCTACTAAGGGAAATAACATGTTTCTGTTCGATGGGAATCGCAGCCTGGCTATGAACAAGCCTTTTTGGTGTCTTTTTTCCTAATGACCTGTTTACACTAATACACAGAATTCCCCTACGGCTGTCATCCACGGCTAGAATGGAAGGAGCTACGTATCGACTAATACATGAAAGGGAAGCTCTGTGCTTCCGTAGCGCAGGGCAATGGTACCCGATAGCAACATAATCCTATCTCCTTTCGCACAACAATGAATCGTTTCACTTTGGGCCAAGCAACACGACTAACGCCTCTTTCTGGAATTGCTCCGAAAGGGGAGATCTAGCAGGGTATAACACGCCGTCACTAAAGAAATTGTGGGGCTCTCAGGCTGCAATTCGAGGGGGGGATCAATGGACTGCACTTACATCGCTCCGACTCCCTGCCATTCCCAACTGGATATGAGCAGCAAGCTGGTTCAAACGCGTAATGACGCCAAACCAAACGACACAATAGCGCTAGGCCGTTCGGCCGATTTTATTTGCCTTCTAATTTACGAGTGCTTTAATTAAGACGGGTAATACGGCTGAAACTTGGCATATAGCGTAACATCCACACATAGCCGTATAAATGACAGGAAATAGGAAGCAAAATCGGCAAATAGTAGACTCAAGTGAACGCGTAAATAGAAAATGCTTAGCTAAATTCCAATTAAGGCAATAGATGCGTGTTGACGCACGACACATGAGCCATGAATAAGGTGTAAACCACGTAACTGCAGGAAAGCACGTGTTAAGATTTAACCATAGAAACGAGATAAACAAATATAGGCTACACAACTGGGTAAAAGACCACAATTCCGACGATACGATATCAACTAATAACCATGAATGATCAAGACTGCCGTAATTAAGGTATTGTAACGGATAATAGGGATTAGCGGCAGTGTATATTACCACTAGTATTATATATGTTGTTAAACGATGACGGTGCACCCAGCGAAGCTTGTTTCAACAGAGACTAAGCATTGAACAACAAACAATCAATAATAAAAATAAATACAAATAAAGAGCTAATCCATAACGGGTCTCGTGACCTTCAGTCACGACACAAACATATACGCGTATACCTAATACATGTGTTGCTTCTACGCGCATTAGGTGTTGTACACTTGTAAGACTAACACAAGCAAGTGCGTACGGACCTTAGTTGAATTTCGACACGAAACTTGCTTGGTTTTCCAATTAAAGCAGCTCCTTTATTATTGTTGAAATTCATAACTCAGTCCAGCACTTAAAAGTAACAATTGAGGCAGAAGGAGAAGTTCCGAGTTGGCTTTTCAACTTCAAGCTTTTATCTTAAATTGGGTTCAATTGAATGTCCTTGTTAATGAATACTAATTTTAATTTCTTGGCACGACATGACAGATTAGTTTATGCCTTAAGGAAGTCTGGTTGACAATATTCCTTCACGCTAAATTTTGTCCTCTGGCCAGTGTTGGGAGGGGTTTGAGCAATCGGAAAGGGTGAAATGTATGAAAAACTAATTAACACGCGCTAAGATGTTATCTTAATCTTATCTGTGTCCAGGCAAATAAACGAATACAGAAAACTTGCTTGATATTTGCAGAATATCAATTACGGCAGTTCAAAAGCCACAGTCGGACACGGGAATTTTTTTTTTTTTTTTTTTTTTTTTTTTTTTTTTAAAGAAATGTAGTGAACGTCCCTATCAACCAGGTTTAGGGAAACTCAAGATTCTCTTAAATTGTTATGTATACATATACATGTTTTATTATTGCTAAAATTATTAGAAAAAAATACTCTTATATAGGGTTTCGCACTATGAAAAGCCCTAAATCAAACAGCAACGTAATGTCTCCGGTTTCGCATCATTCTATCCTTTATAATCCGATATTTCCATAGTCCCAACATTTTCCAGTAAGCTGAGTACACGTGGGTCCCATTTCTATTCAAATGAGAGGAAACTTTTCTGTACTTCAAAGATTAGGAGATTAATCTCTGATTGCAATACTTCACTGCATTAACCTTGTCACAAAATTTGCCAATTTTCTCCGCTATCAAAACGACCACACGAGTATCATAATGTGAACTGTGCATAGAAACAAAATCCAGACTTTGCCATGTTATGACTGATTTTAATTCAAACTAACAACTCCTTCCGTTCCATAGGGAACCTTAGTGCCAAGAAGGCATGTTAAAGAGCATAATCAAAAATAAATAAATAATAATAGGAGATGCTGAGTGCAGGCTACCTTATCCTTCAGCTGGTACTAATCATATAAACATTATTTTATCTTCTCAGATTAGCTGCCCTAATGTTAACACGTAGATGTCCAAAGTTATGAATTAAACATTGCAAGTTGCCACGAAACTGATCTATTAAAAGCGCGCAAGACATTATTCTACAATGAATATAAACTAATCGAAAGAAACAAAAAGACATAAAAGTGCACAATAAATAACGTACAATTAGCGTACACCATTAATGCACTGTTTCATTGCACGGGTAAAAATAAACAAATAATAAAAAAATAAATAAATAAAAAAAATCTAGGTATGGTTAAATATGGTTACGATTCTAAATGTTTATATTATACTTAACAACGTTTCACACGTGTGAAAACACTAAAGAAAAGGTAGACGTAAGTCAAGACATAAACGTCTCGGTATATCTCACCGTGGAGCTCCGAAGGAAAACCAAACGTGCTCACTGCGGCCTGTGGCTACGCAAACTAATGAACATTAGCTAAAACTTGGGGTTTAATATTCTCCAAATTATTCTTAACTCATTTTTAATCACTTTTTTCTGACCCTTATCACTGCCAACCCTGATTACACTTCTCCAGCCGTCAGTTCTAGATTATATTGCCTGAAAAAATACCGACTAAACGAACCAACATTCCCGTTTCCACTAAATCCGTCCGTGTCTTCTCGATCCCTTTGACGTCAATGGACTCAAGAGCCTGAATCAGTGCCGAGGCTTACAAACTGATAAGCTAAATAGCTAAATAGGTTCTGAATACACTTCTTTCATGTATTGTTACCACTAGAAACTCAATTATCGAAAGTGTGTTGCATAAGAGCCGGAAAAAACCTCATTAACAAAGACCAAAGGCATTTTTCACGCAAGTCACTCGAAAAGTACGCTTTGCTGTAGTTCTCTCGCACCTGCTTTATGCACATATTTAAGGCAGCCAAGCCATTTACAGCACGTAATTCTAATCTTATGCTAAAAATCAAATAGCCGACTCATAATATAGTAAAATTCGCGTTTCTATATTTCTCAACACGTCTTTTAAATATTGCTAAAAAATCACGCAGTTCTGTATGACTCAAACTTTGCGACAAAATCCTTTGATTAAGGTTCGTCTGCTTTTTACATGCATAAACGAATATAAACTAAGTTGAACTAAACACGCAAGCTTTTTCTGCATACAGCAAAAGTCAAACCGGGTTTGAACAGCGCCATCAAATAGAATTTAGGGCAAACGGAAGCATCATACCCGATGTAGCGATCCAAAGATCCTAAAGCGAATAATTCTCTCCTCTTCTCCGTCCCTTTCGTCTGTTTATATCTCCCTGTCTCTCCTCAGCACAGATTTGCGTCGGCCTAATCAATAAATACGAGACATGGTAACCCTGTTTTTCTTGCCCTAGCAAGAATTCCGTGCCCGGGCAAGAGGTTACCACCCTGCACGGAAAGTCTGACCTGCTCTTGTGGTCAAACCAGAGTCGCGAATTACCACTTGATAGGAAACTGAATAAATAAAATGAAACAACAAGAAACGACAACACACGGCAATTTCGAAACTAATTAACCATTAAAAATATGTTTGCATTTTTCATTTTCGCCAAAAAACTCATGTAATAGCGATACTGAATGTTTCTGACGCACTCTTGCGTCTTTTGTTTAAGGTATATTACTCTTTTATTACTCTTTTCGATTTTCTTTTACAGCTTACACTGTGATGTGCCTTTTGCAGCGAAGCAAAAGGAGCCCTTAAACAGAAATTCATAAAGCAAATTTGAATAGCAGAAGAGCGATAGCAAGAAGAGCTCGCCGTTGGAAAGGCTTGCGTGCTAGCCCCGCCTCCACTCACGCAACAACTTCGCGATTCTCATTCTCATACAGCCCACATAACATATGCCACACGAGGGTCTTGGCTACTGCCCTTGATTCAATCGATAGCTGAGCTCCCCTTCAACTCCGCCTTCTTTCACCTTGCCTTGCCTTTTTTTTCTTGTGTGACGAGCGCTAAAGGAGTCAGCGAGGATAGAAAAAGAGCTTTTTTCCCAACCAACCCGCCCACTTGTCTCGGCAACGTGGGCACAAGACCAAAAACGCTGCTTGGCCAGCCTTGCGTCTTTGCAGGCATATTCTTCATCCTGGGCAGACATGTCGGTTCTCAACGGTGCTCCCAGCAGCCAAAATTCTCGACGCTTCGAGTTCGGTAGCATTCATTTCCGGTGACACAGCGAAGCTGATCTCGATCTCATTCCATGGAAATACCGTGAATATTAGAATGTTACGGAAATTCAGGGCCTCAAAGCGTAAATAGAGGCAACGCTCACACAGCCACGCGTAAACTGGCCCGAAAATGACACACGAGACCCGCAAATTAAAGCGACGAAGCTCAGACACAACGGAACACAGGCCACCGTTCTGGCTATCACAAGAACAAAGCGTTTCGCGTCAAAAATTCACTAGTCCCAAGACGTTGGGGGAACTGAGTGTTTTAGGCTACGTTTATTTTTAACTTGTGACCCGTTCTAAACCAAGAATCCTTTTCTCACAAGATGAAACCTGCTATTCCGCGACAGCATACGTCTTTAAACGGCTATAAACGAAAGCGAACCACAGGGAGAAATGTCCTAGGGAATTTTAATGGCAGAGAACTAATATCCTAGTTTGCTTACACATGTCGTTAAAGATGTTAAATTCTAGACGAAATTAGCTACACTGTGAAACCTTCCAAATCCATTACATGTTAAGACACGAAACACGTTGTGCAATACAGGCCTATTTCACGTCAAACTATTTGTTATTTATTCATTGGCTAAGACTGCAAGCAAAGAGAAAAATATACAAGAATCTCATTACGACTATCTAGAAATCGCGAATGCGTTTGTTACAGCCCAAGTTCGTTTTCAAAGTTTTGCTATGGCTTGTTTCTTCTCTACGAAACTAAAAAAAAATCTAAAAAAAGTTTACGGCGTTTTACGGTTTCGTTTTTATCCATTCGCACTGAAATAATGTCAAAATGATGCTCTTAAACAAAGTGTTTCGTTTAGGAATTATTGAAAAAAATAAAAACGAAATAACAAATTACGGTGAAAATAAAAAGTTAAATAAAAACGAAATAAAAGTTAGTAATTAAGTGGCCACAAGATTTATTGTTTTCATTATTAGAAGTAGGATTTACGTAAGTAATTACAATCAAATCTCAATCGTACGGAAAGAACTGGGCCGATAATTATCTCCCAAAAGATCTAAAAGACCCAGTGAATAATAAACTTATCTGAGCGTAGAGCAATGGGAAAAAAGGCCTTACAGCTCACAAGGTACTGGATTTCTCTAACGTAATTTTCCTTCTTATTTGCTAGCAGTCTGCTGGCAGTGGTAACCCAATAATAGCTCACGAACCGAGTTCGCTTTTGCCGTTGTTTATACGTCCGATGACAATGGTACACAACAGTCCAAGACAAATCCAAACAAGATTGAAGACGAACTGCTGGGTCTGTCGACGCTCATCTGTCCCACTCATTCCGTCACAGCCAGTCCAAGTTTGTTCAACCATCCCTAACAATAACAGCACATGCTTTTGGCAATGACGAACACACGCATGAGTTTTCTCCTTCCGTGCGCATTTTCTGTGCAAACCGAAAATACTGTCCAATTCGGAGTATAGTAATTTCCCCATATTCGAGATGTACTTAATCCTCGTAAGTACTCGAATAGGCTTGTCTCTATATTTAGCTAGAAAAAATTTCCGAAAACAACGCGAAAAATAAAAACTCAAAAAAATCTGTTACACAAGAATGCGTTCTGCGCGCTTATAATTTTTAGGTAAAAATTAAGCCATAGTTTTACACTTTTATTATGTGGTTATGACGGATTAGCTACGAATAAGTCTATGTTTGAAACAATTAATTTTCACACATGTTTAACATATGAAAGCCTCAATGCAATGAAGCAAATACACAGAACTCGTTATTTGACTCAGAATTATGTTGGTGTTTATAGGACAGTAAAACTACATCGAACACATCATGGTAGGGATATTTGTTGGCTATAGCCAAACTTCGCAATAGCCAATATTCGTACGAACTCTTTTGCCGGGGATGTGGCTTCGTTCACAACTGATAATTCGATATAAGCATTGTTTGTTATGGCGAGATTTTATCACTGCAATGACATCTGTTACGTAGTTGACTTTTCAGAAACGTTTCATCGTTCTTTTTGAACATTTTATCCGTGGCGCGTAAGGGGTCATAGCATAAGGGAATTACTGCACTGGAATACGTGACTCTTATAGACAGAATTATTGAACATGACCGCAAAACTCGCGATAAGGCCTCTGAGCCCATCGGTGGCAACTATTATTGCTGCAAAGCATTTCTTTTCACTCAACAGGCGTTTTTATTCTTGTACTGACCAAAAAGACCACTCATAAACATTTTGCCAATAAAATCAACTTAAGCAAAGAATGACAAACGATTCTTTTCTACTGAATAAACCCTACTTATTGATTCGTTCCTTAACATAACGGCACACCCAACACCTCAAGGAAACTATCCGCGACACTCAACCCTGAAAAGCTCGAATACACTCATACTAGCCGACAGCGAAAGTTGCATGAGAAAGTACCTGTCGCTGTTGCATATATCTCGCAACACGAGCGTTGAATCTATCGATCCGAACCGTTCAAACGTGCGCGTTTCCTTCGCTACGGAAAGATTCAACAATGAATCACCGAGTATAATGACCGACTTTTAAACCTTCGAGTAGTGAAATTTGAGGACGAAAGTATTTCAAAACGGTAGGTGCGAAGTTTATAAATATAGGCTTACTATGTAAACACGTGCAAGACAACTATTTTGATTTCTGCTCTTGGGCCACGAGTACGTAAAATTGGAAAAAAAGAACTGAACCAAACCAAAAGAAAGTTAATGGAATTTTTTGGGGGACGCTTCTCGTCCAAGTGGTAAATGGAAGTATGGCAGATCCAGAGGGAGCAGCTCTTACCCAGCTTTATTTGTTATCCAAACAGCCTCTTTTTCCCTCGTGTGTTTGAACTCGGCAGGAATCGTACGGTCGAGTGAAACGAACAAAACAAACAAAACAAAACAAAAAAACGCCATCTGGGGACCCACTACCTTTATCAGGCCCAGCACATTACACATAACGCCCTTTCTTTTCTTGTACGTTTCCTTGTGTCCTCAGCAAAATGAAGACAAAAAAGTTCTATTCGCGGAAGATAAAGTACGCAGCACCGTACTGAAGAAGAAATACAAAGCACCTGTTTCAGAGAGGAGTAAAAATTTCAGTAGCGAATGATTGGTAACGAAATAGATAAGAATTCTGTATTCAGATTGCAATTTCGATTTTCATATTTCTGGGTTTTGCCAAAATGTATTTGGTTTAGTAGAATCATTTTCTTTAATTTAATAAAGCGATTATATTTTTATACATTGTTTATAATTTTAACGTAATTTTCAGGATATTTATTTAATTTCTTTAGGAAATTTTTCTCATCTTGAACTTTAGCACTACAACGACCACCAAGACACAATTGAAATCAATGCGGAAGAAAATCCTATCCTCTATGTTTCATGACTACAGCGACGAATTGCTAATGACGCTTTGTTTGCAGAAGATCGATCTCTCGCCTCTACAAATATAAGCTCTGCCTTTACCCGCTAGTGCACTTTTAGACATATCTAGACTAAAATAAGGAAGAGCCTCTTGGGGCAACCTCATAAGAACGCGAGTTCAACGGATGACAATCTCGTCCGTCTTGCATGCACTAAGGAAATTCTGCTTTCTGTTTGATCGCAGCACATCATAGCGAGCTACTGTTCGCATGGAATGACGCAACCTGATATTTCTTTATATAACCCGAGTCCTCGACTGCGTTCAGGCAGGATAACACATTTTGATAATCGTCGGGGTTTTCCAAGCTGTAAATAATTCGCATAGGTACACTTCAAGTTTTATCTATAATAACCCAATGATAGCATCTCCTGACAAAATCAATCTGATTCCTCGTAACTTTTGTGGCTTTGTCACCGGAAAAGGCTTTTTCATTATCCTTTGCAAGCTTCAGAATCCAAATAAAAAATTCGCTAATACTCCCTTATGAAATAAGTTAACCAGGTTTTCTATACAAAAACATACAGAAAGGATGCTATATAATAAGGATTGTTTCCTAATGCTACGAAACTGATACAATTCATAATACAACTTAAACGAAAAGGCATTCGCGTCCAGACACGGGACTTACGTTAAGTGCTTTGCACACAATGGGCAAGCTAGACTAAGGCGCTGCACCCCAGACAGATATTAAACTTGACCTTTGCGTAACCTTTATACGAATTAACTCATCAAAACTCAAAACAATGGTCACTAACTCCTTTCAACAACAACTGACAACCATCCACGAGCAACGGTTAACCTCCCGGGGCGTTCGTTTTCCAAACACGGGCAAAACTGCACACGCTCTGAGCAGTACATCACAGTACAGTACGTAGAAAAAGGGCGGACTAGCAGGGGCAGCAGGTGTATTTAGCCTCAGAGATCGACTCGGGCCAAAAACAACAATCAATCCACGAACCAAGTGGCTCGCCCGTTCGTAGCCAACAGAAAAAACTCTCTTTCAAGGGAATTGATGAGTGTGTTCCACGGCAGAGCAAGAGTGAAAAAATTGTCAGTTGGATTCACACAATAGAATCTTTTCTGGGCTCAAAGAACGTCATGACTTTCCCTTTTCTTCAAACTGCTTGTTTCCAGGAAATTGAAGCAGCAAACAAACCACAGGTCCTGAGGGTTTCCGAAATTTCGGAAGAGCGTGACGCCAACGCATTTTGCATGGTTCCCCCCCGTCCAGGAATGTTCGATACGGGTTCGTAGCCACGCCGGCAGCTCTACAAGGCTATTTCCAGCGTCCCGTTACCAGCACATGGCATGCCAAACCAAGAGACTCCGAGAGACAGAGACCAGAACCAGACCACTCCTGAGCCATTTCTCCAACGCAGGGAGCCGAGGACGAGCCTGGTGAACTAAAAATATTCTCGTCCAACCAACACTCTCCTGCCACAAGTCTCTACAAAGTACTCCACAGCCTAATCTCACAACAGGAAAAAATCGTCTCCCCACTCGCTCTTTCTCAACAATGCTCTAACCTTATACTGACTTTTCTAATAAATTTTCAATCAAAATACAAAAATATTCTAAATGACACTAGAACTTAACACGCTAAAATAAATTAATTTACGCTGAAATTTAAGCTTTGGAACTACACTGTTCACACTCTAAATCGAATACTGTCATTAACCATGAGTATCTGAATTTAGAAGTTACTCTAAGAATTCAGAAGTCTTCGAAGCTATATAACGGAGAGCACTAATTATAATGAAATTAAAATTACTGCCAGGTTCCGGTATGTTGCATTACCTTCCGTATGTACCCGTAGACGTTATCCTACGACGTCACTCTTATCGAACGTTCACACTTCACTCTGATCACTAAGCCCAAGAGGAAGGGAATTTTTTTTGTGAGGGCTAGCAAAGTGCACAAGTACACAACAAGGTGTTCCAGATTCGAAGCAAAGAAAATAAATTTCCACGTCGCCAAATCTGCGACTCCAAGGCACTCTCTGTCGGAGAGGACTGGGAAACTCAAACGCCAAACCAGAACTTTCCTTCCAGGAAGGCGTGGACCTTCCGTTCGTCACCCCTGCGAAAAACCGCCAATTTACATAACACACTCGCACATGATATTCTGTCTCGTTAAGTGTAGAATCTCAGTGCCACTGTAGCATGAAAAAGGGAGTATGGAGGGGGGAGCAGAACTCGGGTCACCTGCTCCGTCCAAACATAACTGCAAGCTCCTTCATGCCAGCCACGTATTTCACACGAATTAACCCACACAGTTTTAAGTAGTGGTGATGGTGGGGGGAGGGACTGAGGTGATGACCAAACCTCTTTAAGGCCTGAAATTCCTGGTGGAGAAAATAAATGGTGGTAGCAACCCCGAAGGACGCAGAGTTTGCGAATCGACTTGACTCGCTACTGGGCCGAGGAGCAACTCGGGAAAGGAAGGTTTCAGGGGCGACCAAGGCGGCCGTTTCGAGTAATGGAAGACAGGAGATCGATAGAGCCCACGAGGGCTCTGGCTGCTCCGATCCCGGTTTTTAGCATTGGCCCCGAGACCGGCAGAGCCACCAAAGACCGTAGGATCTAGCGTGGGGTTTTAAGTCACCGCGCAAGTTTCGCGTGCGCAATTCCCAGCGACTCCATCAATCCCCGCTCGCTCAAAAACGTTCCGAAAGGAGGTGAGCTTTTTAGAAGCTATGCTTAGGGAATGGACAGTAAAAGTGAAACCAAGTCGGTCTTTTCCAATGCACTGGCACACACACCTACTCAACAGAGCGTCTGAACAACGTCAGGAGCTAGTACTTTGTGAAAGGAAGTCGTACATTAGCTTTTATGGGATTTCGGTATTGTTGGACACATTCTCCTCCTTACGAAAAGACCCAAGCACTGGCTTGTTAATGATCAGGGAAGCGGCACACGGCAGCTCGAAAACGAACGATTCACGAAAGAGAAAAACTTGCGGGGCTAATAGGTTCAGCCAAGCATTCATCAAGGATACCAACAATGCGTACTGCGAAGGTGCTTAACGTAGAAGTAAAAGAATGGAATATTTTAAAAGATTTACGTACTACACGACACACACAGCTAAAGCTCTGTGACCCATGTCCTAAACGACCAAACCCTAGACTGGGTAAACGAATAGCTGATGATCTCAAAAAACGCACCAAATTGCTAAAAGATTGACTAATAGGAGTACTTATGAGGACTTTGTGCTATATTTCTTAAGTCAGGCAACAGAAAACTCATTCACGGAGGGACCTTTCCTCGAAAACGAATAGTACATTTTCAGGTGCATAGAAAGAGTCCGGACAAGAGGGCTTATACTTCATTAAAAATAAATAAATAAATAAATAAAAAAATAATAAAAAAATTTAAAAAAATCGCACATAAGTAGGTTTTTAATTTTGACTGGAGAGTAACTTATCTTAGAAATAGACTAATTGTGGAATTTAAATATTGATGCAAAAACACTAAACTAAAAATGTTATTAACTTAAAAGCAAAAACACTTAACAAATACTGCAGTATGCTTAGATTTTTTTTTAACTGAAGAATATATTTTTCTCTTCTGAACATTTGTCGTGCACTTTTTACTAGACATCATGGTCCACACATTGCAATCGGTCCATTTAGCTGAACGACGCTCCTAAGATCCGAAAAGTGCATTCGCAATGTGCTTAAAATAATCACACTTCCATGACAACATCCTTTCCGCACACCTGTGTAACGTTCAATAGCCTACGTATTGCTCGTAGTCTTTTCTAAAAGTCAATAAAGTCTTGAATTTCTTTGAAAACCTTGACATGAGCTTTTTTTTCCTAGTAAGTGCTACTTTTCGTATTTTTTCTTCGCAACCTAACGCGGCTTTTTCTTTTCCTAGCCTTAATTTACATGTCAGAATTCTTCTCACAGGGTGTGAACGGCGAAAGGAAAACACTGAACACACATGCAGTACAAAAACAGTGACAACACTGAAAGGTTCTTGTACTGCGGCGTGCAAATGTCGTGCAATCCAGCCGCTACGCTACTGAAAACCGAATCCTTGACTCATTTACGGCTAACCAAAGAGTTTCCCAAAAGGAAGGAGTATTTTTATGACACCAAGGGCAAGAAAAGCTGTCTTTTTCCTTAAAATATCCTAAAAAAATCAAATCAAGGTTTGGTGTGCCGAAAATTTTAAACTTAACAAATGTACTACGTAATTCGTAATTAATACGTACGTCTTTCACGGGAATTGCTCTTTCAATGCTGCAAGTTATTTTTTCTTTCTACATATGGTCTAAACTACCAGAAAACTAACGCAATTTTTAAAAGCTTTTTTTAAAAATATCGAATATTAAATAAATATATTAAAATTAAAATATTAAATAATAAATAATTTATTTATTTTTATTTTTTAAAAAAATAGTCTATGTGTAGTCAAAGGTGTAGAACATACAAGTAACTTGAAACCAATACTTTTCTATAATTCTATATAGCCACATGAAGAGTACTCCGGTCGTACCTGTCAAAGCAACCCGTTCCGTTCCCAGAGGCGGAGCTACAGTCTCAAAGTACGATGATATTAACGAGGGCGGCCCCAATTCTCCACCTGTATACCAAAACCAGTTGCTTATCACCGCTCGACCGATCGCCTGGTACAAAGTAAATATACTTGATAAGAAGGTATTTTACACCTCAAAGGACAATTTTTTACGTAAAAAAAAACATCCCAAGAAAAATACGACAACTCTTCAACTACGACCCAATTCCTTGGCTGCCTGAATCCTAAGGATCCAACAATCAATACAGCTCAGCTGAATCAGCATTGATACACAATTCTCTTTCCGCTCCTTCAACGATCTATACCGAGCCAAAACGGAAAGACAGCCTTCCTTGAACTCCGAAAACTGACCCAGTGTACCAAAACGGAGTCCGTGCAAACACAGTACTTAGCGTCCAGTAACCCCCGCGCTTACGTCACTAATATATCATTATTTCCGTGTGTGTCGGTTTCATCACTCCCCAGAGCGTCACCTTCGCCATTTCTTGTTCAACTCATCCATTTCCGTTGTGACTGTCGTGCATGCATCTGTTAACTGTGGAATATTGCTATTCCAAACCTATGAATGGAGAGAGCTCACAGAGAACTTCATTCTTTCCCATGGAAACGTAAAGAAAGCGAGTAAAGAAGGGAAACAATATTTTTTCTTTTCACAAAATTAATGGAAATTATGACTTGAATGCCCTGTCCCTTGTGGATAAACGTTATCTTTTCCAAAATTCTATTACGGATTCATTGAGATTATGGATTTGAGTTTGTGTCCCAACTTTTAATAAAACTTGCGAGTTACACTAGGCGACAAGAGAAGAATTCCCTCCGCCACATTTTCACGGGATAAGAAAGGAAAAGTTTGGGAAACGTCCCCCGAGAAGTAGAAACGTTTCCAGTCAAGGAGAATGAAGAAAGGGAAGGAGACAATGCACTTGGCAAGTCTCCATGCAAGATCGATACGAGATGCGGCTCTGATCACAGGGGAAACTGGCGAGGTCCATTAAGACCTCCTCCTTTCCTCCTCTTCGGGTCCTTTCTCTCCGTTTCATTTCTCTTCTGCTGGTACATTTTTTGTGGTTCTTCAAGTCCGGAGGTGATGACGAATAACGTGCAATGACCCTTTCTTCCGGCGGTCAAATACTACTTGTAACGTGACACTGCCACTCCCCCATTACTGTCTCCCCCTAACCCCAGGCAATTTTCTCGGCCTTGTTCCCATTGGCTACCCGGGGATGAACGCTTGTGGCTCGCTACTGAGTAACAGTAAATAAGAAATTATGGAAATTCTGATTAAACGTCGGCTTCATGGGGTGCAACAATACCCAACCCTCCATTTACGCGGTAAAATTGGTTCGGCGAAAACCTTGTGTAATCCGAACTGTATCTTGCTGCATGAGATAAGAATGGGTTTCTATATATTAAATGATTTGCGGCCTTGAAAAATAGATTAAGCAAAAAATAAGTAAAATAAAGACTATGCAAGATAGTGTAATTATATGTAATAAAACATACCTAAATATGTTACAATGCATGAGAGTAGAACTGGTTTTGTAAAATAGATTTAAAAATAGATTTTGTTTTGAAAAATAGATTTTAAAAAGAAATAAGTAAAATAAAGACTATGCAAGAAAGTGTAACAATATGTAATAAAACATGCCTAAGTATGTTACAATGCATGAGAGTAGAAATAGTTTTGTCAACCGGGTCGGGACCGGAGGATAATTGACAAAATCAGATACACGAGCCTGGTGCATTATGGAAATCCAGGAAATTCTAATGGATAACAACAATTGAACATAAATGGCATTTTTTACTAAAAAAATACTACAGCGAGGTTATTATGGAAGAATCTCAAACTATAGATGCTCAAATAGCTGCAGAAACAACGTAAAATCCGATAATAAAATAAAAATGGAGGTCGCTGACACAGCGGAGAGTTTTCATAACTGAGGTTGACAATAGCGGAGTTCTAGTATTGCTAAATTTGTGTGACAATATTCTCAAAATAGAACTTCTCTTTTTTACTACTGGTTTGTCTAGTTATCCGTTCACCCTGACGTGTTTCCTCATTTTTATCCCGTAGCAACTTCCTGTTTGCATACTCAAGGAAAAAATCGAACGTAAAGACAGTCTTTGATATTCTAATTAGTCCAGAAAATAGCTTAACAGTGAACTGTTAAGCTATTTATATTATATGTATTTATATTGTATGTTAAGGTATTGTTATTGATAGCGCTCAGGTAAAGGGCTATCAATAACAATACCTTTTTAGACTACGCTTATCTTCGCTACGTGATTGTCATCCGTGCTTTCCATTTCGTAGCCGCTTTTTGAACGTATTCCTTTAGCCTGTTATCTTTAACTTGGCCAAATCCGAAATCGCGACCCAGAAAAAGCGGAAACCAAGAAGCTAACAGCTGAGATAAGTCTAAACGCTGTAGGTATTCCTGTAAGTCTGTTCTATAACGAAATGAATGTCAACGGAAGTATGGCAAATGACAAGGTAACATTTTTGTTTTTAATGAAATCCATAAATATTACGAAACATTGGTACAGTGAACCAACGTTATAACAGACATCCATGAGATGGAGACTTGGACCATTACAGACGATTTATTATTATTTAATATTTATTATTTATTACCCGTAACAGAAATGCCCGAAATGATTATTTTTTCATTTCCGCCAGGATACGTGGACTTGAATACAATAGCCGAAAGTTCCTTATAACCGGTGTAAGTTATAACGAGATTTCACTATATGAATACAGAAAGGCCTCGTATAGCGGACAACCAAGGAGACGAAAAAATTGTCCATTATAGCTGTTCGTCCGTAATAGATTGGCAAAGTTTTACTTATACGCATTTGTATTCTTAAAACAAATATTATTTACGAATGCGTAATTGCTATTTTGTACGCCTTTCGGATTATTCAGTATTTAGCTTATCCGGCATACATTCCATTACAGTGCCTAGGATTAGAGGGATTGTATATTTGCGAAAGGTTGCCAAAATACAGTACCATTTATTATTAAAATATAGTACCAAAACTATTTTTATGCAGCAAAAAATAGTTTAGCCATCACAAAATATGATAAGCCCAAAACAATTAATCTTAATATATTATCCATTAAGGCTCAAGGCGTGTATAACAATGACTTGTGCCAAGGACTATCTGGCTTGTGAGCCTAAGCTTTCATGCAAGTCTCTTTTGGGTTAACCATTTAAACCCGTAGTTGCTTCTTAGCCGCTTACTGAATATTCAATAGAGAGAGGACTTGATGACTTTTTCAGGCAAGCCATTCATTATTAACCGTAAAATATGGGAGTATCCCTAGACTCTTTCCCTAAATTGTTCTGCTGCTGAGTTTTAGTATGTGACCACAGCAGTGGCTCTGATTAAGGCCAGGCAATTCTGCTTGCTTACTGGCATTGTTTTAATAACCGTGATTTTGAGTGAAAGTCGTGAGTTTGCGTAAACCTGTCAGGTCGCCTTGCAGGAATCTGTAATTCAAGAGCTTCAGCAGTCAGCCGGTTGAGACGTTCATAGTACGGTTGACGGAGGCTTTGAGGAAGTTTCCTACAGCCTATTCGTTAACAAGGCCCGACATGATTTGCTATGAGCGTTCAACTCATGTCGATGCATTTAATACTATATTATAAGTGACACCAGTTTGCGTATTTAAGATTATTAACTTTCAGGAGCACGAAAACAATATTTAAAAAAAAACGTTAAATTAGGTCTTACTCTCCCAAAATAATACTGCGAGTGTGAAATTACGAATATAATTACAGCAATCTCACGTTACATCGTGATGGCAACGAAGTTTTATGACCTTACGGTACACTGTAAAAAAAATCCTCATTTAAAAAAAAAAAAAAAAAAAAAAAAAAAAAAAACCAGCAGAAGCCAGTTTTTTTAATACCAGAAAAAAAATTCTGGAGCTTCCACGCTAAAAATGGTGTACGCAACCCTCAGAAACTGGCGTTTACGAAATCCTCAAATTATTAGTATTTAATTCCAGAATAAGGACTATCAGCGCCATTAACTAGTATATACAATTCATTCTTTTGAAGACTAAATTACGAAACGTAAATATATTAAAATACCTAATTTCGAAACACAAATCCCTTTTGTTAACAAAAATATTTCCCCAAATAGTATACTTACTATTGGGTACTACATTTAAACCAGAATATTCCTTTGTTACACTAGTATTCATGAACAAACCTGGTCAAGCTCAAAGCAAAATACAATACAATTGAGGTTGTACACAAGTCAAAGTACATGCAATGCGAGATATACTCAATGTACAAGTCAACATACAAGAAAAGACAAATCAATTGGTCGAAGTAAAAACATTAAGAGAACACATGTCAACGTACACTGAACATAAATACAAGCAGAAAATACATACATACACACAACACAAAAAAATCAACATTTAATACACAATTCGCTTCGATTTTTTCTTTCGCTATCCAAATGATACAACATTTTCATGGACCCTGTTTTTTCTAAGTGTAACCTTCCATGCCAAGTCACCTCTATTGACGAAAGATTAGGGTAAGTTCAAGGCCTTTGGCATACGTCACATGGTCAACATAGTAAGTATCCGTAAAGCATCAGCTTCTACTTTAGTTCTTACTAACATAATTATTTGCAAACACAGGGTTAGTTTATGAACTATTTACACACAATAATTTAATTTATTAGCTGTGATAAGCTGAGTAGTCCTTATAACTTGCTAGTGACAATGAACTACTGCCGTCTCCCAACTTTCGTTGTCTCCACCTGACGGAACTCATACATACTATTAGCATTGCGTGTAAATACCAGTTCTTAGCCATTTGAACTACCTATCATTACGATAGTCTACTGTTGTTTATGGGAAAGGTACTGATAATAGAGGTGAGAACGTCGTCTTCGTGCTTAAGCGACCAGTTATGGTTGCCTTATTGCTGAGCAAACCATCTTTTGGGATAGCTGTCAATTTTGAGAAGGAAATGCCAATTTCTGGAATTTTGTAAAAAAAAAAAAAAAAAAAAAAAAAAAATCTATTACCCGTTGTAACAGTGCGCACCCTTAAATGAAAACCGTAGGCCTGGTTTTCGACCTGCAAACGTACGTTATCGCACTTTTTCCACAATCTACAGCCCACTAGAGAGCGTCACGGACGTAACGATCATAAATCACCGCGAAAGTCAAGCCAAGTTTCGTGACACAAAACAGTTACTCGCGGAGACTCATGACTCCCGCATACAAATGAGTATATGTAAGCCACCCGAAAAAGCGCCTAGTTGTTTTTTTGGTTAAAACTTCGATTTCCCTAACTCGATTGGTTCCCAAGTTTTGGTGGGTTCTATATATTGCCCGTTCCAGTAGTATAAGGTAGACACTTTAGGTTAACACGGCCCGAAGAATAATGGATCGATGTTGCGCACGCGCAAAACTCGCTGGTTTCTGCGTTTTCCTTTCCCTATGTTGCCCTTTATGTCTTTTTCCCCCATTTTTTGCGGTACAACAACAAAAAGGACGAAAACAAAGTATAACTGATTTTAGCTCTATCGTTCGTATCTCGAGATCTCCAGTCTGAACACAAGGCTTAACAAGGCAGAAAGCCCTGTGTTGGGTCGATTTTCTCCACTTCAAATTTCAGAGAAGACTCTTTTTATTGTCCTTCGTTATCACCCTCCAACTATAGATTTTCTTTCGCCAAAATCACTGCCATTGCCGCAATGCTCCTTGACTGAACTGTAGCAACAATCAATACCTTCTCGCCGCTAAAATGGGAATCTACATTATGGATTGCGAGTCTCCGGAGTCAGCTTTGGTAACTCATGAAATCTTTGCAGCGGGTGACAATCCGAGACGGATCACACTTCCTATATCGCCAACGTTGGCTACCCTCCCGCGGTGTGCACCCCTTGTTTTACCCCCAATAGTAAAGAAAGAGTAAGATAGATTACCCAACATAAACAAAAGCCTCTTTCTAGCTTGGCTTCTAAAGATGAAAAGCCACACCCCGCATGCTGTTTTCAGCAATGCCCCCCTGAAGACGCTTCTTTCCCTTGAGAAGACGCTAAAATTAGCATTGTCAACCTCGTGTTCGTGAAAAGCCATTCCCCCTCCCCTGATACTCAAGTTCAACACAAGTGAGCAGCTGCTTTCCTAAATTTAAATGACGACTTTTTTTACCCTTTTTTTAACCCATGAAAGCATAAGTCTCTTTCCTGGCCCATTTGTCATGTTCGTGACCTTTGGGGCATATTCATTTCCAAACTACATCCATATTTTCTAATTTTCCTCTTTGGTTTAGAAATTAACCCGTAGCATGATTGCAAAAGAACAAAAACAGGCTTGGGACCTTGTTCGTGATGTTGATGTACAACACTTCGCTTACAAGCACAAAAAGGGTTATAGAGACCTTAAGCCTTTTCCTCTGGGATTAGTTACCAGCACACACACAACCTAAGCCGCTGTCCTTTAGTGTGTTATACACACACAACTATACCTAGATCAAGCCCATGAGGCGTTTGCTTCTAAACTGAACGTGAAAAGGCCCACATCACGCCCTTTAAATCGGCTAACGAAGTCCGATACCAACCTTAATTACTTGCGAGTTTACCAGCAAACATAAGTGAAAATTGTAAATAAATAAAAAAGACGTAAACGCTTAATACTACAAGGCGACAAAATAAAAAAATATAACCATAGAACGAGGAAAAAAGATATAAGAGAATAATACAAAATTATACTTGTACTACATCATAATTAGACATTAATATACGAGTTAAACGATTATTATTGCTATTAACAGAGAAAAAAAATTGAGGGCGGTACAATGGTTAGGTATGTATCCCAAAAAACAATATTAAACACTTTGCAACATAGTTTTCTGACGTATTCTCCTGAAAAAGAAAACAACTGAAGAGCGCAGAGTCTAACAGAAAAATAATAACAAGAAAATGCTGCTGAGCTTTCCAATAAAGTTGTTCACAGCGTTTTGCAAACTTTGGATTTTGTTAGAGTGAGATCTCTGGTTATAACGTCGATAATCGTGCCATTGTTGACACAAATACATAAGAGCATCGGGAAATCTTGGGCAACGAGCCACTGGTACCCTCTTTTTCCCGCTTGCTAGTCAAATTTATAGCTATCAGGGGCCGTTTTGTACGAGAAGTGCAGAGAAAACCTTGGTATGGCAGCTCAGCGGAAGGCAAAAGAGTCTGGGAAAAGCCGAGCGTAGCAGAAAAGTCAGTACAAAGCGAACTACCGGATGTTATACCCAAGACTGACAGCAGCGTGAGCAGGATCGTGAGTAGTGAACATCCCGCTAGCAGTTCGCTTTCTTTTTACTGGCCAAGCGAGCCGATCAATAGTGTTACCAGCAGCTATTCTGTTCTGACGGTCAAAAAGAAAGGAAATTAGAGCGAGATTGACAAACGGTAGCGAACGAAGAGAGAATTTGCTATTAAGGTCCATTAAAAATTAACATAGCAGTTCCTGGGCGTTTTAGCGACATAAACTGCTTCCTTTTAAAATACTGTTTAAGCAACATTCAAAAGCACATCTAAATACACACAGAAAGAAGCAAGGCATGCCGTACTATGACACAGGTTCATCGGATTAACTTGGGAGGACAGATTTTCCGCTGAACTGAATCGTCCAGTTTCCGAATCCCATTTAAGCAATGGTCATAAACAAGATCCTTACAACGACGTTCATAACAAAAATGACAGCAGTAAATAATGATCATGCATATTTTTACGACATTTTCTAACGCATACGCCAACACAGCGCAATATTTATGACGAGTTCCAAACGTAAAAAAAATATAAAAAATTAATAAACATATGTTGCAATAATGGCATGTAACAATTAACACAAGAGAGATATCAGCGCTCCTTTTATGTTGCGTCGTAAACTTAGACACGAATACAAAACGGAAACTTACAATTTCCAAATTTCATAGTTATTAATGAATTGTTTTACTTATGAAGGATTATGATAGTTTTTTTGCTTCAGCAACCACAGAAATACGATACAATACACGGAAGCCCTCTTATCAATGTGGCGAAATAAATATGCCAAAAAAAATACTGAGAAACAAAATAGGCAACTTTAGGTGCCTCATGGCTTTAATTTCATAATCTACAAGCGAAACCAGGTCACTGGTGACAAAACACCGTTCTGTTAGAGAGATCTAGCATGTTTGTTAGCCAAATGATTGTGCTTGGAAACGGTTGTGTGGGAGACGTGTTGTACACACTGTTCAGTGCTCTGTCATGCAACTATTCCCGCTAGAAATAAAGCGCTTTGAGGGAACGCTAAAAACAAGTCTTACCAACAATCGTAACCATATCAAGAGGACTCGGCACATTGGCAACAGATTTCACCTATGTTATGGCGGACATAGCTACTGTCAAACATTGGCTCTCCAGCAGCAATCACCGAGTGTGCTCTCAAAAAAGCAGAGTTTATATTTCAAGAAATAACCGGGGGTTTGTCCACCCCTCTCTGGGTTCCCTATTTCTGTTTTAGTTATAAATGCATGTTATTCTAGGCCAATGAGCTGTCCAGAGTTGCTTACCGTTCTAGCTACTTAACGAAATGGCTCAAAACAGTTTGAAAGCGTTTTCTTCGACACCGAGTGTTTGACATCGTATCTGTTTCTATTAAAGGCAACACTGTTGTTATATGTAGGTATACAAATTGCTTGTCGTAGGATGTGAAGCGAACTATCACTACGAAGCGTTATTTAATTCTCTTGTATTGTTAGTCCAGCATTAAAGTTTAAATTATTTGAATAACTGACAGCGATAGGTCATGTTTCAAATATTTTATATTGTTTCAAATATAAAGCATTTTCGTGCCTATTTTATGCTACGAAAATGCGCTAAGTGGGGCTCTTTGAAGCGTTTTTCTGCTTTCACACGAAATGACTACACCTCATCAATTTTCCAAATGTTTCATTCAGGTCAAAGAACCTAGAACCTACTTGTGCTAACAGGTGCCAGCACAAAGCGTTCTCGTACAAAAAGCTCACAAAAATGCAGGTACCACTTGTTCTTGCTTGCCTGGACAGATGTGTTATAGCTTTTTATACGCTCCCGCTATTTTCCCGCGCTTCTTGACCCAGAGCCCCGAGAGCGATCTAGCAGCTCCCCGCACTTTTGCCGATTCCTTGCGGGTAAATCTACTTAAGGTCATGTTTCTAACTTTGACGACCTATATCGCGGCTCACGATTAGCCCTTAACGTTACACGCAAGGAAGAGAAGATAAGATGAAGGCAAACAAAAGCTCTGCACTACATAATCACTAACATTGCCAGATGCCTTTGTCGTTGCCTTTCTTTCTTAATGAATACAGCACCTTAAAAAATGTCACAAAAACCGAGGTTTTCCATCAGAAAAGCTCATCTTGTTTCAGTCTCGCAAACGAGGAGGAAATATTACAATAATACGACAAAGTTTATCACATTGTACATCACACAAAAGGAGCACGAAAGTTTTTCAGCAGTGCACTTTTCTTTCAACACAAAAGGACCGTGTTTAATTACCGTTCTGAATTGATTAAAACTCGCACCCGACACTGTAACCTGACTTACAGACGCTACTGTATTGTTTCCGGCAGAATTAGAAGTGAATTTCATGAAATTCGACGCAAGTCTATAATAAACTAAGCAATAACTGAATTGCGTATACTGAAATCTTTAAATACTAAAACTATAAAAAAGTATGAATAGAAAACTACTAAAAATGCTTAAAAGTAATTGAAAACATAAGAAAAATACCCCAAATATGAAAACCTAGGAAAATAAATATCAATTTTAGAAATAATAAGTGACGAATAAATCTACTTCGTAAAGCTTGCTTAATACCGAATAACAAAGTTAGCAAAATTTCATCAGGAAAATTACATTGTCTGTGGACAGACATGGTTGAAGCACATTAGTACACAGCATGCTTAAACATGTCAAGCGAACAACGAGTGACTTCAACAACGGCTAAAGTTGGGCCGGTGAGTTATATATTACTCCCTAGAGAAATGATCGTAAAAGAAAAAACGCCCCTTTTTGTACTCTCCTTTGTAATTAAATGGAGTCACTGATACGTGAGATTCTGACATTAACTCCATTCTCTTATATGGTTACATGATGTATGTATTTTATCTCTTCGGTAACTAGACATAACTTTCCCCGTAACTCTTTCGAAAATCATAACATTAAGAGAATCAACGATGTGTCACCAACTTGAAACTTTCGTTTCCAACTACAACCAGCTAACCTTTCGGGCCGACCGACGAAGACACACCCTTTCCGGTTTGGGTTCACAGGATGACAGCTTACGCTAATCAACTCAACTCAATTTCCTTCAGTTCGCTGTGTCTATGTAAAAGTGCTGTGTGCGCTGATATACAATGCCTTTCATCTCCGGAAAGAAAAAGAACTCGAAATACCAACTCAAGCTGTAATAACAAACGAGGACAATTCTGTTGCATAGACAGAACACCATAGACTTTCCGCGTGACTTACGAAGGCACCTGCCAATGAGTGAATGGAACTTGCTTCGAACCAGTCGAACGCACTTGCGTCAATACAGCCTATGTTTTCATGCATTTTTTTTTTATCTATTTCTCCTTTCCTGCATGCCTCACTCTGACGTCATAGCATGTCTACATATGAACTTTCACGACTAATTTACCAATTTTACTAACATGGGGCAGTGCCGCTAACTCCGCCCTTGACTCAGTTGACTCACTCAATTAAGCCTAAAGGTTGCCGAAAGAACACTCACAGTTTGGCAACAAAAACATCCCCAGAAGTGACGCCATTGCTCCAAAACCAAAATAAAGTTTTATTTACTACTAAGCACCACTCAAGCTCTAAATGGACCGAGAAAATTAATTCACATCGTCAACAGCAACAACACCCGGCTATTGAACTTTATAATTCCGTTCTTTGATGAAGAACCCCCTTAATAACTTTTTATACGAATGCAATAACGATCTTTCAGAAAAAAAGAGAGCTCAGGTAATCCTAGCTTGCTAGGGCACAAACAGTTAGGGTCTTCCATCTTTTTTAATCCTCGCTTTCCATGCAAAGTCCCCAGCGAACCTCCACTTACGTTCTCGCAAAAGGAAGCTGTTCACGAAATCCTCGTTTTTTTTGTTATTTTTTATTTTTATTTTTGTTATTAAAAAAATAAAACTCTTCCTTCACCCGTTTTTCCTCTCCCTGTACATATTCCCCTTCCCTGTATTACGTTCATTATATCTGACTTATTGGCCCGATTCCTTGCTTCCAAGGGGGGAAGTCAGTCAAGAGGACAAGAGGAATGAACAAGTAGCCCACTTTCAATTATGGGTCAGGGAACTTAAATTTAAACCCAGAAGAAAGCCCAACACTTGGGTCATTTTGACGTGCCTTGTCACCTTTCTCCCCTGTTAAAAGTGAAAACCCCTAAACGCCTATAACACCCATACATAAATCACGTGCCTACAACACAGCGCGTGATAAAAGTCACCGTTACACTGCTTACTAATTAGGCCTATCTGAAAATAGATTCCCTGCCCGTTCCGGTGTATCCTCAGAAATTTTTGAGAGAAATATCCAACATTCCGGAATATGTCACATAGCAATAATACGTTAACACAGAACACAAACTAAAAATTAACAACAATAACGCAATAATTATAATTTACTTAATAAAAAGTGAACAAAATACAATACAAACTCGTTCTAATGAACTTCAGATAACTAAAAATAACAAATCGCCATATACGAATTTCGTTATATTAAACATTTTTTTTAAATTTAAATAACGCAGGAGCTTAAAATCCGTTCTCTGAAGTCGATTATTCGTTATGGAAGGTTCGTTATAAAGACTACTAAAATAAACAAATTAATGAATCATGAACGAGTAGAGTAATGAAACGGGTAGCATAAGAAATTATCAACAAAAGAATTGCGACAATAAAAGCGAGATATAAACAGAACACTTGAAACTAGTTTTCCAAGAATGCAAAGAGGCTTAATGCAATTTCTTTCGAATTCGTTCAAGAAAAGAGGCGAAATGAGCCTGGCAATTTCAGGCCGATTTGCCCAAATCTGGAAGATCGCTTGAAGAGGTCACTGGTGACCTTCTAAGAGGTTGGGTGTTCGATTTTATCATACCGAGGCTTTTCTTGAAACTTGGGTAAACGAACTTTCGCTTCGTCTCCGAATTTGGTCACCTTGTTCGCATATTCTTTAGGAAAGTGCACGAACCTTACCTGTGTCCCAAGTTTAGTTAGCCGTTTATTGCCACGCGTTGCTTCACAGTGAAACGCCGTTATCCTTTTTACTTGGGTGTTGAAACACTCTCGGTAAAACTCACAACAATGTATTTTACAACTCGTATTACGTCCGTCTGAAAGGTCTACAAGGAACGACTCGCACCAAGCATTGCGGGATATCGACTAACGCCTACGCGCAAAAAAGCGGGCCTTCTTCAGGGCTCCCCACGCCCCATGAACTCCACGGTAAATGCACGCACGTGACATTATTTACGTCATCTTGTGAAGATTCCCCCCCCCCCCTCCATTCTCCCCAATAAAATAACGCCGGCAGTAATAGTGCACACTAAATTTAAGAGAACAGGAAACCAAACACAACGGAACCTCGACTTAAGCTCTTTACGCCACGCTATCATTTAAATTACGATGGAAGTTACGAAAAGCAGAACTCATGATGCAAACGTACTTTAAATTATTTTACACTTTCAGTGGCAACTAATTGTCTTTTTCTGCAAAGAAAGAAAAATGATAAGCTCTTTAGTGATGTAGCTATAATTTTTTATTTCTTATTATTATTTGTTACTTTTCATCTGAATATTTTTTTAATTTAACGTTGGCGTTGTTTCCTTTTGAACTGACGAGTTGAGTTTGATAGATTAGTTGACGTTGATGGGAGCTAAGTTGTTATTCAAATTCTTCTATTGTGCTTTAATTTTATTCGAGTCAAATGTTATAATGGTGCTCTGAAACTTGTACCAATTTTTTCCCGTACAATTTAGAAAACTCACCAGAAAGCAGAAATTAAGCTCTTAAATGAGTGGCAACAATCCTGAACTTCTAGAGAATCGCAAGTTTATAGACGAGGTAATCGGTTTTGATTTATAGTCTGTCCAGGCTTACGACAAGTTCACACGGAATGATTGAGCGTCGTCAGACGAAGGTTCAATACACTTTACACCACTTTCCCTCGCTGCATAAAACTACTACACCAAAGTACTTAAAGTAAGCCCAAACTACTCTGAAGACATCCTGTCGACAAAAATAGACAAAAGTGGCAGTAGATGTTTTTGACCACAAATGTTGCTTCGTCCAGTGGGTGCATAACTATGCCGAGGCTTAGATTCCGCAAGAGAGGATTTTGTGGTCTCGTATAGTTCACCGTCCTCAATTCTTTTCTTTCTCGTAACCTGTCTTACGGTGGCGTAAACGAGAGCTTGTAAAACCAGCTGCATCGAATCCCCTAAAAATAACGTCCATAATATATTGCGCTCCGAGAAATAGAAAAACAAATAGGACCGAACGCAATTCCCGCGCTCCAAACTCTAAGATTAAAATAATAAGCACATGATCCCGGTGTTTGGGAAGAAAATCGCTTCAGTTTTGCTACTTGAGGTGAGTACGGACTTAGTCTTTCTTTGCACGAAACCATAACGAAAACCCTCTTTGACATTTATTTATTTTTCCACTATTTTCTTGTGTAGAATTGAGCAATTGGAGCTACACACATCTTAGTAAAGTGTCCATTTTGTCCTTCACTTTATATATCTCATCAACGTTGTTTGTTGCGAAACGGGAACTCGTAGTCACTTTACAAGGCATTAATAGCATGAAACAACAAACTTTGTGTGGAAAACGGGTAAGAAAATAATTGGTAGCTACAATAAGCCCCTTGGGGCGAATCTTATTGTCAGTATATCCCATGCCGGCCAGGTTCTCCCAGATGTGTTGATATTAGAGGTTTGGACAGTTCCAGTCTCAAGCACAATATCTCTGAGGCAAGTTTCCCTTCGACGCATGCTTTGCCAAGCCATTTCTTCATTATTGTCAGGGGGCGAGCGGTTAATCGTCGTTGGCAAACTAGTAAACAAGATCACCGAGAGCGAAGACGCTTTTACATAGGCACGCGTGACAAATTATCGGACCTGACAATCTTTCAATCATCAGAGTTTTAACTGAAGAATACCGATTTTTGACAGGCCATCCCGTCAACTCCGCAAATTCCTGCAAATTCTCGAGAGCTACTGTACCTTTCAGGAATTAAAAGGAAAATCTCTGGCTTTTTCCGACACGCCGCGTTAAGATACGAAAACTACAGCTGAGGACGCTGAAAAACCGGTCAATATTCGCTGTGACATTTTTAGGAACTTTTTTTTGTGAACTTCCCCAGAAAAAGTTCCATAGATAAAAACTTGCGCTAGTTTTCCTTCTCCACACACAATGCTCCCTGAGCCTGAATAAAGGTAACCTGTAACCTTTGAAAACACGCATGCTTGCTAACGGGGCGTGGAGCATTTTCGTCTCCTTTATCTTAAAACACGAAATATCACACATCAGAGCACGAAAGTTACCTATCTGCCTTCAAAAGGCGAGAGCCAAATGACAGTTTTATGGGATCCAGCTTAAAGCAGCCTGTCTACCTATGACGTTCGCACACTTACATATGACGGCATAACCTTTTGCGTAACGAAAGGCCGTGGTAGGTGTGACCGGTGACTGATTGTGTCATCGTAGGAAAATTCATGCAATTAAGAAGCTTGTTTTGCATGTAAATAGACCTCCTTCTCCCCGGCAGACAAACGGCCCAGAGGCTAAAAGGGCCGAGCCGGCCATGAAACACTTTGCCTGATCTAAACGGCGAATGCACGCCACCACAACTGCAATATTTCATACACTAATAAAAACTTACCTGGTTTCAAGGACCTAGGATACGAAGAACCAAAGTTTCCTTGCCACGTCCAAATGCAAACGACTTTCACTACAGAGTTATCAAAGCATTAAAATCCAGTAAATAACCAGGACCATCACACACTCATACCCGCACCTTAACTGTACCGTTCACCGACTGAAACCTATACATGACAGCGCCTGCGTGCGAGACGAATAGGAAGCCCGGCTTGAAACCGCGTTTAAGCGGGAGATCAAATAGTCGACTTGTATTGAGACGCACCAAACGTCACACATACAAAAAGGGAGGATACAAACACACAAAAAAGCTTGTTCACTTCATAGGATGTACAAAGATAAACCCAAATTGATTAGAAAATTGCGCCGAAATGAGGTACAAGATTCTCCTTTGTAAAAAAAGAATGATTTCCTGTAAGCGAAACAATTCGCGTTAAAAAAAAGTATAAAAACTGTGAGCAAAACCAGGATCCTGGACTAGAATATTAAAAGACGTCACTGGCACACGTTCATATTATGAACTTTCAAAAGTGAAATGACAATCGTCGTTATAACATAAACTTTCCAAACGAAAAGTCGCCCAGCATTTACATAAAATCAGAATGTTTCGCTGCCAACTAGATGCATATGAGACTCACAATAATGAGCTTAAAATCTGCGAAAGCTTTAACGTCTTCTAGTTTTCTTCTTCTAGCAAATACCATCGAAAAGCTGTGCTTAAGAATTTGCTTAATTTCTATATCTAGAGCGATTGTAAGTTCGGGGGGTCAAACATCAGCTATTGGCATGACTTTTACAGCATTGGGAGCATATTTCCGCTGTTTTGAGGTTGCGTCGTCGGGCATCCCATGTAGCTTCGTTTTTTCGTCCTTATCTGCAAGGTGAGGAAGAAGACGATAAGATTCGGTGTACTTTGGGTAAGGATGGGTATGTTTGTTCTCTTACTGTAAGCTATGACATCATTTTTGAGGTAGCGAACACGACATGTCATGTATAATGGACATCTGCTCCAGAAGCAGCAAACGCTGACAACAATTGCCGAGATCACGCACAGTAGTATAACAGCAATGGAGACTAGCATTACAATCCTGTGAGGAATATAATGTAGGACTCAGCAATCAAATGCAAAAGCTTATAATTTTGATGGGAATTTAAACCTTACTGAGATTCGTCGAAATGTCTTGCAGTAGAGATACAGCAGGCGCTATTATTACGGGACGAATAGCAGCACTCGACAAGGTCTGGTGAGTCATTCGGTCTAGGACATGAGTATGTGTTTACTTCTTGGTAATAAGGGACTGAACTTCCATTGACTATATGGTTAACGACATTGCCTTCTGCGATGCAAATTTTGCTACCTAAAACCAACCCAACATTATGTTTTTTTTTAACTTAATTTAGTATTAAAGTTAATGCGTACTTTCCACAGCCAAGGCATTTACTATGCACAAGACGATCCCTGTCGACATGCGATAGAGTGAAAGGGTAGAAAAATGCTCCATTTTTTAATTTTTAAGAATATTTTTAGGAAGAGAAGTATTACTACCCTACAACCACTACCATCAAACACGAGAGGACCTTAAAGACTCCATGAATAGCGAATACGAGCGATTGAGCGAAAAAAAGAAAAGGAACAGCGAACGGTTGTTGACGAACTGGGCGGAGTTCTCGCGCATGTGAGTAATCACAGAGTATACAGAGACGACAATAAGTCCTTTCCCTTATGAAGCAATTGTCCCAGGATCTTTTGCATCCAGGCTGGTCTCTCTTGGAAGAATGTCCCGCCTTCCTGTGAGGTATGGAACGCAAGGTTATTTAAAAGAAGGTTAGAGCGCCGTGATCGCTAGCGTTTGAATCTTCAGATCATTACGTCAGCGGGCTGCACCCAATCAGCGTTAAGAGTCACAAAAGCGACTGCCAGTCATCCGTATATGTTGTATTTTGACTTGAGACTTGATTTTATCACACACGAATCTACTCTTTCGTTTGTCTATTTTGCAAAATTCAGTACGTTTTTTTATATGCTCGCAATTTTTGTCGTGTATTTTCCGTGTACTGACTATGAAATTTCTTTTAACGAAAAGCGCTATTGGTTACAATTGTTACAAACGTTTAAAACGAGAAAAATGTAGGAAATAAACATGCGAGTGCAAACAACCGAAAAAAAAGGTAGATCGCTTGCCTAACATAATATGATTTTGCGTGGAAACGTGTTTCCAATTAGCTAATATTCGTTATCTTTTCGATCGGCTGTTGTGACCTGTAAGCTAATATAATTAGCTTACTGTAAGGTAATATAATTTTTAGATTCGGTACACACAGAAAAGAAATCTTACGAATATAGCTCGGAAATTTTTTTAAAAAACTTTTTGTTTTGGTAAAACGTAAAACAAACATTGACAAGACATTGGTCCGAGTACCAAAAATAGATTACTGTCAAGAACTATTCGACAGCAATATCTATACTAGTTCTCGATATAAAATAATGAGCCTAAATATATGAAAAAATTATCTATTAACAATCATATAAACAATAAGCATTAAACCGCTCTCGAAATTGGATATAAGTCGCTGGAATTGGTGCAACGGAGCCCATGTCAAAAAACGTCAGTATTACATTTTCTTAAAACGTGGTTTTAAGGAAAGCTTCAATCAGCACTAACTAGAATGCAAAAATGTTGCTCGTTGTTGCAGCCATATTAGTAGTGAATACTCTTATTTTCATTTTAAGGCTACGAGTTGTCGAACCAGTTACAGTTGATTTAGCAAAACTACTAAGCATTTCACCACAAATTTTCGACAGTAAAGTTTTGCATTGCTCCAAGCACTGTAAAACTTCAAGCAATTTTGCAAAACTTTTGGTAGTAAATTTTCAGCAAGCGAAAAAGCTTTCGACTTAAAAAATATACGAAATACTTAGAGGGCAATAAAAAAAGGTTTGTCCAGTATTAGTTATTATCGCAATAAAATACGTTAAAAATATAAAGCGTGGCAAAATGTAATTAATATTTGCAGGTTTTGAATTAAGCTGAATTTAGCACTTTTTCAATATATCCATTTTAAAAGTTAACCTCTCCGTTTTTGGAAAAGCTAAATTGTTTGAAATTTATAGGCAGAAGCAAAATTTTACTACTAAAATATATTAGAAATATATGAGGCGTTACTATATAAAAGACTACTGCTGACTGTAGTTTTGTAACCTTGTAAATATAAAAGTCGTGAAGCATTCCAAACCCCATAATTTTCTTTCCAAAGTTCAAGAAATTCTCGTTTGAAGTCCTATTGGTCTTCTTATTCTTGCAAAGCTTGTTGCATTTTATTATTTTAAAGCCTCTTTTAAGTCCCTTATAGCTAAATTTTTCTCGTTCCCTTTTCTCTTTTAGATGCCGAAACACTTTCTTGTTTCACAAAAATAATTACGAATGAAACTAATTTTCCTTTTTGACTTCATTTTTAAATTCAGCTGCATGAAAATTATGCAATTAGTCAGATATAATGATTGCACTAGAATTACGCGAGAAAGTAAATTGCGCTCTTAAATTAAAATTACAGTATCCAAAAAAAAAACGACTGCGGAAAAGCATCATACACAACGGAATTACGCAACTTCTTGTCACTAGATGGCAAGACCATATATGAAATATGGTTTTACAGGGGAACAATTAATATTATTCATGCGTAGTGTCCACTGTGAATTATAAGGACAGCAACACGATCGGCGTACAGTCTCCATACGACTCGAAAACTCCTGACTATTTTATATGTGACCATTTTCAATCTAAAAGAATCGCTTTGTCCCCCACAAGCGGGAAGACCAGATGTACAAGGGGGGTGAAGGTGTAAAGGGCCTGGGGGGCGGAACGGGTCTGACAGGTAAACAAGTTTGTTAGGAAGAACAAAAGAAAAAAATAGTGAAAATAGTCTAGTTTTCAACAATAACGTTTTCAAGCTTTAGCTATGTTTGGTACGCGTGAATAAGAATTAAAAAAACGTCAGTGGGCAAATTTTTCCTGCCTATAGGATAAGGAAACCGCCCCAAAATACATTGTGTAATTAAGTGAGTCATCCCAGTTTAATCATTGTATTACAGTTATAAACTAGGATTCCAAAACCAAGCTGGGCTTGCCATTATTAGATTGGAGTCAGACCTTCTGCGTACAACGTAAATATTGTGTGAAATACGAGCAGGAGATCGTAAAAATGAGAATGTTTGCCAACAAAGCGCTGCGGTTTGGCACGTCATTGTATTTCATTGCCGTATGTTTGCTTGTCCTCATCAACCCAATTCAAGTAAGCAGACTTCCAGGACTTTTCCATCTGAAAATTTAATGCGTTAATTTTCAAGGTACATGGAAAGTACTTGACAGATCACCAGGCTCAACTGAACGTTCATAATTCAACAGCGGATTCCAGTCTATGCATATATTACTATCCGTATTTGCATTCTTTACCATCGTCGAAAAACAATTGCGTAAGAAAATTTTAACGTTTTTCTGTTGCATATTTTTATGGCTGAAATAATCGTTGCAATAATTTGATAACTTACGCGATTCATCCCATAGAGCCTTTCCCAGGTCGTCGATTTACGCATGTGGGATGGATGCAGTAATCTTTCTGTTCCATTAGCTAACTACGCAAGAGATAAGTTCGCTCTTGTAAATAACACGATCTGTCCTGTCGACTTCCAAGCGAGCCATCTTGAAGTAGAATTTTAAAATACCCTTAAACTAGCCAACTAACAGCCTTCTTACTTTGTTCTTAGTGGGTTGGCGGCTTAGGGCTGCTTCTAGTCACCCGTCAAGTACTTTGCCTGGATGCAAACCAAACTCTTCGTACAAACATACCGGTCGTCCTCATTGGCGAAAATTCTGCCCGTCATTTGCTTGTAAGCTCCTTTCACACCTAAATAATATAAACCATTTAGTTAAGCTTTCTTATTGTTAGGAATTTGGCCCAGAAGCTCAAGCATGTCTGTGGGTGCCACCTGAAGGCGCGTTAGACGTTTCTATGCTGATAATTTGGCTCATGGCTGTGATAACGGTTACCATTGGTGCATATTGGAGTGGGTTAGTTCGTTACGAATTGTAAGCCTGCTTCTATTAATCGTATCTCAGCATATAACGCAACTCTGTTTCAGGCAACAAAGTGCATATGAAGTGTCTATTCCAGGCGCTATTTCGGCCCACCCTCCCAATGGCAACCCAAAACAAACCGAAGAGGTGGCCTTGTCCGTTACACCTATCGTTGTGGGATTTGCCGTAGTTTGCATGTGTGGTGTGCTCTTATTGCTTTACTTTTTCTTCTCTTATTTAGGTACGGTCCGTATATGCATAATTCAGTTTCTCTTAATAAGTCATTCCGTTTTGCTGACATTACAGTTTACATCATAATCGGCCTATTCACCATAGCTGCAACTTCGGCATTATACCAGTGTTTAGAGCCTTTGGTGCGGAAATTGCCTATTTTAACTGCACGGTACGACTTTGTACACTTAGTACTGTCCAGTTTGCAACTAATTGTTGTCTTTACTTTGGTAATAGTATGCCGATGCCATGTGTTTCACTGAGGCTAGAAATTCGCCAAATTTTGCTCCTTTGTGGTTGCCTCGCGATGGGTGTCTGTTGGCTTGTCTTTCGTAAAAGAGAGTTTTCCTGGATTTTGCAAGACATTCTTGGTATCGCCTTCAGTATCAACATGCTCAAAGTGGTGCGGTTACCCAGCCTCAAAATCTGCACGCTGCTCCTTGTCCTCCTCTTCTTTTACGATATCTTCTTCGTCTTCATCACACCGTACTTCACCAGAGTAACTATCATTTTTTACTGCCAATTCCTCGATTACGCTATTTTTGAATTCTAGAATATTTACCGGTATACCGTTAATAATTCTCGTTACGTTAAATACCGTTAGTGATTATCGTTAGTAACTTGCTTGTTGTCTGTATAGCTGAGGTTTGGTTGATGTTGTTACTCACGAAATGCCTTTTTATACTCGTAGCAATTTAATCTAGGTGCGAACTTGAACTTTTTGTCAATTACTGATGCCAAATTGTTACGTGAAAGTTATATATCTGCATTGGCAATTATCTAGAATGGTGAAAGTATTATGGTTGATGTGGCTACCGGCGGTAGTTCGGGAGCGGAAGAAGATTATTGCCTGGCCAGTAATGGCAGCATTAATGGTGCGACGATTGACAACGGAGCCACAATAGGCGTAACCTCGGAAGAGCAGTTGCCCATGGTTTTGCGAGTACCGCGCCTGCTTTCGTCAAGCAACACGGCCTGTAACCAGGGCCGTGTCTTTTATTCCCTTTTGGGCTTTGGCGATATTCTGGTGCCCGGTATGCTCGTTGCATACTGCCATGGCGTCGATATGGTCACCAATCCCCGTACCAAAGCATATTACGTAACTTCCTTATTAGGTAAAATGCGAATTAAATAAGAACGTAGTAATTTCTCCGATAACAGGAAGGAAAACAAGTTCTGGAGAATTTTTTAAGACAGTACTGGCCTGACTATTTTATTACTGTTTGTAAAAGAACGTGGTAGAAACAAAATGAAGTTTCGAAGCTACGCTATAACAGCTGCAAGTTCTGAAGCTAGCTAATCTGTCATGACCCGAGTTTAGTGACCGGTAGCGTAAGGAATCGCGCATTTTAACCAAGGCTAGGGAAGGGTCAATTTTTTGTTGTTTTTTAAATAGCATCGTCTCATGATTCGGGTGATTTATTTTTGTTGCATGGGACAAGTTCAAGGATTGGGATCATTTTTTGGGCAATTCTGTGAAACTGAGTGGTGTTGTTTCTATGGTCAGTGAACGTAATGGCGCCAGACATGAGCGCTGTCTGATATTGCTGTTAACGTTAGACGTACGGGGTCGTCGAGGTCACTTGCCTCTCCCCTTATGGAATAAGACTTTGAGCCCGCACAGCCTGTAGAAGAGAGCTTTTGTTGATAGATGATGGGGTCTTGATGAGAGACACAGCTGCGTTGGTGACCTCGTTAAAGGAGAGATACTTGAACACAAAATATTTAGCACAGCATAGCCTGGCAAATGCCATTACTTTTACACACCCAGATCCGTTTTCCTTCCCGAATTCAAAGTCTCATTTAGCCAGAAATTCATTTTTCTTCGCTACGAATAATTTCGCAAAAATACTTCCTTTATTTTAAATATTGCTTTAATGTTAATTAATTTATCTGTGTATTTGTAGCCTACGGGTTAGGAATGCTGGCGACATTTGCGGGGTTGTACCTTATGTCACAAGCGCAACCAGCTTTATTATACCTCGTACCTTTTACTTTGGGTGCAGTTTTTGCTCTCGCGGCTGCACGGAAGGAATTTTCCCTACTTTGGAACGGAGACGGATGGGTAAGTCATCTTCCGTATTTTGAGATGGTCAATAAGAGGTATGTTGAATAGGGCAGTTCGTTATTTAATGAAAATGTTTGGAAATGTATCTTTCGTTCAATAGTGCAAGTCTAAATGCTTGAAAACACATTTTGGCAAAATATAAATAGTTAAGCTGATGCTATGATGCAAGGTGAACTAAAAGAATATAGATATATTAAAACCGAATCGTTTTGATTTTTAAGTAGTTATATTAATAAAATAAGGGTGAATTCTATTGGTTATACATGTTTCGCATAAATTAACAAATTTCGCTTGCAGGCGTTGGTGGAAGAAAGTCGTCAACTTCGTAGCACTACAGTGGAACCTGTGCAAGATCCGAATCGCAGTGTTTGCAGCACTACTTCAAGTAGCCGTATTGAAGCAGACCAAGAAGCCTCCCTTATTCCATGAATCTTGTATCCAAGAGAAATTGCGTTGGCCACAGCATAACTTTTGCAAAATATTATGATCTTTTTACTATTACTATGATCTTTCGGAAAATGTGAATTGCGCTGTCCGCTCTTTCGAGCACGTAAATAGATAACCTGATAATAATAATAATAAAAAAATGTTCCACCAAAATGGTAGTTGCTGCATATTTTGATATGGTCTACAAGATAGATTTCGGTTTCGTCGGAAACACTGAACACATGGTTCTATCGTTTCGGAAAGGACTTGACGCCGAGTGTAAAAATAAAGCTATTTTTTCGCCAAGACAAATGAGAAACACAGGTCATAGCGAGATCATTCGAAAATCTCCTTGAGTTGCCAGGGGATAGTTGTAATTACTAAAATGTGAATGAAAAATGGAAGAAACTGTGTCCAATAGGAACGAGTCAGGGGCGGGGAATTGTAGCGTTAGCAGGCGTAGAAGGTATTTTGAAAGCCCCGAGGCGCCTTGAAATGTGGACAGTGAGCCGTCAGGCCTCATGAACCGCAGGCAGGCCACTAAGTAAGGCCCTGCGGCAATTACTTCAAATTCAATCCTGATTACCGTGATAAGGGTGATTTGGCCAAGTGTACGTATTCCTTAGGCCAACAAGTGACAGTGGATTGTGTTGGATTGAACGGTAGGTTATAAGAACTACCCCCGAGCACAATGCGGAGGGCTCGGGCAGTAGTGGCCCTAGGATTTGTCGTCCTATTGGTCACCTGGGCCTCCTTGTGTGCGCCCGCCGAAGCCCAAGATCAGGACGGGGATGATTATGCGTACCCCGATGGTGACTACCCCGAACCCGAATACAACGGATACGACGATTACGAAGAGGGTAAATTACTCAATTTTTTTTTTCCTGATTTTTACTAAGACTAAGTGAAAACGAAAGCGTTAGCTCTCCCTTATGTGGAAGGAGCTTTATTGTATTTTGAGAACAACACGTGTAAGGGTTGACAACTGAATAGACGATTCCCGTGTCAGTTCGAAGACATGAGACGTTTGTTAGGGTGCAGCTGTTGAGGCGTAACTTTGGATTTGAAGAATTTCGTAGGGTGAATGCTCTAATTTCGGAGAATGTATTTTTAGGATTAAGGGTGTTAAGATGTTACGGCATAAGGGAAATCGGTAAATAAAATGAGGACAGACAACGAAAACGTACCAAATGATCTTTTGACTCTAAGGAGTCCTCGTTTCTAGAAGTGTTTACGTGGAGGTGATCGAATATCTTCCAAGACTCTCGACTTGTTTAAAGTAAAGTCATAACTATGCAGATTGGAAAGCGGGAAGGTTAAAGGGCGCCCTCCTACTTAGCGGCAAAACATGCTAAGCCCTTACGGACATTGAGCCATGGCAATTACGATAACACTACAGGGAATTCTAGTCTTTTCTTTAATAAAAAAAATATTCGTGGTAGACATCACGAAATCTTCCTCTTCAATATTGGGCAAAGTCAAAACGGGGACATCCACTTTGGCATATTGCCCTTAGGCAACAGAGTAACAGATATAAATAGCAGTTTTCCTCTGTAGGGGTTTTGTAAAGTTGTACGACTTTTAGCGCTTTCGTTTTCTTTTAATTTTCTTCGCCGTGTCAGGCAGTTGAATATGGAAAAAAAACTAATGTGTTTTCTCATCTCTTGCAGGACGCAGACAAGGAGGAGGCAGCAGGAATGGTAACGGAAGAGGTATCTTCTTTTTGGGGCAATGGTTTAGTTTTCAAAGCAAACGTTTTGCTTTGAATGCAATTTAACGGCTTATTTGCAAAAGCTTTGGCGTTGCAGTAAAAAATAAAATCTAATGGCTTATTTTTTTTCGCAACGTTAATAAACTTACTTGCGTGCAGTATCAATCTTACGATACAGCATTCACACTTAGAAATTTCGCCAAATATAGCAATCGTTTCTTTGTAAAGTAAAACAATTAGCTTTTTAAGAAAAAAACGGGTAAAGTACACGCAAAATTATTTTTCAGTACCTGCACCTGCTCCTGCACCTGAAGAAGATCGCGAAACAGGTAACGTTGCACAGAACAATACTTATAAGGACGTTCAAATGTCATCATTTTTCGAACAAAAGCTTCCGTTTATCAGAGTTTTGCTCAATAAACCGATCGAATTTTCATTTTTTTTTTTTTTTTTTTTTTGCTTATCTGCAACCTTCTACAAGCCTTACCATACAACTCAAAACGTTACGGTAGTACAAAAAAATAATAATTATCGTTTCTTTTTAATTTAGCTTCACCAGCTCCTCCTGCACCGGAACCCGAGCCGGAGGTAGAAGAAAATGAAGGTAATACTTAAAAATGTTTAAACTAAAGAAAGAGGCTTTTAGCCATTCAAACATGGCTGAATGGATCTTTATTAGCAACTCAGTATTAATACAATTGTGGGCTAACTTAAGCAATTTTCTTCTAAAAATCATTGCGTAAAAACGTAGTAAAACCCTCTAACGGATAACAGTTACAACAGGCAATGCAATGCAATGCAATTGCAACAGGCAATGCACTATTGAAAACAATGTCCACATTTCCGGACAAAATGGAAAGCATTTTTGCTTGTATTGGCTATTACGGTCAATCGACTACAACGGACAAATTTCTCCATTCCGTTGGGTGTCCGTTATAACGAGGTTTTTACTGTCAATCCCTGTGCTTTCATAGTGCTTCCCTTATCTCTTTGTAATTCAAGATGTGCTCATGGTTCTGTATGCTTCTTTCCAGAGTACGAACCAGAAACGTACCCTGCACCTTCTCCCCCCACTCAGCCTCCACCACCCCCACCGCCGCCTACGACAACTACCACCACCACCACAACTACCACCACGACGCCTCCCCCAGCGGCAGCTGTGATTAGGCCAGCTCCGTCGTCACCTTTGGTGACACCTGACACGGGTAGAACTGGTACGTTGTAATGGCTGCTTTTACTTTCTTTGTGTGTGTATTCCGGCTTTGATAACGTGGCGTCGTTGCTTTTCGTACCGCTTTATTCTCTCTGCTCATGTCTTGGTCTTGGTGTACGTATGTGTTGCACAGGCTCCGCCCCTTCGCCTACCCCTGGCTCATGCACGTTTGAAGAACGCACGTACCCCGATGGTGCTACATGGAACCCGGACTCATGCACGTCCTGCTCTTGTAAAAGCGGTCGGGTTATCTGTAACCAACCCACCCAAGGATGTGCAGGTAAGGTCGGTCACCAACACGCAAGACCACGACACCCTTTTCTCCCACTTGCTAGTTCCATGGCTTTCGTATACGTGTTTGGGGCTTTTCTTCGTCACTCGTAGAAATATTGGCAGATTCATGGATTATTTTTAAAATTTCAGGCGCATCCAGCTGTTCCGGAGTTGTCTGTCCACAAGTGGATTGTACTGGTCAGCAATACATTCCCTTGGGTCAATGTTGCCCAGTCTGCGTCGAAGAGGACGAGGAAACTGATTCTTCACCAGTACGTAGCCCAGCAATGTCATTGTGCTTTAAAATAATTTCTTGTTCTATTAGACCGGTGGAAGCCAACCCGCAGGTAGCCCACCTGAGGTAGCCATTCCCGGAGAACGAGTACGTTAAATGATTCAGCATGTTAATTACATGGCCTATAATATTACTCTATGGTATATTGTTCTTATTATAGGGACCCCAAGGTGAACGCGGCAGTCCTGGCCGTACCGGAGAAGCTGGTGAACCTGGTTCCCCCGGTGTTCCTGGTATTCCCGGTAGCCCCGGTGCTCCTGGTCCTGTACCTGACATTACTCCGTTCTTGCAACAGTTGGCGGCAGTATCTGCTGGCAATGAGAAAGGACCCGTCAGCGCACCCGACCCGTTTTCTTACTTACAAGCCCAAGTTGGACCTGTAGGTCCTCGTGGTGTTCCAGGTATGCATTTGGCTTTCCTTTCCTAAAAAGATTAGGAAAGTGGCCATCAAACGAATAGCTAAGATAATTGTCAAAGAGAAAAAAATAAAAATTGGAAAGAAAACTATAAAGCAAATTCAAGTTTGCATGTTAATTTCAACTGAAATATTTCATGCACATTTTCTTGGTTAAATTTTTACAATATTAATCACACGTTCTATTTTTAGGTCCCCCCGGACCCCAAGGCCCTCAAGGCTTCCAAGGATCTAGAGGAGAAGCTGGTGAAGCTGGACCGATTGGCCCACCTGGTATTGCTGGCCCCCGTGGTCTCCCCGGTTTGCCTGGCAAAGACGTAAGTAGATATTTAAGAACGTATCAAACATCCAAAAGTCCGTAAATCACTAAATTGTCACAATGCACGTGACCTAAATTTTGTCACTAAATTCTCGTGTGAATGACGAATGTACAAGACCTCAAGAACCTTGAGTTACCGAGTAAAATATTTTGAATGTGTGTGCTTTTTTTCATTACAGGGAGATGCTGGAGAAGACGGTCAAGCTGGACCTCCCGGTGCCCCTGGACCTCAAGGACCCCGTGGACTTCCCGGAATGCCTGGATTACCAGGAGTCAAAGGTATTATTCGTGCTGTGTGAAGAAAAACTGCTAACATTTTATATAATGACAGGACACAGAGGTTTCCCTGGCTTGGATGGAAGCAAAGGTGAACAAGGACCTAGCGGTGAAAAGGGTAGTCAAGGCTCTCCTGGAGCTGCCGGTCCCATGGGACCAATGGTAGGTTACTTTCACTAAAATTTTTGAAGAACACATAATTAATTGTTACATTTTAGGGACCCGCTGGACCCCGAGGCGAACGAGGCCGAGAAGGACCCCCCGGACCCCCTGGTTTGCGCGGTATTGACGGCTTGGCTGGACCTCCCGGACCATCTGTGAGTCCTATCTTTACTTTTACTAACTTTTTTGATAGTATTTCCCATTCGGAAATAATTAGTGATCGTAAAAGTAAAATCAAATAAATTTTAACAAGCTTTCTTACTCAATTTAGGGTGCGATCGGTAAATCTGGACCCCCTGGTTTCCCTGGCAGCCCTGGACCTAAGGGTGACATGGGTGGACCTGGACCTAAAGGAAGTCAAGGATTGCAAGGTAGGGCCCTAGAAGTTATACGTTCTCGGATTTCTTAAAAATAGTGTGAATTTTTTACCTTAGGTCCTAGGGGTGAACCTGGTAAACCTGGTGTTCCTGGCGAAGCTGGCCCTCCTGGTAAACTTTCAAAATTTTCGCAAGTTAGATATACTTTAACTATTTAATCTCAGGACCACCTGGTAAGGACGGTTTGAACGGCGAGAAGGGTGCTATTGGTGAGTCTGGTCCTACTGGATCTCCTGGTTTCCCTGGCGCGCGTGGTCCTCCTGGTCTTGCTGGCAGCCCTGGTACTGCAGGAGCTAAGGGCAACACGGTAAACAGATTATTCTGTGCTTTTACATTTCGGCAGAATACAAGCAAAAAAGAAAAAAATACTTTGAGTTTCAAAATTGGTAAATTTCGTCTCTCTGAAATAGGGTGAACCTGGAACCCCTGGCATTAAAGGTGACACAGGACTTAAAGGAGAAATCGGCACCCCTGGACCTCGAGGCTTACCCGGCGCTCCTGGCGCTGCTGGCAAACGCGGCAAGATCGGTCAACGTGGACCTGCAGGTCTCATGGGACCTCCTGGTAAGTTTAATTTTTATGCGAAACTTAATTTTATTTTTCTTAATTGGCTCTGTATAAAGTAATACACATTAATGTTTCTATAAATTGCAGTTTTTAACGCAATAAAATATGTTTTTAAACGTTCAAAGGTGAGAGAGGAGCACCTGGCGGCCGAGGATTACCCGGTGCAGATGGACCCCCTGGACCTAAAGGCAGTCCTGGTGACAAGGGACCTCCTGGTGCTGACGGAGCTAAAGGAAAACAAGGTATAATTTACCGGTTAAGCAGAAACTTGCCCATTACCTGGTTGTCATTCAAATAGGTGACCCTGGACGTCCTGGACCACCTGGTTTACAGGGATTGCGTGGTTTGACTGGAAGGGCAGGTCCCGCCGGCAAGCCTGGTACCCCTGGTGAACGAGGTCTTCCTGGTGCTGATGGCAAACCTGGCGAACAAGGTGTACAAGGTATTCAGGGACTCCCCGGACCTCTTGGTCCTCCTGGCGAGCGTGGCGCACCGGTATGTTTACTTACGCACACTTTATCAATAAACGATCTTAAATTTTCCACTAACAACTTGCGATGTAAAGGGTGAAAATGGACGTGACGGAGAGCCTGGACCTACTGGTGCCCCTGGACCTCGTGGCGACCCCGGTAAAGATGGCAGCGCTGGACAACCCGGTGTTCCTGGACCCGTTGGCAAGGATGGAGAACGCGGACCGCCCGGACCTTCTGGACCTCGTGGCTTCCAGGTAAGTTTTTGGAATTAAATAATATTTGATAAAGACTCTCGTGAATGTTTAATATTAAGTACTTTCATACAACGTATCTCACGATTGGTTCGTAGGGTCTACCTGGTGTTGCTGGTACTCCTGGTTCACCCGGTAAAGATGGCGAACCCGGTATTCAGGGACCTACTGGCTTGCCTGGAGCAAGTGGACCACGAGGAGAACGAGGCTTCCCTGGTAATTTCACACGCGTTTCGTGAACCTGGTTATGAGCAGTCATGTAAAGACAAAATACTTATCTAGGTGAACGAGGACCTATTGGACCCCCTGGCAGTCCCGGAGAGCGAGGACCTGTTGGTATGATGGGAGCTGACGGACCTGCTGTACGTATTCAAGCGTTGTATTTCATCGGATTATTTATTTTAATTTTCACTATTTTTTGACAGGGTCCCCCAGGACCTAAGGGTGACAAGGGTCACTCTGGACCTTCTGGCCTTGTGGTAAGTTCACGCAGCTTTTTCCACATTAGCTTCTAATTAAAGACGGGTTCATTTTTTCTAAAATCTGAATATCACCGCAAATTAAAGTTATTAAAATAAAGGAAGTAGGCAAATGTGAGTAGTAGTTGTATATTTCAAATAGTGTCATAAAACCGTACACAGGATACAACCCTAGCTTACTGTTTCGATATTTAATACCTTTTGGTATATGGTAAATGTTACATCAACAGCTATTAAAGTGAAACGATGTACGGCAACGAGCAAAGCTCACGGCGATGAAAGAAATATAAATTAAAAAAAAATACCTTTTGGTTAAGATGCAGTTATCTGAAACGGGGTTCTTATGTAGGGTTTGCCTGGTCAACGAGGTCAACCAGGTTTACCCGGCGAAAAAGGAGAACGCGGTGCTCAAGGTCCCGTTGGCCCTGAAGGACCTTCTGGCAAACAAGGTAAATTTCACTCCATGGTAACGCTCGTTAACTCGATTACCCTGAAATAAATATCCCGAATCGTTGCAGAAAAGATAGACTTCATTTCTCTTTCTTCCCCTTGTAGGCGAACGAGGACCCCAGGGTATCATGGGTCCCCCTGGTCCTCCTGGCGAGCCCGCTGAGCGCGGTGACACTGGTGCCCCTGGACCTGCTGGTGAACCTGGTGCTTCTGGCAGCCCTGGTGAGCGAGGACCTGCTGGACCTCAAGGTTTACAGGTAAGAAAATTTCCTCATATCTACAGGGTTAAATTACATGAAGTATTTGTTCTCAAAACAGCATTTAATGCCTTTTTCATATAGGGATTCCCTGGACCTCAAGGCTCTCCTGGTGTTTCTGGTCAAAAGGGAGAACGTGGATTGACTGGACCTAAGGGAGAACAAGGCAACCCTGGCCCCGTTGGTAAGCAATTACTTTCTGTAAATCTCATAAGCTAATATTATGCTTTACTCACATTCACTTAGGCAATCCTGGTGAGATGGGTCCTGCTGGTCTGCCTGGATTGACCGGAGCTAAGGGAGGACGCGGTGAGCAAGGACAGAAGGGTGATCAAGGTTTGATGGGACCTCCTGGCCGTCCTGGCGAACAAGGACAAAGCGTACGTTTTGCTACCATTATTTCTAACGAAAAAGGGTTCCGTCACATTACAGTTTAATTGAATATGTATAGGGACCTCCTGGTAGCCCCGGCATTGCCGGACCTGCCGGATTACCCGGTATTAAAGGACAACCCGGAGATACTGGCCGACCTGGTGCACCTGGACCTCAAGGTACGATAGCTTTCTTTTACGTTTGACAGGAGTTAACTAAGCCAGTACGATTTTGCAGGTAATGCCGGAGCCCCTGGACCCGAAGGACCCAAGGGTGAACAAGGCAGCGAAGGACCCCCAGGACCTCTTGGACCTCAAGGCCCAGTCGGACCTGCTGGTGACCGTGGCTTACCTGGATTGCCTGGACCTGTTGGTGCCCCTGGACAACGTGGACAACGCGGTAGCCCTGTAAGTTCTGTTTTACTAACCCGAGAGCTTATATTGCTTGTTTTAAAAACAGCCAATATTCTATGGGATGAAGAACAGAAACTTATTCGTACAACTGCTGTCATTTCTTAGGGTGAAACTGGTGCTCCTGGCAAACCTGGCAATGAGGGACCACCAGGTTTGATGGGTCTTACTGGACCCCCAGGCCCTGTCGGACCTGCTGGCGAACCTGGACCCGAAGGTATAGTAATTTGTGATTTTTCAGTTTGCTCAAAACTTAACATGTCTCGCCATTAGGACCCCCTGGAAAGGAAGGAGCACCTGGTGTCGCTGGCAGACCAGGAGATAAAGGACCTGCTGGAGTACAAGGAGCTATGGGACCACCTGGACCTCCTGGATTCCCTGTAAATTAAAGGATGATGGGCAAAATTAAACATGTCACTTACCATGTTGGTTTTCATTACAGGGAGCTCCTGGTAACAGTGGACCCCCCGGTGCCACTGGTGAACGCGGTAACCCTGGTGAACCTGGACCTCAAGGTGTAGAAGGACCTCCTGTAAGTAATTTTGAAAAGAATGGATTATTGTCTCAAAATGTTGTACTGGCGTGAAAAATACTGATTTCTTTATGTCTACTAAATGTTACAGGGACCTCGCGGCAAAAACGGCGCCCCTGGAGCTCAAGGTGAACGTGGTGAACGTGGAGAAGGTGGCGCAAAGGGAGCTAAGGGTCATCGCGGTTTGATTGGTCTTCAAGGATTACCCGGACCTGCTGTAATGATTTACATTGCTTCAACGTGTAAATCTATAAGATGCTTCTTTCTTTTAGGGACCTATGGGAGAAAAGGGTATGACTGGAGCTCAAGGCTCACCCGGCAAACCTGGAGAACCTGGCCCGAAAGGTACGTATTTTTTCATCCCGAAAGTCCGTTACTCATAAAATTTGTTATTGCAGGACCTCCTGGCAGAGATGGCAGTCCTGGATTGCAGGGTATTATGGGACCCCCTGGACCTCGGGGATCTCCTGGTGAACCTGGTAAGCAGAAATACTGAAGATTGCCTTACGAGCTTTCCTGAAATGTGATTTTAAAAAATAGAGCTTACGTTGCATTTATTGCGTGGAAACATACCTTAGTAATGCTTATAATGTTATTTTCCGTGAACAGGTAAACAGGGTATTCAGGGTATTGCTGGTCCTCCTGGTCCTCCCGGTCCCCCTGGCGAGTCTATGGGATACGATGCTGCAGCATTGGCAGCAATTCTGGGACAAGGTCAATCCAAGGGACCCGATCCCGGTGATGATCCTACTGTTGGTATGCGCATTTTCTCCAAGGAACTCACCAACGACGAACGCAAGGCGTTGGTTGTAAAGGCTTACGAACAGCTCAAGATGACATTTGACAAGTACACCAAGCCTACCGGTGACAAAGACGCTCCTGCTAAGACCTGCAGAGATCTGGCCGTTGCTCACCCTGAACTTCCTTCCGGTAAAATTTACCTTTTGTAGTCCCGTTTGAACTCGATTCTATGCCAAACCATGTATAGGCGAATACTGGATCGATCCTAACCAAGGAGATAGCCGTGACTCCATCTTGGTCTACTGCGACGTGAAGAAACGCGCTACCTGTCTACGACCTAAACCAGAGAAGACCAAGCCTATGACCTACCAAGGCAAACCTCGCGCTGAAGTCTGGTTCTCTGAAATGGACAGTGGCTACCAATTCACATACAAGACGGACTCCAACCAATTGACGTTCTTGCAAATGCTCAGCAGCCACGGCAGCCAGAACTTGACCTACCATTGCTTGAAATCCGTAGCTCACTACGACACTCAGGAGCGGTCGTTCAACAAAGCTATTAAGATCATGGGATGGAACGATGCCGAGTTGTCTGCCAAGGGCAAGAAACAATTCAAATATGAAGTTACTGAAGACGGTTGTAAGGTTAGTTTTTCCGTATTTACCAGGAAAAGAAGCTTAAACGTTTAGTTTTTCGTACATGTACGTTCTAAATTCCAAACTCATCCATGAATCAACATCCAGTCGCAATGAAAATCTCGTTGTGCTTTATTAACCATTTGTTTTCTTATTTTCTAGTTCCGCGGTGATGAATGGGCCAAGACTGTCATCACGTACGAATCAAACAAACCCAGTCGCATTCCATTCGTAGACGTGGGTGTGGTCGATGTAGGTGATTCAAGCCAACAGTTTTCGTTGGAATTGGGTATGGCCTGCTTCTGGTAGACCTGTATTGAAGATGTACTATTCCCGTCTGTGTTTTTCTCTGAAACGTTATCACGTCTTATCGGGAAAAAAAAAAACCTTTAAAGCTAGAATTCCCTTTGTCAACCCAACTATCACTGCCAAAAATTAGACCGAGAAATGTCGATTTCGTAAATCTACATCTACCAATTATTGTTTTAACAACGTCAGATTTATGCTATCTTCTCCCGGTGTTTAGTTCGTCTCTCGCTCGCGTTATTTTTTATTTTACCTGTGGTCAAACAGCTTCATTCAATGCCTTAATCTACTACGCATGGATACGTTTATAGAAAAAGTGTAGTATCTCAAAAGAAAAAAGTACGTGACGGTATAAAATACATGTCTTCTATTTCCTACAGAAACACCATTTTACAATTACTTTCGTGGTCTAGTGAAGATTTTTTTCTGTACATTAGCTCTTTCACTGTGATTATAAAGCACCACAGCTTTTTCTGGGCTGTAACTGGGCAAACACATCCTGTCAATCAGATCAGTTAAAAATCGGAAAGACATTATACGTAATATGAGATCAGGAAATACTTCATAACAAGAAAAAGAAAGTCAAATAATGTTTTAAACTGACCTAAATCACTTTCATAAAATAAACAAAATAACTTACCATCTACATGGGGCAAAAATCCTACCAGATCGTACTCGGAAGCAATTATATAAATCAGTCGAAAAACGAAGTTAAGAGGGACGAAAATCACACAAAACGACGTGAGAGTAACGAACAGAGAGAAATCACGTAAAGAAGTGAAATGAAGTTGATAGATCTGTCAAATAACGATTTACAATGAGTTAAAATAACGCGTAGCAAGGTAAGAATAACAAAGAACGGAGTTGGCAGTGTAAAGTGGGAACTGCAAGTGAGCATACGCGGATACCTTTTCTGATAAAAAAAACGAACACATAAGAAACAACACAAAGCGGCGTAACAATCGCGTAAAACGAGGACATGATCGCGCAAAGCGGGGTAATGATCGCCCAAAGAGGGGTCACTCTCCATTATGTACGTTTTTTTTAATTACGTTACAATAACTCAAATTTAACCTTCCGCACTTCGACATCTTTTTCTATGTATTGACGGGAAGTCTACACTCACACACGTGAGTTGAAAATGCATGTTTTTCTACGATTGTCAACAAAAACTGTAAACCGACGGAACGTAGCACCCAATGTGGCGATTTATCTATTTATTTATTGCGATTTATTGCTTCATGTATATAACAATGCCTCATGCGGTCATTTATTGCAGTCGCCGTCATTTGTGTAATGGTTGCGAGATGTCGCTGGAGTAACACGCGCGACGCCATTGTTTATCTTTTCAGGAAAAAGTGGTTTTCCATCGTCTAAAAGACAACGCACTGGAATACCAACCGCATGCACCCAAATCTGAACAAGTACCGCATATCAAACACGTGATGAGTAGAATATTGATTTAAGTTTGATTCTCTTTCTCTATATAGGGTTTTTCAAGCATGAACTCATCAAAACATAAGCCGCGATGCTTTATAGATGTGGAGATTGGGGGAGTGAGTGTGGGACGAGTTGTATTCGAGCTCTATTCTGATACATGTCCCAAAACCGCGGAGAATTTTCGCGCTTTATGCACCGGAGAAGCTGGAATTGGAAAGGTAGTACTAATACGTGTATTCTGTCAATACTGACTGGTTTAAGTACACAGAAAACTGGCAAACCTTTGCATTATAAAGGCACTGTATTCCACCGAGTTGTGAAAGATTTTATGGTCCAGTCGGGAGATTTCAGTAATAACAATGGTACAGGTGGAGAGTCAATCTACGGACCGACATTTCCAGGTAAGATCAAGCCAGTGTTCTCTTTAGAACACTAACGAAAAGGTAGTTTTAATCGATTTTTTTCTTGCATAGATGAAAATCTGGAACTCAAGCACGATGTGCCTTACTTGCTGTCTATGGCCAATAGAGGCCCGAATACCAACAGTTCTCAGTTCTTTATGTAAGTTTCATGTTGCTTAAACAATCCTAGCGTTTTAATTTACTGCAGAGTATTCCCAACCATAAGTGAAGTCTACTTAAATTTAGCACACCTGTACTTCTATTGGCGTGTTAATTACTTGACATGACACCAATTGTTGCAGTGCATAAGTCTTCTTTGATAATGTCCCTTCATATCATTTGCTGTTTTTAGCACTACACAGCCAGCACATCACTTGGACGGGTACGCATTCGCTTATTAAACGCATTCTTTCGACTAATAACTACCCTTAATATAGAATACACGTCGTATTTGGTCATGTCATCAGTGGCCAAGGAGTTATTAAACAAATAGAAGGCCTACCGGTGGATCGAATGAGTCGACCATTGCAAGACGCTCGAATTGCAAATTGTGGAGAGCTTGTCCCCAAAACGAAACCTAAAGGTGCTTGTTTTGTGTTGTGAATAACTCTTAGACATTTTTGCAATTTTACTTTAATGTTGTAGACGAGAAGAAGAAGAAAAAGGAAAAGGTAGAAGATTCTTCGTCGTCGTCTGAGGAGGAAAAGGAGAAGAAGAAGAAAAAGAAGAAACACAAGCAGAAATCCAAAAGTGATAAGTAAGTTTGCTATCAATTTTAAAGAAAGATTAAAGCAGGTATTCGTCCTTCCTGTTGTAGGGAAAGCGATGTAGAAGAAGGAGAGTTAAAAGAACCTGAGCTGCCATTGCACCCCTTAGTTACCGTTAGCAACCTCAAGGTGGAAGAGATTCCTGACGTACCGAAAAATAAATTTCTAGATCGCGGAGGCGGAGACAGAGACAAAGGACGCGATGGTGGCCGAGAGGTACGTCGCAGGGATACGTATGACAGCAGAAATAGGCGGATTGGTTATCGGAACGGAAGAGAACGCAGGAATTCCACCACCAAGAGCGGCCGCAAAATTAAGGGTCGCGGAGCATTGGTACGTCGTGTTTCTTGATTTTTTACCATTACCTTAATACCCGCCTCCTTAGCGGTACCGCACGCCTTCGAGGTCACGTTCTCGCAGTCGTAGTCGCACCCCACCTCATTGGCGCCAAGAGCAGAAGCGAACCATATCCTTGAAGGAGTATGAGGTCTGAAATATTCATTACATTTAGAATACTTAGGATAATTTATTAATTAACAATTTCTTATTTCAGGAAAAGGAAAAAGAGAAGAAAGAGCACGAGGAAGAAGTACGTCGTCGTGAAGAAGAAAGAAAGAAGCGCCATGAGGAAAGAGAGCGCAAGGAAAAAGAAGCGATCTTGGAAAGGGAGCTTAAAGAGATGGAACGTCAGCTAAATATGGGACCAGCGTAAGACTTTGGTTTTCTTCACTCTTGAATCCCACGGTTTCTAGATGCACGGTGTAGTTGGTTTCCGTACTTTGCAAATGGGCATAGTGGAACTCCGATTTCGTCAACCCTAATTACGGAGACTCTTAATTACGTCTGTCGTCTCGGAAATTTTTCCAACTCCGTGAACAGAAGGTTTTGCACTGATTCTGAAGCACTCTGTCATAGGAATGTGTGCGAAATTTCTTTTTCTACTATACTGTTTTTTTTTATTTATTTCTTTTATTTTTTGACTGAATCTTCTCAATGCATTTAAATGCGAGTCTTGGGCCATTTATTTTTCGAACGTACTCTGGTTCCGGACAATTGACAAAAATTGCAGTTCTACTGTAACGGAGAAGGATAGTAGTATCGTGTTTTTAAAATAGTTCAAGATGTTAGCTGTCGCTCTGGAATTCGTGTTTATATTTATTTCCTAATAGCCTTACGGAAACCACTGAACCTGCACCAACCGAAGCTAGTCCGCAGACGCGGTCACCTGAATTGCACCCCCCTGGCGTCAACATGGATATGGATGACTTAGATTATGAAGCTATGGAAGGCACGGAAAACGTAGACGAAGAACCAAAGGCATCCCAGGTGGAAGAAGCCGGCGGAGTTCCCCTGCTTTCGGCCGTACCTGCTAGAAAGGACGCAAACGGCAATGATTCTGATAGTTCCGGACAAGCTTTGGATTCCGAGACGCTAGAAGGATTACGGGGCAAGGATAAAGCCCGTTCTAAATTGCCGAGTCCTGAAAGCGAAGATATTCGTCAGCGCTTCAGTAGCCGAGAAGAAGAAGGAAAGTCCCGCGGGCTGAAGAGTGCAGCTGCGGGTAACAGCAAAATACCAGCTGATTTTGAATCCCGTTCTCCGTCTCGTTCCAAGACGCCCTTGTATGCTCACTTGCTCGAAAAGGGGGCGCCTGAGGCCAAACAGTCCTCGACGGTCGTTGCTGGAGCTGTTGCTGATCATCGAGCCACTGAGAAAAATTCAGCAGAAGACGAACCAGTGGAGACCATTCCGCTCTTGATTAACCGAAAAGACACCCATGCGGACGTTAGAAAGAGCAAGTCACCTGATCGGGCGGCACGAAACCGCAGCGCGAGCAAAGAAAAGGACAACAACCGAGACAAAGATGCCAAAAAGCGATCTAGACGCTCAAGCTCGCGCGAGAAGTCACGCAACCAGCACAAGAGAGGAGGAAGTCGTGACCGTCACCGAGATCACCGTGATCGCAGCGATCGTCGCCGCAGATCGCGCTCACGTTCCCGTAGTCGCAACCGTTCGAGGCGTCATTAGCCAGTCGGCTTTTCGCAGGAGGAAGCTGTCCCTTGCCTCCACGGCGCTGGATTTTTTTTTTCTTTTTTATTGTTTCACGGACAAAAATTTGAGTTGACTGATTCCGAACCCACACATGAAAGTGGAAACAAACAAAAAGGGACAATACAATCAATATTCCGAAAGTACTCGAGAAATTGCTTTATATTCCTATATATTTACACAAGATACTTAAATTCGACCATCTATTAACTGGGAATTGTCTCACTTTTAGGTTTCGTGGCTTCTTGCATAAGTTCATACAATTGACTAATTTGCTCGTCGCGGAATAATTCAAGTTCTTGCTCGGTTAAAGGTTTTCCAAGTGATCCATCGCCTTTTATGATACCTTTGATGCCTAATTGTTTGGCCAATACGATAGCGTAACTCTAGGGAGGCCAGAGCATAGTTATTAGATTTTTTGCAATAATAGATGTAGATTTGAGTTTCTTACTGCCCATTCATGCATGAAGACTTTGGCTTCCTCTGGTTGACACGTTTTGTGGCGTTTAAACTCTTCTTTTACGTAAGCATCGCCGAGAGCTCTGATTTCAGTAGGCAGACCATAATGTAGTTTTAGACAAGTTTTGTAAAGCAAGCGCACTCGCTGTCCATGGGACATTGAAGTAGTCATATTTAGCGTTGTTAGCCAGGTAATTATTTGTGTACTTGTAATGCACAACGTGAGCAACGTGGGTATGTTTCATGCACACTTGCTTACACACACAAAAGGCCCAGCCTCCTTGACGTAATCGAAAATGATAGTTCAATGAGCCACTAGAGGCGCTTATTTTTGGAAGCGATGGTATTTTTTTCCGCGATTCCTCGAAGAAATTAGTAAGTAACTAAGAAAATTGCAGAAATGGTAATTTTATTTCATAACTACTGCTTTTTTATTGTCTTATCATTTTGGAGTTTGGATACATTAGAAGTTCATTACAATGAATAATTGTATACTACGATTTGAAGTTTCTGTAGCATTGTTACGTGGAAATGGTAATTAGTCACGCTTCCTTTTCACTCCTAGAAGCTCAGGATACTATTCCTTCTATTTTTGGTTTTCAGTTCTTCCAACAGTTCAACGTTTGCGTTAAACTCTTAGGTAGTTTATTAACGATAAAGTATTTAGTTCCCTTTTTCACGTAACCATCAACACGATATTCTGCTCTTATTTCGTAACCCGTTTTGAATGCGAAAGAATGCGAAAAAAGCGCGACAACTTTTTTTTTAGCCGATGAGCATTATTTTTGTAGAGCGCAGTTCAAAGATACTCTTCGAACTACTTAATTCACACTCAAGCAACTTGCGCACATGTTTTTCGGTCGTAATACAGACTTCGGTGTGCAGTCTAAATAAAGGCAAGCTTCGCATTCAATGAACTTTTTGAAGAAGAAAAGGTTGTATCAAATCTAAACGCGAAGGAGTCAAAATGTACGGGACAATTTTGCGAAAAACATGAGGGATATTAATTCTTTAAACTGACACTAATGCCCGTGAGTGACAGGTTTACGACTCCGTTGAGTGAACACTTAGGTTATGTCGCCTTGTGTTTCTGTGAAGATTTAAGGCTAAACACTAAGCTACTCCTATGATAATGTTTCACTATTGGACTGCTAATCTCTTAATATATAACATACCTTCAAATGCAATATCTTGTTATTGCCGATTTAATTCATATGAGCAAAAAATAATTTTTCAAGCAAGATTTCTATTGCATGCTTCCTATCTCAATATTCTTGCAATATTCCTATCCCAAGTTTCCGGTACGCCTTCGTGTTTTATAAAACCTCAACACTACGCATGCGTTTAGGTAAGAATAATCTTGTAACATAAGAGCGGAAACCACGTTTACGCTCTTTATCATGGCCACAACAGTGGGCCCAAATATACACATGACTCGTGCCCCCTTCTAGCGAAGCACAGTTTCGGATGGATCTTTTCCAAACGCACAGCGTTTCGCTCACCTCGGGCTCTATTTAGTCATGGGTACGAACTAGCAAAAAGGAACGTTGTGTCAGCCTTCCCCAGTATACAACTCGGTTAGTTCAGATTTTTCATCCAGGGCGATGAACGCTACTACTTCGAAACGTCAAGCTCCTACCATGTTTATTCGCAACAATAGCGCATCCCACCACCAACCCCAAAGTGAAGTGAATATCGCCTTAGTTGGCGCCCTTGGCAGCGGGAAATCAGGTAGAATATCACTGGCATCGGTGTATTGTCCTTTGTTAGAAGATATTTTGGGCTTGGTCCTAAGAAATGTGCCCTTGACTTCGCGTTGGCAGATTTTCCGTAGCTGACGGTTCAACAGAGTCATCCAGGAGATGCGGCTCATTAGTTTGCCGAATGAAGGGTTTTCGTTTGTTTACAGCCTGTCAGTCAAGAATTATCCCACAAGCCATCACCGCTTGTTTGCCGCGTGATGTTCGCGGCTTTTTAAAAGCCGAGTTGCTGAAAATGCTCTTGTTTATGAGATTCTTATATATGTTTCTCTTTTCTTTCGTCTACTAGCTTTAACCGTAAAGTATATCACGAGGCGTTTTATCAATGAATACGACCCGGATCTCGGTAAGAAAAACTGTAAAGAAAGAAAAGAAAAGCCTCACTTTTTGTTGACTTTTCATGTTTATTTCTGTACAGAGGACACTTATACCAAGCAGGAAATCGTGGATAGTCAGAATGTTGTGGTGCGAATCATGGATACGTGTGACAAGGTATCAAAGTAGGAGAATAAGCTCTCCCGAAATTTTTTTCTTTCTTCTCATTTTTTTAGTTTAATATATGCAAATTAAATTTTTAACCCTAAAAAATATTTGTAACAGTTGACTTCTACAAAGCTTGCCGTGCACATGGAATATTTTTGTCGATTCAGGAAACATACTAACCTACCATTAAATATTTCGCTCATCTTAGGAAGGCAAGGACCCAGAACGCTATTTGAAATGGGCTGATGGATTTTTAGTTGTGTTTAGCGTCACGGATCGCAGCAGCTTCCAAACAGCCCAACGTTACTTGGAAGGCATTAGCCAACACTTGCGGTTAACTACGACTTACGACGCTCCACTTATTTTAGTTGGCAATAAAGCAGACCTGGAGAGATACAGGTATTTATATTTCTCACCACTTGAGCTCGTAACTTATTTCCTTCTAACACCGCGACCGAGATTTAGTCAAGCATCGGGTGCTGGAATTCCAATTCCCGAAAGATATATGAGGCATCAAAAACTCGTTGCTTCATGTGTGTGTGTAACCATGTACCATGGGCGTTTATTTATACTCCCTTGTGTATAGGCAAGTCAGCACGGAAGAAGGGAAGGCATTGGCTAATCTATACGAAGCCACGTTTTTCGAAGCCAGCGCAGCGGAGGAATACGCGCTTGTCGAACGCGTCTTTCGGGAGGCAATTCGGGAAATCCTTCGCGAGCAAGAACGGTTCATGCCGCTGCGACAGGCCCTCGTTTATCTAACATCCTCAACACCTTCCTCGATCATTGGAGAAGAAAGAGATAGGGAAAGCAAAACAGCAGGAAACTTCTTAACGAATGCCAGTAGTTCAGGTGTGAATTTTTCGAAATTAAGCATTCCTAATTTACTCATTTTATTCTTCGTTCTTAATCTTTCGCTCATTTTTGGCATATCTTCTTATTTTGAGAAAGTTAATGTGTATTGCTTGTTTTATGTCAAAATTATGTATTAATTTTAATGTATTGCTTCTACCTTTTATAGCCACTGAACGCACAAGACGATTACGGTCTCCTACAAAAGCCACAACTACGATCGTGAACACACCTTCAGGTGTTTTCCCATCAAGAAAAGATCCACAAACCCGAGAACAGAACTCAAGATTTTCTTTCCTGAAAGGGAAAAGTCTAAAAGGAATCTTTCAATAATAATTATTTAAATATGTAGGACAGCGAGTTGAAATTATTATCTGCTTACGTTGTGAAGGATATTGTACTTTTTTGTGTAACATTTTCACACAATAAACCTTTTGAAGCTTTCGCTAATGCTTATTAAATGCATAGCATTTGAAAAATGCGATACATACTTGGTAATTATGTTTGTCGTTTACATTGTGTGCGAACAGCAAAGAATGCCTAATTGAAAGAAAAAGCGAGCCGCCAAAACTTACAACAAAATTCTTGGCATTACTACGGTTTCGAGCCTTTCCGCATCCTTCTACCCACGCCTACTAGGAATGATAGATGATGTTGACAGTGAAAGAAATGCCGACTGCATTGCTCAGCAAAATTTCATTTTTCGTCTCCAGAAGCACGAGAGTACCAGGGAAACTTGCTTTTAAAGCTGGCGCGTTAGCAGGAAACGAGCTCCGCTAACACTTTAGGGAAAGGACGTAATCGACACAAAAAGCTTGGTAGCTCAAACGACCTAGCTAAAACTTGGCAGGCTTGCTTCTGCCTTCGTCTTCCGGTCTGGTACATGTTTCTTAATTTTCGAGGTGTTCGAACGTGTTCCTGAAGTATGGCGTTTTATAAATTAATTCGTGCGGTAAAACCTACATATCTCACTCCATTTAACGACAGCTTTTGTGCCCGAACCTCGGCAATCAGTCAGGTCAAGTTAAACCTCCACGAATCTGTAGCATGTGGTGGTTTTGGACTCGAAACTGGTTCCCTTTTGCCAGCCCGCAATGTAGGCTTTCGACGCCATTTCTCTACGTCTTTCCCAAGAGCCAAGAGAGAAGACCGTAAAGAAATGCTTGCCTCCTTACCCAGGGCAGATGAAGGCACCGAAGGAGAGAAGCATGTAGAAATGGACGCTGTAGTTCACGGGTATGCATAGTTCTACTTCTTACTCATCTATAGTTCTTTTCTCTAAAAACATAATTTTACATGTTTTCGCTACCAAGCATACGTCTGAGCAATGTCCCTGTCTTTGAGAACAGAGCCGCGTTTAATGCGTAGATAGCTTAGACTATACTATTTGCTAAAGAAACTAGTTTCTTCCTAACGAAAGTAATGCTCAGTTAAAAGGCTGTACTAACTGCGTACTTCCATTTTTTCATTGTTCCAAGAAGTCTTGGGTTGCCACGCCCTTAAGACTTGCGTGTACTTCGAAATGCAAAGAATAACTAGACAGTTGTCAGTTTCTGACTTACATTGTTACGTGCAAGCAATTCAATAAGTCAAATGAGACCTTGCTCTTTAAAATTTTGGCACCGTAAGGTTTCAGTTGTGCTAATCCTGTATTACTTATCACATTTTACAGAAAAAGCGATGTCTTCCCTGACGAAAACACTGCGAACATGATGATAAACGGCGTGCGATTTGCTGAAATACCTATTTGTCATATCAAAGCAACGCCCAACAACACTATCATCGCCCTTACTTCAGCAAAAGGTAAGCTTGTTGGCCTAGCCCTTCTGGTTTCCGAGATTATTTTGTACTTACTGCTGTACTCGTTTAGGAGAGATGAGTTTGATCCGATCGTGTGGTATGGAAGGCTTCAAGAATACTAGGAAAGGTACCAATATTGCGGCTCAAGCTACTGCCGTCGGTTTTGGCTTGGTATGAGTGCACTGCTAACCTGGAATCATCCATTGACAAGCATATTTTTCTGCAGAGAGCGACGGAGAGAGGCTGCGTAGACGTTCGAGTCAAAGTTCAAGGCCTTGGACCTGGAAGAATGGTAATTGTAATTTTTTTATTGTTTCCTATCACGTATGTGTACGGCTTTTTTGTCGATGTAGTTTTACTTTCTGAGCATTAAAAAATTTCGAATTCACTCCTTTTGTGCTCAGGATTAGCGTCGTATAACTTATGAGCTCACTTTGTATGCGAAGTCAGCTTCCAATATTATTCATTCAAAATTTGAGTCCTTTTAAACTCACATGATTAGTTTTGACATGCAGGACAAAGTGTTGTCTTTGATGTATACACTACAACTCAAGCCCTGTCGGTTCTTCAAAGAATTTAGAGATAACGCAGCAAACAGGTTCCGAAATGCTAATAATTAAAAAGACCTATTTGTAAAGATATGTAGGTAACACCGGTTTTAGACATTGATACGCAGTAATTATTGTCCTTTCTAATAACGACCTTGATTCTGTATGTTATTTGAGCTACTAGGCAGGTATTGTGATGTTGATTCCCGAAAAGAATCACACGGAATTAGCCAAAGGAAGTTCCTGTATTGGGAATAGGGATAAGTAAATTACTGTGTCGTATTATTACATTTTAATTAGTACGCAAAGAGGATTCGGTACACAACTTATTGCGAGGAAAGACATTTCAGTTTTAATTCCTTACATACGTTGATATCGCTCAAGATGATCTGTCTGGATATTCTAAAAATGGCTAGGGTTGAAATTAAATTCTATTTCTTCAATTAAGCTACAGTAGAACTCCAATTTTATCAGTAGTTCGAGGCCTAAAGGTAGTTGACAAATTATATTTACATAGCAATTACGTAAGTAAAATTCCAAACAATACTCGTGCGGAATGACAAAAATAAGTTTAATTATACCTTAATTATACTTTCACCATAATTATACTGCACTCGAATTTTAGAGGAAAATTCCATATTATCCTTGAATAAATTCTTCAAAATCAATTTCAAATCAATCTTTCACGCATAAGAAAATGTCAATTTGGTTGACGTAATCGGGTGTTAACATAACTGAATTCTTAATTAAGTTTTTATTTATGACTTATTATAAGTCTGTTCTAACTGGTACATTAATGCTACAGTGTTAGTTTATACGGTCGAATATAGTCTATTCTTGTCAGGGTTACAGTATAATACCTTTAATTGTGTAGGCAAGCCATTGGGTAGACAATATACAATTAAAGCGACATTAATAGTAAACCATTTATATTTTAAATAGTCCCCTTGTATTAAATTACATAACGGAACCCCAAATTCGGAAGACGATTTGGCTTACTCCATTCATATCTTTTAGTTGACCGTAAATTTATGTCGTATAATTAGGAAACGATAATACATCGTGTTAAGATTCCGTAAATAAGGGTAAATAACTTTTCAGTGTGTATCTTTATTTGTTAATTGTCTCCTACGTTTTACACGGCGTTGTAATTTGCGTATGTTAGTTCAGCGGTCAGTAGTATTGTTTTACTCGTATGGAATCAAGCACTCCCTCGTATGGACACAGGAAGTAAAGCTGTCCGTCGTACGTATGTTCTCTCGTGTCTTCTCATAACTTCCGGGTTGAGAAGCTCCGGAATTTGTTGTCTAGTATTATAGAAAAGTTTCATTGCACTGGCCCAGTAACGTAGGAGCAGTTTGCGTAGCTTCTTTCACTTTTTGTGTACTAAGCTTCCAAATTTTATGAACAAGTTCCTTCTGCGTGATTTTGTGAATCTTAAAAAATCAAGCTTGTCTCACGTATTTGGATGCTAGGGAGTTATGCGATAGTTACTGTTACCATAATCGTACTGAATTCAGTATATGTAAAATTATATAGACGTCTTATTGGAATATGAAGGGCTTTTTTCTTCAGTTATTGTAACAACTTTAGTTCGCGTTGCAAACTAATCAATTTGACTGATCAACGTATTAATTTTGTTTTATTTTTTGTTATTTTAGTCGGCCATCAAAGGATTAACAATGGGCGGTCTCAACGTAGTTTCCATTACTGATACTACACCCGTCTCGTGGCAAGTGTGTCCTCGGCCCAAGAAGCAGCGGAAGCTGTAAACTCATACACCTTACCAACTCCTTACCTCCGTGAAGGATCCTCCGTAAGTGGACCCATAACCAAAATCCACTGCATATTTTTGCAAAAACGTAGTGTGCATGGTTATGTTCAGGGGAGCAGCTTGTGCTAGTCCTACCCCTTTTTTGTTTCGAAACGTTAATGCGATCTTTGTGCATTTTTTATGCGCAAGGTCATCACGTTGTAATGAGTGTATTCCAAGAATACAACCAATTTAGGTGCCATTGTTCTAGATGGCGTCATGCAAAACGCAACGACTTATTCTTTTCAACTTATTCTAACCAACTTGCTTTCATTGGTGGTTAAATTTTCAACCATGTCTGCAAATTCAATTTCAATTGTTTTAAGTTTTGGTTTCCGCTATTTTGTGACTGTCAGTTTGGACAGAGCTCTACAAGTATATATGTTAAAATAAATATTTTATCTCGGTAATGCTTTTGCGTTAGTAAATTTAAGTACGAATTGGGAGACAAAGAGTCTTATTCGAAAGTGGCGCTTTTTGTGCAAAGCGGAAGAGAGGCTCAGAACCCCATAGACGTCTCATTCTCTTGGTTTCAGGCTTATGGCTCAGTTCAAAATGGCGTCAGTGAGGCGAAGTTGAGAAAGACGGTCGCATTTTCTCCGACTTTAATTATCTAAGCAAGGACCGCCCCCAGGTCTTTGTAACACGTGTCGAAGTGAAGTTGTTTTTTGAGACATAATTGCTGCTAAATAAGAGATTTTGCTAGCAAAATTTGTAGGAAAAGTGGGGAAATTCTTTGTATGACGGACTTGGTAACCAGGGTCAGCAGTCTTACGACCATACACAGCGTTGAGCGTACTCAAAATGGCGGACGCTCAAGCATCTCAGGCGTGGTTCACTCAGTCGTCCGTTTGAAATCCATTGCTGAGGCCCAAGATCGAGTGCGGGAACTTTTAAATTCCAAATTTTGTTAATGTGGAAGAACACTACAAAGTTGTGATAAGTGATTTTGTGAATTTATTGCAACTAAGAGTACTAAAATATGGCTCAGGTAAGTGGAACTTTCAATCTTTGTTGGTGCTTTCACTTGTGGATTTTCCAAGTTTTGCGAATAAAATACTTACATTATCGAAGCATTTCTTTTGAGTGAAGTTAGAGTAGTATCGAGTTTCTTAAAGTAGGAAATATTTCCTTTTTTAAACCGCGTTCTTAATATTTGAGCCCAAATTCTTAAGCTATCTTATTCAGTGTAAACTGTAAAATCGTAGAAATTAGTTAACAAATCAGTGAAATAGTGTTTGGTTTGTTTTTCGGCCCAAAATGTTAGTTCTCATTCTTCCCATTGTTGGGATTGCGTAACATTTGGGACCTCATTTTGAAGGCTTCTAACGGTTTGGTGGCCTCGTGTTGTTTACGTGTTTTCTGTTAACTTTTAAAAATTAGGTTAAATGTGGGCCATGGAGCTCTTGAGCTTTTTGGAGAGATTATTCTTGAAAATTAAGACTTACCTAGGTTTCAAGTCATTTTGAAAGTGACACCTTTTACAAATTTGACTTCTTCTTTGACTCTATACACGTGCTTTGTGTTTACGTCGATCAGCTGAGCGCAACTTGCCGGAATAAAAGTGACATTTTACTTTTTGGCAACGGAATTTCGACGCACTCATAGTTTCATCCCACTGTCCGAAATTAAATTGTTGAAGTGCATAAATACACGATTTTATGAGTTGGGTTTTATTGTGTTTAAATTATTCTCAGGATTCTGATGAAGATTCTCATGGAGACAACGGGTCCGAATCTGGAAACGAGTCATCGTCATCCAGTTCAAGCAGGTAACCCAGGTTTTTGCACTAGTGTACCCTTTTAATTTAAAATTTTAATTTTTGAATAAAAATATTAAACAAAATAAATGAATAATTTCTTTGCAAAAAGTGATTCCAGCTCAAGTTCTGGGAGTTCCTCGAGGGTTAAAGTTGACTCCGATCATGATTCTGGGGATGAAAAGCAATCTGAAGAAGAAAGTCCTCAACGGAGTTCAGGTCATAAGAAAAGCAATACTGCTGATATGAAGAAGGTATTGTCCACAGTTTGTTAATACGTGGTGTGAGTTTTTTTTGCAATCTTGTTTCTTATGTTTCCAGTGCTGGGATGAAGATCCAGATATCTATGGCATTCGACGGTCTAACCGTGCCAAAGAGACCAAAGCTCCAGTCAAACAGTTCAGTTTTAGCTCCAACGAAGACTTTCCGAACGTTATCGATATTTTTGTGTTCTAACATAGGGCCGATCCTAATTTATCCGATGAAAGCTACGATAGTGCCACAGACAAAGAAGACATTCCGAAAAGACGAGCTCCGCCCAAAAAAGTCAACAGACCGCCAGTCAAACGCGCGAAACCTAGTAGATCCAAATACAGTCATTATTCGGACGAATCCAGTGACGATGACGACAGTCATGCAAAAAGGTATAGCAGAACTGCTTTAAGAGAAACTATTGAAAGGAGAAGCTTTGTAAGAAATAATAGGAGAAGATTTAGCTCCTGGAGCCAGATTTATAATGGGTTTGGGGTTTGAGCAGGACAGCCAATAGGCGTTCAGCTGCAGCTGTGAGTTATAAAGAAGATAGTGCCGAAGAAACGGGCTCGGAAGATTTGGTCGACGTCGACGTCAGTCAGCCTGCTGTCGTCGAAGAAGAAGATAATGCAGAGACCATCGAGAAACTCATGGATTTCAGAATGGGAAGAAAAGGAGGTATACTATTCTCTTAACTAAAGTTTTGGACTTGAAACTTTAGTAGTCCAAGGAGCATGATGCTACTGCTGTCCAACCTTTACAAAGTCGCCCAGCACTAATATTTACATTTCTCGAGGAAGAGTGGTGGATGTAAGTCTTACATAAAAATCAGTTGCGAAATCCAAGCTGTACCAGATGCTGTCATCGTCAGCAACAGAAAAAAGGAAAGACTAACGTACAAGCAGGCGGACATAAAGTTTGTCCGTAGTAGTCGATTAAATTTCAAGCCTTAAAGGAAAACTTTTCCGTCAGATTTTTCAGTAAACGGTTGGATAGTAAATTTTTAGTAAAAAGTTGGATAGCACGCTCCTGCTTTACACTATTCGATTATCGATTCGTCTTTGTAACATTCTCGCGTGTTTGTGTTTGGAACACTCAAGCCACTGGTTCGTGTACTACGGTTTACGCTGTGGAGGAACATGGGGACCCTAATGAAGGATTTGATCCAGAAGACGATCCTGAAAATGCCGAACCTCAGTTTCTTGTTAAATGGAAAGGGTGGTCTCATATCCATAACACGTGGGAGAATGAGAATAATCTGAGGGAAATGAAGGTAATCCAAACCTTGTCTAATTTTCCTTTGAAAAAGCGAAAGGCAATTTTTCGAGTTCGGCAATGCATGTTCTCTTGTAAAACCTACACAGTTAGCTATTCGATGCCGTATGGGTATAAAAATTAATGTTCTCTCAGGTTAAAGGTATGAAGAAACTAGAAAACTTCTTGAAAAAAGAAGACGATATCCGGATATGGAAAGCCCGGGCTTCCCCTGAAGACGTCGAGTTCTACGAATGTCAGCTAGAATTACAACAAGAACTGATGGCGAGCTATTTGCGAGTCGAACGCGTCATATCTATGAATCCCAAGCCGGACAGTCCCTATCCGGATTACTTAGTCAAATGGGAAAGTTTACCGTATTCCGAGGCCACGTGGGAAGATGGGGCACTAATCGTGAAGAAGTATGCTGAAAAAATCAGCGAGTTTGAAGAAAGAGAGGCGTCGAAACGAACGCCGTCTAAGTTATGTAAAGCATTGAAGTATAGACCGAAGTTCGTTCCTATGAAAGCGCAACCCGATTTCATCGGCAGCGACACAGTAAAGCTTATTATTTTGAAATAATTTTCTCTGGAATATTGCAATATTAAATTTTTTCCTAGTTGCGATTAAGGGATTACCAACTGGACGGGTTGAATTGGTTGGTCCATTCTTGGTGTAAAGAAAATTCCGTTATCTTGGCTGATGAAATGGGTTTGGGAAAAACCATCCAAGTAAACTCATCTTTTCAAGACTTTCATCTTTCAATTCTTAATGTACTGTTCTTATTGCTTCGTTTCCAGACAATCAGTTTCCTGTATTACTTATTTAATGCACAACAATTGTACGGACCATTCTTGGTCGTTGTTCCGCTCTCAACATTAAACGCGTGGCAAAAGGAGTTTTCCATTTGGGGTCGGGATTTGAACGTTGTCACCTACGTTGGCGACGGAGACTCGAGAGAACTAGTAAGCTTTGGACAATCGATTTGACGTGGGAGACGTGTATTCAACGTACAGGCTACTTGCAGGTTCGCCAATATGAATGGTGTCATCCGGGTAACAAACGACTCAAGCTCAATGTGGTCCTTACAACCTACGAAATCCTGTTGAAGGACAAAACGTTCTTGGGCACAGTCAGCTGGGCTTGTCTGATGGTAGATGAAGCCCATCGTTTGAAGAACGATGATTCGTTGCTTTATAAAACGCTCAAAGAATTCGATACCAACCACAGACTACTAATTACAGGCACGCCGTTGCAAAACAGTTTGAAAGAATTATGGAGTCTGTTGCACTTCATCATGCCTTCTAAGTAATAGTGTCGTACTGTCGTCTGAAGGCGTGTATATTAATTTTATTTCAACGCAAAGGTTCGACAATTGGGAAGAATTTGAATCCGAACATGATAACGCAGCCAATAAAGGTTACGCCAAATTACACAAACAATTGGAGCCTTTTATCTTAAGACGTGTCAAGAAGGATGTAGAGAAATCCTTACCGTCGAAGGTATTTTTACTTTTTTATTTTTATTTTCCATTTCTCACCTAGTGAGAAATGTGAGGTTTAATGACTTTCTTAAGTTGTATAATTGTTTGATTATCGAAATTATTGTGTAGGTGGAACAAATTTTGCGCGTGGAAATGACCACTCTTCAGAGACAATACTACAAATGGATTTTGACCAAAAATTACTCCGCGCTGCGCAAAGGGGCCAAAGGGTCCGTTTCCTCTTTTGTTAACATCGTGATGGAGTTGAAGAAGTGTTGTAATCATGCTTACCTCACAAAACCATCGGAGAATGAGCACCGTTTGGCCTCTGATGAAAAATTACAAGTGAGTTTTCCTTTAATAATACCCTGAAAGATGTCTATGGGTAATGAGAGTTACTTATTTATCTTTTCTTATCTTAGCAATTGATTCGTGGGTCCGGCAAATTACTTCTGTTAGACAAGCTATTAATCCGATTACGTGAAACGGGGCACCGTGTACTTATATTCTCGCAAATGGTCCGAATGTTAGATTTATTAGCGGAGTACTTGCAGTTGAGGCGGTTCCCGTTTCAACGTTTGGATGGAGGAATTAAGGGTGAACTCAGGAAGAAAGCCTTGGAACATTTCAACGCCGAAGGCTCTGTGGTATTTTTTTTTTTTTTTTTTTTTTTTTTTTTTTTTTTTTTTTTTTTTTTTTTTTNTTTTTTTTTAGTGAGAGCCAAGTAACGCTAAATCTTGCTTCATATTACAGGATTTCTGTTTTTTGCTATCCACTCGAGCCGGAGGGCTGGGTATTAACTTGGCCACGGCTGATACCGTAATTATCTTCGATTCCGACTGGAATCCACAGAACGATTTGCAAGCCCAAGCTCGTGCTCATCGTATTGGGCAAAAGAATCAAGTTAACATCTACCGTTTGGTAACCAAAGGCTCGGTAGAGGAAGATATCGTGGAAAGAGCCAAGCGCAAGATGGTGTTGGACCACTTGGTTATCCAGCGAATGGACACGACTGGTCGAACTGTGCTAGATCGCAAGAACCCGGGCACCACCAATTCTAATCCTTTCAACAAGGAAGAATTGAACGCCATTTTAAAATTTGGTGCTGAAGAGTTATTCAAAGATGATGAAGACGGGGAAGAAGAGCCTGCCTGTGATATTGATGAGATTTTAAGGAGAGCTGAGACAAGAGATGAAGCGCCTACCATGGTTGGCGATGAGCTTTTGTCAGCATTTAAAGTTGCCAGTTTTGCAGCTTTTGACGAAGAAGATCCTTTGCCCACCATTGGGACCAAAAAGGAGAAGGAAGACGAGAAGGCATGGGTAGGTGATTTTACTGCGTTGCTCAAGAGAAAGTACTTATGCCTGGTTTTGTTTAGGACAACATTATCCCCGAAAACTATCGCAAAACTGTCGAAGATGCAGAAAAGGCCCAAGAAATGGCGGATTTATATTTACCACCGAGGAACAGGCGAGGTGCTCTAATGGCTGGCAGAGGACGATCGGACTCCGAAGGTATTTTTTATATATCCAGTATATTTATATATGTATTTATTGCTCGCTATAATCCATTTTTTAAAATTATTCTTTAATCAGTTATTTTAATATTATTCAACCTTTTTGGATTTTTAGTCGTAACACTTGAAAGGGAATTTAAATAATAGTAAACAGATAAATCAAATAAAAGAAATCATAAAATACCACCTTTATTAATTAACGTACTAGTATTTAAAGAAGAGCGGTTTCAAACTATTTTTGTCGTTGCAGCTGACAACAAGAGGGTGAAACGAGAAGCGAGTGATGGAGAAGGCAGCTATAATGATGACAGCGACGAAGAAGACAAACCACGGAAGCGAGGCCGCCCACGACTTAACGCCCGAGAAAACATTAAAGGATTCACCGATACAGAAATACGTCGCTTTTTGAAAAGCTTGCGGAAGTTTCCCAATCCCATGCAAAGGCTTGACGTCTTGGCAGCTGATGCTGATTTGGTGGACAAATCGCAATCCGACTTGCAACGTTTGACCGAGCTTGTGCTCCAGCGCTGCAATGAAGCATATGCCAATCGGGGTAAAGACGGAAAAGATGGCATGGAACCTAGCGAAGAGAGTAATATGTCTGCGACCACGGCTGGAATGAGGAAGAAACGCGAAAGGGGACCCTCTTTCAAAGTTTCAAACGTGTCCGTCAATTCCAAAACTCTTTCGTCGGCTTTGAATGAATTGGTACCCTTAGCGACGGTTATGCCTGCGAGTGCTGAAGAAAGAAAGAAATGGGTCCTTACTGCCAAGTAATTTGAGAATTCTTTTTAGCTTAAGTAATATCCACCGATGTCTTTTATGCATACAGAATAAATATGATTTATCTTTTTTTTTATGTAGAGTGCGTGACCCGAACTGGGACATGGAGTGGACCATGGAAGACGATTCGCGTCTGTTGAGAGGAATTTACGAGCACGGAATGGGTTCCTGGGAAGCCATTAAATTGGATCCATCGTTACACTTGCACAAGATATTGCCCGACGGCCCGGATGCAAAACCTCAAGCCAAGCACGTGTCGGCCAGAGCTGACTATCTTCTAAAGATCCTGAAGCGTCAAGTGGAATTGGAGCAAGGCATGCATAAGCCCAAAAAACGTGGACGAAAACCGAAAGAGGGCAAAGAACCGAAAGCGAAACCTTTCAAAGCACCTATTGTTCCGGACGCGGAAGATATCAGTTCCGGTGAAGAGGCCAATAATGCTCCGTCTCCTCCCAAAAAACGTGTCGTGGAAGAGGATATCAAGCCGGTAGTGACCGAGGAGGATGAAAAGAGCGACCACAAAGAAGATAAGAAGAAAGAAAAAGAAAAGAAGAAGAAAAAGAAAGTCGAGCAAGGACCTATGCACTTCACAGCAAGCAGCGAACCTCGGGCGGTGGAAATTATTGGTGATCTCGATCCTTCAATCTTTAACGAGGTAAAAATAAGAAACTTGAAACACGTGGTGATTGTACAATTTGTAACGGTCAAGTGTTGCATGAGTATCAATTACTTATGATCTGTGTTTCTGTTTTCAGTGTAAAGAAAAAATGCGTCCAGTGAAGAAAGCTTTGAAGGCGTTGGATAACCCTGATCAGACATTACCTGAACACGAACAAATTCAGCACACGAGGCAGTGCCTACTGCAGATTGGTGAACATATTGACAAATGTTTAACAGCTATCGTTGATCCCGAGAAAGCGAAGGAATGGCGGAAGTAAGTTTAAATCCTGTAAAGTAGTTGACACAGAGTAATGTTTTCCTTTTTAACACAGTAATCTGTGGTATTTCGTCTCAAAATTTACTGAATTCGATGCCAAAAAGCTTTACAAGCTTTACCGGTTGGCAGTCAAGAAGCAAAGCGAGAAAGAAGAGAAAGGCAGGGATGACAAGAGCCAAGAAAAGGAGAAAGATAAAGAGAGGCACAAAGAGCGCGAGAAAGAGAGAGAAAAAGAAAGAGTCTATCATTCAGAGAATAGCAGAGAAGAGGTTCGTATTACCATTTTCTTACTTTTTCATTTATATATTTTTTCTGTTATTTTCGTAATGTTGTTGAACTTGGCTATAATTTAACCGTTAACCATCCCGTATTCTCGTTAGCCTGGCAAGTCCGGTTATTCCAGTCACCCTGCCAAACGGAAGTACGACGACGTGGATCATGATAGCCACTTGTCTCAGTCGGCAGCCAAACGTTCGTTCAGCAATGGAAGCGATAGGTACTATATTGAAAGACTGCACTCGGATGTGTTTAACACTTACGTTATGGTATCTTTAGGACAAGTGAAAGCGAAAGAGAGAAGGATAGCAAATCAGATAGAGAGTCCGATCGGTATCGGGATAGAGAACGCGACCGGAACGAAAGGGATAGGTATAGCAGAGATCGGCAGCCTTACTTTCCAAAAGAGCGTGATCCTAGAGAGAGAGATATACGAGATCGACGGGACTCTGTGAGGGACCGGTGGCCTGCTCCGCCGCATCCTGACAGGTAGGAGCTCATTATTGTAGGGCTTATTCACACCTTTGCTAATTAAACATTAATTTTAGATTTAACGACCATAAACGAGACCCTTATAGTCGGCCAGGACATCCATATCAACGGGAACGAGACTATCGACCCATGGATAAGAGGTTTGGCTTTGTCTTGTTTTAATTGTGCAAATCAATGGGTCATAATCTTTACGCATGTCTTAATGACTGATAAGCATTGTAAAGTAATATATGAGTTTATTGGTAATTGATATAAATGTATTGAGTAATTACATCGATTGATCCACGCATTTTTTTCTTGAGTATTTTTAACGTGTGTTGAGCAGAGTAAAGCCAGGAAATTAAAATTAACTATTTTTTATCTTCCTATATAGGTATCCAGGGAACCATCCACCACCGTACGGTAACTACGAAGGGTCAAGTCATGCCCATCCCCCAGTTCATTCTTCGCATCCACCTTCATCGTACGGGGACTGGCAAAGAGACAAAAAGCCGGACTACAGAAGGGAGTTTGACCGAAGACCTCCCCAACCGCCGACATAAATGAAAGGGTTAAATTGTAGTAAAAATGACTGTTGTGAGTTGTACAGAAATAACTTTGATCGAATACGAGGTACTGGAAAAATTGATGTTGAGTGCACGATATTTGCGAACCGTGAAAATCCAGGAAAATTTGTTCGGTTTTGTATTTTGATGACGCTGAATAAACTGTGTCGCGTATCGAACGTCTAGAATTTCTATTGTAGGAACTTCTTCATGAAGAAGTGCTCTAAACTTAGCATATTGGCATCGCCTTCATTTCATTCGTATAACAGAATTTAAGAGTGAATAGACCTTGAGACGAATTACCTTACGAGCGTGTAATTATTACTATTTTGGCTTTGAAACAGGGTCGTGAGATCAAGTACAATTTTAACAGGGGTATCACGAATCTTGTATGTACTTTAACAATCACGGGAGTCATTAATTTCCAGTTCTCGCGCTAGGCCTTACTTTTTTATTATTTTTATTATTATTATTATTATTTTTGGTTCCGCACATTATTTGCTACCTACAGAACAATTCTTCGGTAGTTAGCTTACGCGAGAAAATCAGGTATAAAAACACAAGAAGCATTTTATCATGTTCATCAATATGAACAAGCATATAATAATTTAAATGAGCTGAGCTCCGATTAACAAAAGTATTTCTTCGCTAATATTATGTGACCTTTCGCTTTTAATAATCCTAATCACAGCTCACATACTTGATTACGATTCCTTCTCTTTAAATGCGCTCTGTTTTCGAGAACGTATCCTCAGTTTGACAAGCTCAGCCCGAATTCTAAGATTAATTTGTTCTGTTTCCTGTAGTTCAGCTTGTACGTCCTGTAGGTCTTTACTCAATTTAACAAACTGAGTCTCATAATAACTGTTAATATTTTTCTCCTTCGCTAACTGGTCTTTGAGATATTCACTCATTGTGTTCATTTCCCGCAGTTTACGTCGCAACTCCTCGACAGTACATTCTGTTTGAGTCTCAGAATTCGCAGCGGAAACAAATCTGTCCTCATAGTGAGTTGATTCGCATTCTGTATCGGAAATATTCAACGGATCCTTTTCCTCCAATTCGCATTCAATGGCCTCGTCTGCGCTTTCGGTATCTGAGTTGGGGTGCATTTCTTCCAGTTTGTAATCCAGTAGCTCGCCTGGGTACGCTATCGGAGTACCGCAACTCGTAGCTTCATTCGCAATGTCCATTTCATCATCCTTCCTTTCCGTGTCGGAAAAATCCAACGATGTGGGCTTTTCCTCTTTAAATTGCAGTAGTTCAACAGGTTTTTTAGTTGGAATGCTATCATTCGTAGCCTCATTACTATCTTCTGTCATACAACGTCCGCTCTGCGTTTCGTCCGAAGCATCAGACCCCTCGTCCGTAGGACAAACTGTTTTCTCGTTCCCTATAACGTGGTTTCTCAATAGCTTGTGGTCGAAAATCGTAGGTAAAGTGTTGGGTCTCAATTCCCGTCTCCCAGTCTTAAACTCATAGAAATCTTCTTTCTTGTAATGAAGAGAACAAATACATGTGTGCCGTGATACCTAGAACCATATCAAATAATTATTAGGTGTATGTCTATGAGTGCCACTTGAATCTATTCATGTTACTTCAAAATCTGGCCCTAACTGCCGATTTATTCTTCTGGCGAATTCGTTCAATAGGGCAGGATCCTTGGGAACTCTATGAAAAGAAATTCTTGTGCCTTTATCGTTGGCCTTATTCCCCAATTTTTTCCCCGAGTGCGCGTTACAAAGAGGTACGCAACAGTGTGGCATTCTGTTTTCGTACCCACAATACTAACAGGTTTGACTCCCTTGACAAAGGCAACAACATTGAGCACAAATCATGGCGTCCGCTCTCAGGACACCTCTAGCGATTAAGAACACTACTCCTAAGCAAGTTCTCTTAAGTAAAATTGAACTTCGCGCTGTTTTTCGTCAGTCAAGGTGGCGGTAGTATCGCCACGTGTGCAGTTTACTTCTGTTGCACGTTTTCACAGAAAATATTTGCAGGCCTGTGAATCTTGTTAAGATGGCTAAAAAGCGCACGAGATCTGTTGACAAGAAAGCAGATAAGCAAGAAAAAGCACAAGAAGTTGCATCAGAGACGCTGCCTTTAGTACGACAGTCAGATGAACCTGTGGCCAAAAGGGTAAGACATAATTCGTTACAAACTGCATATCAATTTTCAAATATTTGGTCTTGCGAACATCCAGGCAAAATGGACCAATAAAAACAGAGTTCTAGTTTTCTCGGCTCGAGGAACCACTCAAAGGGACCGACATCTAATGAATGACATTAGGGAGATGATGCCTCACTCAAAACCAGAAAGCAAAATGGAAAAGAAAGATCCATACTTTGTCATCAATGAAGTAAGGAAAGCTAGATTCGCCATACAATACTAAATCATTTCTGTTCATTAGATTTGCGAGATGAAAAATTGCAACAAAAGCGTCTTTTTCGAAGGACGGAAGAAGCAAGACTTGTATGTTTGGTTGGCCAATGTTCCTAAAGGACCTTGTGCGAAATTTCTTCTTGAAAACAGTACTAATTGAAGTTTATCATATTCAGTTAATAATTGTAAACTTCTATAGTTCATACCATGGGAGAACTGAAAATGACAGGCAATTGCCTTAAAGGATCCAGACCTTTATTATCGTTTGATAAAACTTTTGACTCTACACCACACTGGGCAATTATGAAAGAATTGTTGACACAAGTATGCAAGCATTATCAGAAAGCTGACGTGCATTTTTTAACGTAATGACAATATAATACTTAGATTTTTTCCACACCACGAGCACATCCTAAAAGCCAGCCTTTTTTCGACCACGTTTTTACATTCACCGTTTACGATAACCGTATTTGGTTCAGGAACTTTCAGATTGTCGAGGAGGATGGTCAAATGGCAGAAATAGGTAATTTTCGTGTGAAATTATCGCTTGATCTTCAAAGACTAATATGAATTTCGGCTAGGACCGCGTTTTGTCATGAATCCTATCAAGATTTTCGAAGGAAGTTTCGGTGGTCAGGTTTTGTGGGAAAACCCCGACTATGTGTCGCCGAATATGGTAATTGCAGTGATTCTGGTCAGCGACAAGTCTCACAACTCTTTTTGTTTTTGTCTAGTATCGACGCATTATTAAGAAGGCCACGGGCATGAAGTACCGTGAACGAATAGAGCAAAAGATTTCCAAGGAAGTACGCAAACCTGAAGGTCCTTCGTATGACTTGGATCCATTGGATGAAGTTTTCGACACCGAAGCACCGGCGCCGCCGACGGAGCCTGTATCGGTGCCTCCGCCTGCGTCTAAAAAGAAGAAAAGGAAGGCGAAAAAGGGTGATGCGGCACCTGTTCTAGTAAATGAGTGATGAATTTTTGACCTACTGAACTTGAAATACAAGCCAACATTTATCCATCGCGAAAACCTTGATTTAATCTGATTGATATCTCATTAATATCGAATGGTTGGAAGGGATTTTTCCTCCTCGTTACTTGAGAAGGGGCGGCACTTTTCTTGTGTTTTGCTTCGAGGAACACCACAATAGTAGGTTAGGATCAGCAGCAGATTTACAAATGGAAACAGAATTGCAGAGAACAGTGGATGAACTGTAATTTTAAACTCTTTCTACGTTCGGAAGGTATTAACTATTATTTGTATGGCATAGGATGCGGGATCCGAATGTAACTGGGGTTTTATGTGCGGATAAGCAAGGAATGTGTGTGGCTGGTAAGAACCATTATTCACTGCCTTCACAATATTAACGTTGAGGTAATTTTACTCTTAAGTTGCTGGTAAAGCGAGCTCCAAAGCCGCTGGTGCAATTGCAGCCATTGCCAATTTGGCAGGTACGTTGGAATTGGATGCTGAAAATCCTGTTGTCGCCGTTGAAAGCGAAAACACGTAAATTACATTTACCTCACAGCATTAAAGATATATGAATATAAAGGATCTCTTATAGGCGTTGCCTTATTCATCAAAATGCGGGGGTCACAGTAGCCGTGTACAAGAAACGCGAGAATGCCTAAAGATTCCATGCCGTTTGAGCCAGTTTACTATTGTTGGTGATAAGAAAATTTTCGTTAATTTTGTTTCGTAGCCGATATTTTGCTTTGAAACATAAATAAATGCTTGTCTACTGAATTGAGATCGTAAATTTAAAAAATAATAATAATAAACGAGAGTTATGAGGGAATTTTTCCTCGTGTTCATTTGATAAAGGAAGGCGTGACTTAAGTTGGCGAGCATATGTTTACATTTGTTAAAGTTACATTTTCACGTCTTTGCTCATAAAGGCAAAGATTGTAGAATGCCGGCGATAGATAATGACTTGTCGGAGCTAATGAGCACTTTCAAGACTGAAGTTAACCAAGGGTAACATTTCATTATTTTGTTCGTGTGTTTTACGGCGAACTATACTGTAATGTTACATCAGGCATGTTCCTGGTAAGCTTACATTCTGCTTGTATTTCTTTAGGAAATATCTAGACTCATATAATCTGGTACTGAATACGGTTAATCTATTACGAAAAGTTATCGCACACTCAAAATGGAGCAACGCGGGAGAACTCATATCCACACTGGAGCAACACGGCAAAGAATTAATAAATGCTGCTCCTTCCGAGAACTGTATAAGCAACATGGTTCGCAGGGTCCTGAAAATTATTCGTGACGAAAATGCGTCGTCCCAGAAAGTAAAAATTAATTGTAGTTAAACTCAAAAAATGTGTACAAACTTTATGCACTTGTTAATTTCGTTCCTCAAAGGGCAAACAAGAAGATGAGTTGGAGCAATCCTTGCACAAATTAGTACTCGCCGAAGGAGAAGATTGTAAATATGACATCACCTCTGTTAATCTTAAAGCAGCGATTATGGAAAACTTGGGTGAGCTTCTTACCGAGTTCGAAACCAGTGCTGATAACATCGCAGCTCAAGCGTTGGAACATATCCACTCTAATGAAATTATTATGACCATTGGTCGCTCCCGAACTGTGGCAAGGTTTTTAAAACAAGCTGCGAAACAGCGTACTTTCCAAGTTATCGTGGCTGAGTGTGCTCCATTCTTCAACGTAATAAATCAAAATATTAATTTTTGTATCTGTATCTACTAATATTATTTTTTGTATCTTTTGCCTTGTTGTAATATGCGTAATTTAGGGTCAGGAAATGGCACTGAGTTTAGCTAAAGCAAAAATTCAGACAACCCTCATCCCAGATAGCTCCATTTTTGCTATGATGGCTAGAGTCAACAAAGTAATTATTGGCACCCACTCCGTTATGGCCAATGGAGGTTTAAAAGCGGTTTGTGGTAGTCACTCCGTCGCTCTAGCCGCGAAGCACCACTCAGTTCCGGTAAGAACGTGAATAATCTGAAAGAACTTCACATTGGAATTAACGTGTAAACTACTCTAGCTGATTGTTTGTGCTCCCATGTACAAGTTCAGCCCGCAGTATGTGTGTAGCTTGGATCAAGACGGTTTGAACAGTTTTGCTTCACCAGTTGATCTTATTCGCGGATCTGAAGGAGCTGTCTTATCTACAGTACAGATCTACAATCCCGTTTTTGACTACGTGCCGCCTGAGCTTGTCAAGCTTTTCATCTCCAATACGTGAGTCTTAAGTTTTTTGACTTTTAGGATGATCGTTTATAAATGGATGTAAATTAATGTGACTTTTTCTTTACATAGCGGTGGACACGCGCCTTCTTATATATACCGTTTATTGAGCGAATTGTACCATCCATTAGATTCCGAAATGTGAAACCAATGGACACAATTTTCGCTGCGTGTATACACATTAAGTTGCCGTTGTAAAAACTGTTATGGAAAAGGACAGAATAAAGCACTGGAAGGAATCATGAGTACACGTTAAGAAAGCTCCTGGTAGGAGAAGACATTAAAGCTTCGAAAAGCAAAGACAGAAAGCAGAAGTCTGCTTGTTATCTCAGGTACTCCGAAACTGACGTTACACTCAGTTTCTGTTCTCGAAACAAGGCACTTCTTTTTGCCGAACGCAAAATAAGTTAATTCCCCTCGCTCACAACATTACTGGAAGACGAAGCCAGAGTCATGAGAGCGATGGCTCCTGTCCACTTCTCGTTACGCTGAGGGTGAGTGTCGGCTGGAGCAATAATGACCGATGGCCGACACAACTGTTGATCGCTCAACTTGGGTCCCGAGGGCTCATCTTTGAAGAGTTGCTCGTTCCATGCTTCCCGAAGCCAACGCTTTTTGGGCTTTTCGATAGAAAACGAGTGTGATTCTCGTTCGAGTTCGCTATGCGATTGTTCAGGCGTTTCGGGTAATCGAATACTTTCAGGCTCTTGTGGAAGCGTACGGGACTCAAGAACAGATGATGAACTAGCCAAAGGAGTATTTTCTGCTTCTATTCGACGAACTCTGTACGGCGTTTTCACTGGACTGGGTCCCCAGGGTAAAGGAGCGATTCCGGACAGCGCAGGTTCAACAGCTTGAGAAAGCGAACGATACAAGGGAAGCATCTCGCCATCCGATACGTCAGGGGTGTCATAGAGTTTCACAGGTTTCTTGGAGCGATTGGTCCGTTTAGGAGTGGTGTATGAAGTATCATTTTCGCACCAGTTTTCTTGCTGTTCCATCTCGGATGTGAGACCGCGTTTTATTTTTGGCTTCTTGATGAAACTACTGTCTTGGCTCTTCGGTGTTGGTTTTTCTTCTGTACGTCTTTTATACCTGAACAAAATATTAATACATTAATCTCAAGGCCTGGTATTTGAAATTTGTGTTACCTTTCTAGCCATTCTAATACTTCAGGGGTGTTATCTGTTGCAGAAACGGGTTGTAGAACAAGCTCGTGACATCGTTTTAGAGAGCCATATGGATGATCCGGGCAATGACGGTTTGCATGAGTAAAGCGATTTGAGCAACTGAAGAGAAAATTAAATCGTTAACATGTTTTCTGAATGTCTAGCTTGGTTAATTACTTTGGTTCTGCGCAGATAAACGGTTTCTCGCCCGTGTGCAAACGTTGGTGCGTTTTCAACTGTCCGCTTTGGGTAAAGGCTTTGCCGCAGGATGGGTAATCGCAAATATAAGGTTTTTCGCCCGTGTGAGTGCGTTTATGCGCTTGTAAAGACTTTTCACGTGGAAAAACGCGATTACAAATGTTGCATTTGATGGCACTGGGCGAAACAGCTCCTTCCACGATCAAATGAGAGATCAAATCTGCTCTGGGTCTTCCTCGTTTGGAAACAGCATCATTTTTGCAATTTGACTGGTTTCCCAATGATGCTGGCGTCGTTGGTGATTCGCAATACGACGATGAGAGGTTTAAGTCAGGCGACACGAAAGAATTAGTAGCAGGACTTCCTTGGGGATGCTCATCTCCCCACTGCCATGGATAGAAATTTTGGTTGACAGGGGTACTGAAATTAATAGGCTTTCCTATGAATTCACTTTTCTTAGGCGTTATGTCCATGTTATGATAATTGGAAGACTGCATGTTTTCCCCACAACTTAGGACACAACCGAACAAGGGACTGATTAAATACACACACCAGTCTAGTTTAAAGGGACAAAGGTTCACTTCCGTGACCTTTAACAACGGACCTTTAACAACGTGCAACTCCCCGCCAAAAGTACTAAACACAGCGTTCGCGCCTTGAAACTCTGCTAGCGGGTTGGTCCATTGGACCCCACGTGATAACCTGTCTCCGACTTTCTAATTTACCTTTTGAATGTACTTTTAATGGAAAAGTAAATAATTTTATATAATAAATAAAGATTGAAACTTTTTGAGAGCAATTCGATTTTATTTTTCTTATTGAGCGATTTTCGGTCTGCTCCAAAGCGTTGGCTTGGCAGCACTGGTCAGGTCTTGCAACGCTGGTGCGCCATAGTGAATGTCTAGTTTGTGGAAAGGCTCAAGTGTAGCCAAACTTATCATTAAATATCCTCTCCATCGAGGGGTAAATAGAGACCATGGAGGTCTCATACGGAATCGGCGTTACCAATAGGTACGCATTATTTTACGACGAAAACGAAGATCCCTTGGATATTATCCAACAAACGGACAAAAAGGAGGCTCCTAAGAAAACGGACGTGAAGGCAAGTAAAACGCCTGACGTGAAAGACAAGAAAGCATCTCAACCTCCTGCAAACGGACAAGTTAAGAAGGGCCCTAATGCTGCTTCTACAACGGCCAAATCTCAGGATCAAATTAAGCCTAAAGAAGGTAAGGAATTTGCGTAAGTTTCTTAGACTTCAGGTGCTCAAAGTCAAACTGTCTGTGGCATGGCGTGCACGTGTGGCGTGCTAGACCACGCTGCAGTATTTCCCATTACAACTCATTAAAGCCAACTCTCTTTGTGTAAACACTTGTCTACCATAGTGAAGCTGTTCATGTCACAGAAAGGGTTTTATAATTTTCTACGTTTTGTTGGGAAAACAAAATCTTAACCTGATGAGAACTTTTCTGCCGAGAGTTAGGGAAACTTCCCAACTCGCTGATCTTGGCAAGCCAAAAGGATACTGAGATAACTGTTTTTGTTCTTATCCTTATCAAGGGTACATTTGGCAAACTTTATGCTAATGAAAGACATGTGTTTGTGTTTACAGAGGGTAAAGCCCCTGGAGGCAAGCCCCAACAAAACCGCGACCGTAGCGTGAGATTTCCTAATGATAATCGCGAGGATCGCAACAATCGGCGTAACTTCGAAGACCGTGGCCCCCGTGACTTTGCTGCTCCTCGCCCTGAGGGAGAAGGTGGATTCAGTGGCGCTGACAATGGATTCCGAGGCCGAGGTGGCGGCCCACGTAACCCTGGCCGAGGGATGGGGCGTGGTAGAGCGCGAGGGCGTGGTGGCGTCCAAGATAACCGAGGCAAGCGCGAGTATGAACGCCAATCTGGCTCCGTAATCACCGGCATCAAGTCTGTGGACAAGCGCGAAGGCGCAGGACCCCATAACTGGGGAAGTGTGAAGGATGACATTGAGTAAGTTTTGTTCTTCCCTCACTTGTTTAATGACCGAATCCGTTTGATATGATGATAAAATTTCATGCCAAGGAAGTAATGTCTTCCTAATGACCCGGCAATGCCAAAAGGATACTGAAATTGTCTGTCCTTACGGAGCTCATGCGTGCGTTGTAAAGGACAAGGCCTTATTCTCGTTCATTTCTATTTTTAGAGGGCAACTCGATACCTCAGCCGTAGAAGAGTTCACCGACTGGACCAAGGATGTCGCCGAGGGTGAAACTGCTCCTAGCACTGAGGAACCCAAGTGCGTATTTCATTTGTTATGGGATGCCTAAATTTGGTACTTATACTATCAGTCAGGGATTGCGTAAAACGAGCTTGCACTATGTAAATTTAGTTACGTGACAATTATTTATTTATCAATTATTCATGTTTTTCACTCTTAAAAGGATAAGCTTTTCCTGTAAGAAGTGTTTAGAGCTGGAGTGTTCAGAATTTATTAGATAAATATTTGTTGTGCTCTAAATCTTGTCCAAAGGAATCTGCTCTGGTTACTAGTCTCTTCGCAGTATAAAGTAGTTAAAGCATAGTTTACTCGAGTAAAAAGAATTACGATGACTGCGTCTGCAACTGTGTCGGTTGTTGTAACCCTAGGTAAACAATTTGAGTAACCTTCCGTGATGAAAGCCTTTTGAGCCAAGGTTGGATATTTATCTAGCCTAATGATTGTGCATGCCAAAAGGATACTGATGTTGGATTGTTCCTCGTAGTTTACCTTTGCTTGTTTCTGGTTTGAGGTTTTTGCATAGACGTTTGATTATTTGAGGTTGGAAATTGTTAGGTGAGTTTAGGCATTACAAGTCTTTCTAAATATTTACAGGGCGGAAGGCGAAGCCGAAGAAGTTGCTCCCGTAGAAGAAGGTCCCCAGGAGTTGACTTTGGACGAATGGAAGGCTCGTCAAGGCGAACGCAAGAAGCCCGAATTCAACATCCGCAAGCCCGGCGAGGGTGAAGACAACGCCCAGTGGAAGAAAACTTTCGCTTTGGAGAAAAAGAAGGAACTTGAAGAAGACGAGGAGGAAGAAGAGGAAGACTACACTGGCGAGTTCCCTCAACGAGCTGGTCGTCAAAAGCGTTTGGACATTGATATCCGCTTTGCCGATACCCGTCGTGGTGGCCCAGGAGGCGTCCGTGGTGGACGTGGTCGTGGCGGTCCTCGCGGTGGACGTGGATTCGGTGGTGAGCGCGCTGAGGGTGGCCGCGAAGGTGGTCGTGAAGGTGGCCGCAACGGTGGTGGTGAACGCCCCGAAGGAGCTGAGCCCGCACGTCGTGGCGGTTTCCGTGGAGCTCCACGTGGTGGACGCGGTTTCGGTGGCCAGGGTTCTCGTGGACCTGCCCAGCAACACGCTCCCAAAGTGGACGATGAGAATGACTTCCCAGCTTTGGGTTAGGGAGGTAGTCAATAAAAGAGCGATTTGGTCTCCGCCCCCTTTTTTCTTTCGTTTACTGACCGTCAAGCTAGAAAACTAACTGGAAAAGGACGATGGGGAGCGCCACACGTAATATACCAACAAGTTTGGACGACAAAAAATGAAACCCGAAAGAAATCCGTAAACCAATTTTGTAGAATCATCTTACCTCCTCGTGCCGCTAATTTTTTTTTGGATTGGGAGGCAGGGTTTTTATTTTTATGGGACAACGTTTAAGTAGAAGGAAGCCAAACACATCCATTTACACATAAAGCGCTCTTCGTCTCTTATCAGGAAGAAAACAGGATAAAGGAAAAAAATATGAGTTGTATAGATGGTAATTAGGGAAGCAAGAAACCGCCATTTTTTGTCTCCTTTTTTGCTGGTCCATCAGGTTCCATCATTATTCGTGTGTTTGATCATAATGGAAGCTTGAGAGCAAGAATAAAAAGGAGTTTGTGAACAATTTTGATGCCTGAGTATTTGACTACTGTCACTTGTAAAGTTTATCTGCAAACGAACGGTAATGTAAGCATCCAAGACTAAGTATGGGAGAATAAAATCGATGCTGTGCAGTCAGGTATTGCGCTGCGTCGAGAGGTTGGCGCCTTGCGAGCACGTGGCTTAGTGTGATCAAGGCAACTGTCACGAGATGACACTAACGTTGCTGAGAGCGAAAATTCAAAATGAGCCATCCAGTGTATCACGAATAATACCTACCCAGTTTAAACCTCCGAGCGGGTTCACACTAGTTTGCGTCTTGTAGATGATAACAGTAACCCTTGGTAATGTAGAACGAATTTTTTTTTTATGAACGCATTACTTACAGTGCGCTATTTTAACAAAAAAAAAAAAAAATAGGATTGAAAGTATTTCGAGGTTTATTTCATGGTAGACTCCCGTTTGGTTATCTTTGTATGGACCGCATGGGGGTACACAAGGATATACGCGAAGTATAATTCCAAAATGTAAATCTTATTGGTACACGAAATAAGCACAATAATGACGAAAGTTGTCATGGGTTGACAAAAGGGCTAGACAATATTTATTAACCTCAGAATATATCTAGTGTTGTGAATATGGCATTGAACTTTTCGAATGGTGTACACGAATTGGAATGAGTATCAGAGTTACAACACAGTATAGATATGTTTAAACAAATTTGTTTACGCATTAGTAACGAGAATTAACGCAACATTCAGCAATTGTCAGCCACAACATTTAGAGAATATCCGATGCAAATTCGAGCTGAGAAGCGAAACGGAGTGAAACTTGTCTGTCTATTAAGTTTACACTAAAATAATAGTACCTTCTATCACACACTAGTTTGTATAGTTCTGAAGCCGGTAGAACCCATTCCTGATGGCCTTGGGTTAAGCTTCCAACTTAACAACATAATTGGTGGAAAGTGACTAGTGCGAAAGGCCTTTTCAGCTTCGGCTTTTTTCGGCGTCTCGTGAAGGCTGAACAGTTATTTCCTACATGCACGGCGTATGAGAGAATACAAGACGATAAGAAAAATTTCAAAAAAGCATAAAACAAGGAAAAGAGGCATGAAATTCCGAAATCGCTTGCATCTCGTGGAAGATGTGGGTCGTAGCTAAATGGATGTTAGGCGCCAATTTCGAGGTCTTGACTGCCTAGCCCTACAATTCTGACAGGTTATATATGACGTCTTGAATTTTATTGGGGTATCCTAGTGCTAATTAATCTGTTCGAGCATCCTAAAGGAGGCGGGAGCAGATCCTTTTCTGGGTCTCTGTGTCAGTAAGGATGACTCCAACGCATTAGCAGCGCTCTGACCTCACGGGCACTTATATTTTTTCTTCCTTTTTTCTTTGTGGGGTGTCTGGAGGGCAATCAGCTACGAACAGTTTGCCCCCTTAACTGGTTTGGCGTGGTCTTACTTGGGCGCATCTGACCTTAAGGAGAATGTGCCTCCACTTATGCCATCGCTTTGACGAGGAAGTTTTTTTATCTCACAAAATAGGTTGTAGCTGCGAGGCTGACATTTTTGGTTAAGAAGGTAGAGCATCCCCAAAGTACTCAGCAAGTGTACAAGAAAGTTTTCACTTGATCGTTTCCACATGCGTGGAACTGGCCTCGTATCATCCATACGTAGCAGAAAAAAAGGAAACGAAAAGCGGGCCCAAAGTCCGACCTAGAATTACCAAGAGACCTTTCTACGAGCCTTCCTTTTCACAAACAGTACGATCCAAACGAATGGTCAGTAGCGTGACTGACGTGGTGGAAAGCAGTCGTGTCCTCGTTAGTGCTAGTGATGTAACTTTTAATCCCTGGCATTACAAGCGGCTTTGCCATTCGAATTAAACGTAGTGTGTGTTATCGTATGAAGACACTGTAGTGCAAATGTTCCTTAATGTGCAACAAGTGGATCCACATATTTCGCATTTTTGGCGAGATTTCCTTGTGCTATGAACACCACTAAAAACTTGGATTAGTAGGCAGTGCATTGTTGTGGGATAAACACGGTGACATCACCATGCATTTAGTTGGAATTCTCGCGTTTATGTGTTTATTTTATTTAAACTTCGGTAAACCAACATACTTTTCCCTACATATCTTTTTCATGTATGTCATCTGGCCTTACAAGCTAAACCCATTGGCTGTTTCAGAGTTGAGTGACTAGCGAAATAGTCGTATGGTAGTTGCTTGGAGACAGTATTTAGTAAATAATACGCACCATTCCAGCGCTTAGTTGGTTCCAACTGTTGCATCAGGGGTTGAACGTTTCATGCTGTTCACAGACTAGTATAAATCAATCTTGGTTTCCTCTTCCCAAGACAATTAAAACAGTCGAGGTTTGAAAAACCGAATTTACTGCAAGTTTCTGATGGATGGGGGAGTCGTCACACAGGAAATACAAGTCGCTTTGTGCTTAAGTAACGGAATGAAAGTCCTTTTAGGGTGTTATGCAAAACAGGTGCGGGAATCAGATGTCGTTTCTCTTGCCATTTGCTATCCTGGGCGAAAAACCAGATTTTGGTCGTTTACCTTGTTGGGAACAAGTCTTATTGTGAATCACAATTACCACTTCGAGCCCTGGCTACTTGCATGGGTGAGAATGCGTGTGTCCATTTTTTGCGTGCATGACCCCGGTACCAGCAACAGTAGTCGTCCATCCCAGCAGATCCAGCTATGCTTATTACACCATTCCCATCATTATAAGAAATAAAATTCTTTACTTTCTTTCTCATGGAAACCACAGGTTTCCCATAGCCTTCAAAACTAGCGTTTTCTAGACTGCCCTTCGTAAATCCTCGAATCCTATTTGATACCACAAATACTGTGCAAGCTGCATTTGCACTTGGAGAGGAAATCAGTGAGACTTTTACGTTAATCAGTTCAGTTTGACGCACAGTTTGCGAATGGATCTTCAAAACAAGTTTGCGACCTATCTAAACAATGACCATTTCCGGCGGGGCTGATAGTATTGATAGTAATAGGGCGTTTTCATATTCTCACATTTCCACACCCTGGGCTCTGGACTAGAACTCGTATCGGACAGTGAATGTATGGTTATAGGACAAGCAAGAATTGGAGCAAATGTTTGTAACGCTATGGCGGAGGCGTGGGTGACGTCACAGCATGTATTGTCATGATGAATTGAAGATGGAAAGTTGAAGGTTGGCTGAGATTTCATCCGAGTAAGATAGCGAAAAGTCAAGCATTCTTCCACGTTCGCCAAGAGCGAAGCAGACTGATAAATTGCCAACTTCCAACACTTGTTTAGACTGACGTTTTTTGGCCCCTCGTTCGTGGGATAAAGTAATACTATCGCTCTCTTACTTACGCTGGTTGTATACAAAAAGTTTTAGTGCTATCAAGCGCTTTTGCCTTGAAACTTTTAAACGAAGCAACAGATGCAATTCAGGCCACTTAGGGAGGCCTTTATAGACAACGCGCTGTTTCTTCGCCCTTTTTTACTCCATGGCTTTTGCTGTGCTGTAATAGCCCAAGATGCGCTGAATGTGCGAAAAGGACCGTAGGATCCGTCTCGGATTTCCTTCTTTTGAACCGCCATGTTCATGTAAAACTTTCTTGTAACTCGGAAAAAACTGAAGATCAGCCGAACCACCGTGTGATCTTGAACCATTTTGATGATTGAACGTTAGAGAGAAAGCAAAATCATTACTAAAAACCACAGCCAGCCTTTTACGACCGCAATTGAACACATACCAATACTGGTGTGTACCGTAACTGTCCGAAAATGAACGCAAGTGAAGGTCATCAGCCGCTCGGTACGGAAAAGTTCCGGCCTTGTGGCTGAAAACTTTCAGAGAAATTTGACATTTACCGCTTGACAAAAACTTTGAAAACGGTCTGAGAACAAGTATACATTCATGTGGTCCTCTCGCTACCTTCCAAAGATCCCTTTGGGACGTCATTTCGTCGTGACACTGCAAGACGTTTTTAAAGTTTTCCCATATGGCGGATCTTAAGAAAAGTAACGGGACTCCTTTCTCGTTTTTTCCCCGTTGAGCTCGCCTTTCGCCTGTTTGGCCTGTGATTATGTAGCCTAGTTATCAACATAACTCAAAACACAGTACAGTACAATGAGCCAATTGTGCATGCTAGAAAATCTCATTAGATTTTACGTACACATTGAGACGAAAAAGAGACGTCGCAAGTCGCAAACCTAGTTTTCGTTAGGAAATCCTGAGGTAACAGTGAAAAACAGTGTCCTTGTTTTCAATCTTTGCCGGAACAGCTTGACTTTCCGAAACGTTTTCAGTTTATGGTGAAAGAATCGGCCTCTTTTGTGTATTAAAACGTGACCCGAGTGGTGTCGACACTTCCTACGAGCTAAAAAACTAAGCGGGCTCCTTTTTACCCGAAGTATACGAAAAAGTAGTATTTCGTACAATAAAAAAATACAACGAAATTGACCAATTGTCCGTCGCGTCTCTTGAAGTATTTTAAAGCTGCCATTGAGGTCCAACGATAGCAAATCTCAATTTGGTCAACTGGACGGTATTGACAAACGGCCAATATTTATGTATTATTTTATAGCGAAGACAGTGATGAATGCCGTTAGGTTTGATAATTGAAAACACTTATTAATCAATTATTTGAAAAAGTAAAAAAGGGCCTCTGAAGTTTACTTTTCGCTGCATTTGCGGACACGAAATCAGGTATCGAACGTATCGCAAACGGTAAAAGGGTGTGGTTAGTTTTCTTTCAGTCTTCATTAGTCATGATAATGCATCATTCCCTTTGTTTGTTTAATGGATCTTTACGCACGCAGTCATCATAAGAAAAGGAAATCTATTACCATTTTTTTAATGATTTTTACCCACTAGGTTTGAAGATCATTCTTCCTTCGACGGAGTTTCCGGTGTACGCAAAAGCACCCCCGGGTACAAAAGTTACGAAGGTTTCGGCATGGGCAGGACCGGGGATGAACGTCACATTTCGGCTTCATAATGCGCCCGATGCGCAATTTTTCAAAATAGACCCCATTACGGGCGTACTGACCACTAACAAGTAGGCTATTCATTTTTCTTTCTTAATGGTCTTCTCGCTCTAGATGTGTACAAATTAATGAAGACAGCAAGGAATGCGGACACCTAAACAATGTTTCCTGATTTTATGCATTTTAGGACCATTGACCGAGCGGTGAATCAGCATTACCGAGTCATTGTTGTGGCCTACACCGGAAGCCATAGCGAGTTTAAACAATTCAATGTTACCGTCAGGGAAATGAATCTCTATGCGCCCCAATTTGAGCAGCCGGAATATTTGTAAGCTTTTTTTTCTGTTTGTATACATCCTGTTATTATTTTTGGTAATTTTATGTCGGGTTGGGTTTTAAATATTATGAAAAGTGTTTATATATGGCAGAAATTTAGTGGAAACCCAATTGTATGGCCTCTGACTGCAGCGTAGGCCAACAAACGCATAGCTGGTTAATAGAAATGATGTTGAAAATAAATTAATAGGTTTAATAGCTTTGTTAGAAAAAAATGAGAACAAATTTAAAATAGATCAATGAAAAGAATTAAACTTCAGCGAGTTTCATAACTATGGTTAGCGGTGTAATTTTTGGTATTTTTATTTTCTGGGTGAATTTCTCTCTTCTTTCTGAATTGTATTGCATTTTCTTCTGTTGCTTATTTCTATTTACAGCGTCAACTAAACCTCGATTGCTAATTAAGGACTTAAGACTGAATAATATATTTCAACAAAGATATTTGTGAAGATATTTTCAACAAAGATATTTTGACGAAATATATAAGACCAGTTAGTATTACGTCAGCTGATTTAAAAGCAGATAACAGGACTTCTAGTTAGTAAGTACATCGATATGTTCATAGACGTTTAATCTATTGAATTTTGTCGCAAGTTTTCGCAATGTAAGAATGCGGAACTAAATATTCTCATATATTAATGTGATGACTTTTTTTGCGGGTGTGGGGATAATAGTCAAATAAGACAATTTGGAAACGTCTATATTAAATTCTTCCACATGCCCTTGGCACTAATTAATTCTGTGCCTCGATGCAAGGAATTGGACGTTTACTAATGGGATATAACTTTCAGTTTCGAGGCCAATGAAAGCGTGACCAGCGATATTTCGCTGTTCAAAGCCCAAGCTTCGGATAACGACACGGAAGCCTACAACGCGCAAGTTACATACGCACTGGAGCCAGCTGATTTACCGTACATTAGCATCGATAATGTTACGGGTCAAGTTCGCTTGCTAGGCCCAGTCCATCACGTCCGGAATATCACTTTCCATGTGATAGCGCGTGATTCGGGTTCTCCCCAACGTGAAACTCGAGTTCCTGCAACCGTTCTCGTTAATATTATTTCCGGTAGTGATTAAAATGCAGCTCGTCTGCGCTTTCTTTGACGATAATGAAAGAGCGCCTCTTGAATTTTTTTATCCTTTTTTTTTATGGGACTGTAGAACCTCGGGACGTCGCGGCAATGGAAGTAACAACCAACTCGGCGGTCATTTGTTGGAGCAAACCGAGGATTGGCTCGCCCAGAAGCTATGTCATTAGATACCGTAAAGTGCAAGACGAGTTCTACCATAAGATAAATACTTCCAGCCCCATTGTCATGTATCGAAGCTTAGCTCCTAATGACGTGGTAAACTTGTTTGCAATGAGACAGTACATTAAGACGACACGGAAAATAGATTACAGAGCAGTAGTATAACATGAGTCACTATTTTCTAGTGACACTAATGACCCTTTAGGCTGTTGTGATAATTCTGTTTTTCATTGAGTGACAACTTTAAACTGCCTGTGAAACAACTATAAATTCTTCAACTGTCAGCAACAAATGTCACATTAAAGCTCATAACTTTTGTGTACCGAATGCTCTGTATTATTTTCTGTGATTGTTATTCAATCGCAACGTAACCTAAAGCGTGTGGTTTTAACCGTTGTTCTTGTCGTTCTTTTGCCCTAGTCTGACAGTGAAGAAACGGAAACGCGATTGTGTAGCCCGTTAAGTAATTTGGATATGACGAGTTATGAAGTGATGGTCCAGGGCTGGGATAGCTTGGGTCCCGGCCGGATGAGCGCAGTCTTAATATTTGGAGCCAAAACAGATCGTAAGTTACATGTTTATAACTTGAAGTTCGCGTCTGGCGGTGGTTTAGAATTGCCAACTGTTGAGTTTGGGAAACGGGTATTCGATGTCGGTCGAGGGTAAGAAGATACTGTTATACTGTGTTTGCGTTTTCACCATTCAAGAAACGCTCAGGTTGTGTAGCTTGGCAAAGGACTTGATCGCTTTATAAAAACGGTAACCAGTCAGCATTATTGACGTAAACCTGGTTCGTGTTTGGGCCAAAGAGGAGGCCAAAGTTTATGTATTTTTGCCTCGAATCTACGGTACTTTTCCCACAGACCTTAGCAAAAGTCCCGAGATTGTGCTGACGCATACAAGTCATGAACCCACATCTAATTGAATTGGCGCCAAAGGCTATTGCACCACGCACTGACGCCTGGTTAGCCTCCTTTTTCTTAAACCAGCACACCAAAAGTAAAATTACATACATTCATAATCTGGCCAAGAGAGTTTGATCGAGAGATCATGAGGTCAGTAAGCAACCCTGCGATCGGACAGCGTCAAGCTTTTTTAACATTTTATGTCGGAGAGGTCTGGTCCTTGAAAGTGGGATATTAAATAACCTTTCCCGTCCACTTTGAAAATGGCTTTATCGCGAGCTTGTTTCCTGTTCTTCTTCGCGTTCACTATCTTGCATATCGCACGAAAAACATTTTGACTAATCTTAATCGTAAATGTGGTACGTGTTTAGATTGTACATTAGGATTATGCCAGAACGGAGCGCGGTGTAAACAATTAGAAAACTCGCCCGGCTACGAATGCGATTGTTTGGATGGGTATGCTGGACAACACTGCGAAAACTATGTCCCGTGTCATTCAAACCCGTGCAGAAATTCCGGTAAGTATCATTATACGCCTTTTCGTGTAACATTATCTAATGGAATGCATGCGATAGTTTACATGCGATGTAGTTCCGAAGGTCTCATTTACATTATGTTTTATAAACATTTAGCTTGTTAGCTATAGATAAGAATATAAAAAAGTCAAAGCATAGAAAAATCGAGGAAAAGAAAATAGTATTTCCGTTTGCTCATGGAAAATCTTTGTTTTATAGCATCCTGCCGGAACTTGAATTCAACCTACTTTTGCGACTGCGCCAAAGGTTTTTATGGCCAAGACTGTTCCTTAATTAACCCTTGTATGGGGGACCTCCCTCCGTGTCGCAATAATGGCACGTGTGTCAGGTAAACTTAAACACAATTTGCATGGTCAATTAAGTCCTGTAAACAAAATTTTCTAAATACGCTATGGTATCGTGTGCAGTAAGGCGAGCAACAGTTACAACTGTGAGTGCATGCCAGGCTACTTTGGCGAGCATTGCGAATTCTACAACCCTTGTGTAGAGAAACCGTGTCAAAACAATTCTACGTGTGTAAACACGGCCAGTGCTGAGTACAGGTGCGATTGTTTAAGAGGCTACCAAGGTAAAGTAAAGGAAAATAAATAGAAAGTAACGTCCAGATTGCACGTGCAGGACATTACACATTCTTTTCTCTTTTTTTGGTGGAATCTGTAATTCTAGGTGTGAACTGTGAAGAAAATATTAATGAATGCGCCTCAAATCCGTGCCAAAACGGCGGCAGATGCCATGACTTGCTAGATGCCTTTGTTTGTGAATGTGGCCAAGGTTTTGCAGGGAAAACTTGCGAAATCGATCTGGACGAATGCGCTTCAGCTCCTTGTCATAATGGAGGCACTTGTCATGATGGACCGAACCTCTTTCGATGCCTGTGCCCAGTTGGCTACACAGGTACATACCTATTGTGATTTTATCCCGCGCATGATTTTTTCCTGAATTAGGTGAAAGATGCGAAATCGACCAAGATGAATGTGCGTCTTCACCATGCGCTAATGGAGGCATATGCGCTGATGGAGTCGGCAACTTTACTTGTGCATGTTCGCCTGGTTATGGTGGAGCACGTTGCGAGGTTGATTTAGGTAAGTATTCATGACATAGCGATTTCATCACGGGGTTTTTATTAACCTGCATGCTACTTAACCAGACGATTGCGCCTCAGTGCCCTGTCTTAATGGTGCCACTTGTCTGGATGGCGTTCACTTATTTCACTGTCAGTGTGCACCAGGGTTTGAAGGAACTTTATGTCACTTGCGAGGTAACAATGCCAATTTCTTCCCACTAACTGTTCCTTAACGATACTGTCCTATGTGGCAATTATTCGCATACTTACTCCTTGAATGTTACTGACATAAATACGTGTTTAGAGCGGTGCCCAGAAGAAAATATGGAAACAAGCAAAGGTAACTTCGCGTGGCCTTCCACGAGTCACGGAAGCGTGACGCAGTTGCCCTGTCCGTATGGCAGCGTCACAGTTTCATCAAAACAAAGACTAACAAGCGTTCAGGAGGATTTACTCAAAGAAGCAGTGCCCGTTCCTACGCTAAGCGCGATTCATAATCGAGGGAAACGCCAGTTCTCCAAACTTCAGGCGGGCGAGGGCAGTTATAAGCGGTACGGCGCTGTGCGGCCACCGATCAATTTCCAGCCACGCACCCCGGTACCTGCTAATATGGAAGCTGATTCTGTTTCTGCTTACGCGACCCGTACTTGCCTGTTGATTAACAGTGGATCAGTAATGTGGTCGCCTGTAGACGACGCAATGTGCAAAGATAAGGTAAAGAATTTGAGCTCAGTCTTTCATGTGTTCGTCATGGAAGCTTTTTATTATTTTGTACGGCAATTATCTACAGCATTTAATAGTCTTTAATTAACAAACAAGGGTTCTGCCGTAGCCGCTGAACGCACAGGTTTGCTGGAGTCGTTGACGGAAAACGTGGCAATGTTATCTGCGCAAGACCTGGGCCAAGTTGCTCGCCAACTCAGCGGTATGGTTGACGTAGCTGCTAAGGATCCCACAGTAATTTCCATTTATTATAAAGTTAACTGTAATGGTTGTATTTATTAGCCTATGAATTTAAACGTGATAAATTGTATTCCCAAAGGTCGCCCAAAGTATGGTTAACGTGATGAGCAACATTCTGGAAGCGGATGACAGGATGTTGGGTTCGAATGATGGCGAGAGCATGAGTCAAGTTATAATGGATTCGATCCATCGTCTCACTTCCGCTGTACAACTCAGCCCTGGCCAAATATTTTCGCTAGTCACGCCGAATATCGCTCTAGAAACGGCCGTCTTAACTTCAGACTAGTACATATTTATAAGAAATATATACGAATCTCGCTACGTTTACTTACGACTTTCCGTTATCTTAGCCGAAACAAATACGCATACAAACCTGTGTTTGGACCCCAGCGACGTCGGAGAGTGATTGAAACGGATTGGAATACTGGGGCGAATGTGGCCTTGGAAATTCCGGAGGAAGCTATGGAGAAGGCGGAGCGAATTTTGGGATCAGTGCGGCTCGAATTTGTTTCGTTTCGGAATAGTAAACTTTTCCGCGTAGCGAACCCTGAGTTACAGCAAGGCGAAACTAGCATGGTAATCTCAGCCAAATTGGGCAACGTATCCATTGCTGACTTAAAAGAACCTGTGAGGTACTTTCTGCCGCATAATAACCTCCCAGCCTTGTATTCGTGTATTTACTGGGACGAACAAGGTAAATATTAAGAGAAAAAATAAGTAAAAAAAATATAAAAAGATAAACAAATACAATAAGAAGTTCAAAAAATTCTTGTAAATATGATCTAACCATTTATTTACTTCTCGGGAACAGAAAGGACCTGGGCAAGAGACGGGCTAGTAACTCAAACCGGTGAAAACGGAATTGCCTGCAATTCTACTCACATGACAGCATTTTCCGTTCTGTTTGACCCAACACCGTTCCAGAGCACGCCATCGATTCACTATTTTATTTTAAGTGTAGTAAGCTACATCGGTTCTGCATTAAGTATAGTCGGGTTGAGCATTACAGTGTTCCTCTACAGTCTCTTCAAGTAATATTCCAAAACTTTTTATTATTTAGACACTATTATACCATCTTTGCTTCGGTTTTTGTCGTGAGACTTAAAAAATTGTATCATAACAGGAACTTGCGACGAGATCGCACAGGAAAAATCCTTTTGAATCTCTGCATTGCCTTATTGCTGCTCAACGTTGCCTTTATCGCCAGCTCTATGGCCAGTGTAGGCAACCACGACCCAGTTGTCGAGTTTCTCAAAACAGCTCCCGCTGGAAGTCAAATATGGCCGATACCTCCTCGAGAGAGTCAGTTGTTTTCAGCATTGTGTGTCGGAAGCGCGGTTTTCGTCCATTATTTGGTTCTTGCTGCCTTGGCTTGGATGTTAGTAGAAGCGGCTCACATGTATCACCTCCTCGTTACCGTCTTCACCAATGGAGAAACTGGGTTTATGATGAAAAGGCTGTTAGCTGCTTGGGGTATTTTTTTACAATTTGTTTATTCTCTTTTTGCCTGCTGTGTGGTCTGTGTATCTTATTTCACCTATGCGTTCAGTTTACTGAGATCTTTGATTCTTTTAGGAATTCCTTTTGTGGTAGTTATCGTTACGGCGTTGGTGAGCACCGATTACTATCGTGAGCCAGATAGCGATTCCTGCAGATTGTCACCGGCCTATCCTATCGTGTACTACGGCGCTTTCTTAGGTCCCGCCTGTTTAATGTTATTCATCAACTGTGTGGTATTTGTACGCGTTCTGCGGGTGATTTTAATGCAAGGCAAGCAAGGTAAAGCTGTGGGCAAGGTGGGAAGTTACTCCGACAGAGGTGTTACACTTGCACAGGTATCTATTTTGTATTAATGTCTATTTTTTTCATGTATTTGTATTCATTAGTGTATTTAGTTAGAATATTTTTTTTTAAGATTGTGTGCCCCAGTAAAACTTACAAAAACCATTTGCTTTTTCTGATTAGGTTCGTGGAGCTATTACTGTTATGGCGTTGTTGGGCGTCACGTGGATCTTCGGAGCGTTAGCAATTGGTCCTCTGAAATGGCCTATGCAATACTTATTTTGTACCGCCAATTCTTTGCAAGGCTTTGTTATTTTTATTGTTCGCGTGGTGCAGTTTCCGGAAGCCCGAAACGCATGGCTCACTTTCTGGAGAACTGGACGTACTACCGGAAAGCTCAAGTCTGGTCACGACCACCGCCATTCTTCCAGTCCTGCGACTACCAATTCCCAGACACAATCCTCTCTTCATTCCCAAGCCAAGCATACTTTGAGTACGCAATCAACCCACATTAAAACAGCCCTCCAACCGCGATTAACGCACCTAAGTACTACTGGCTCAACGGGTGGGGCTACTAGCGACAGCGAGTCCTCCACGTTGCCAACTGCCACGTCTTCCGTCCAGTACCGGAGCTGGCTTTCTAAAACCGACTCCAAAAAGCGTCTGGTCGAGCCTAAGTTGAACTTCCGTAAAATATTTGGTCACCTCAAGCTCGAACCTCCTGCTTTATACACCGCCATCCGTAAAGACAACGACTGGGAGGCAGGAAGGCAACCTACACTCCTGGATCGGCACATGTCCGGTGCCACAAAGATCCCTCCGTCACCTGGTGGCCAGTTAATGCACTTGGATCTGAATTGTGACCCAACTTACGCCATCTATGGTCAAGATGCTCACCCGTTTGACTTACCCATAGATATTCGCAACAATTTGAACCTAATAACAACCAAAGAGACCAAAACACGATCAAAGAGCGCTGATTACTTGAATATCATGGACAGTAAGCTTAACATGCGGCGAACCAGCTCCTCTTCGAATTGGGAAAACAGTTATCGCAGAAATTCCGTAGCGTGTTCCCACAGTTCCAGTAGACGGTCATCTTCTATAAAAGAAGGTACCGATACTTCGTGGATGTTCCTCAAACCGCAGCTTCCTCCTTTGGCTATAGCGTCGAGGCCTAAAGGGGATCGTTCAGACGAGTTTCTAAGCCATAAATACCGCCCAGGGCGTGGCTCTGTGCAAAATCTTGTGTCAAACCAAGAGCTCTCAGAGCCTCGGTTTGTTTTTTCCCGATCCGATCCAAATTTGCTGCAGAGCTGTGCAGATAAACAGCCTGAAGGCTTGTCACGCAAATTTTCCATGTTGGCTCACGATGCTAACAGGGAAGAAAAGCCCGAGTTTGTCATCATCGCGGGCCAAAAGATGGTGACGCGACACCACAGTTCTGTGAATTCCAAGCTAGGGAGGCCTCCCAAATCCAACTTAGTCAGAAATTCTTCGGTGCAGCTCTTACCCAGTGCCAAGGGATATGGAGTTTGGGAAGATCTTCAACACTAAAACATAATGCTTCTCTTTCATCGTGGCAACGCCCCAAACTGTAAAAATATGTTAAACCCTGTTGTTAAATGCATGCCTAAAGTGACACTCCCAGTCAGTTTTTATCTTGTGATAACATTTTTTTATTTTCTTATACTTAGATGATGAAAACCATTTGGCTGCGATTGTACAACATCGTATCGTGTCTCATACAAGCTAGTGCAAAACTTTTCTCACAGAGCGCGTTTACATATCACTGGGAAGGATAGACAATGTGCCCCGCCACCACAAAACCCCCAGACCATTATGATACCCCCAAGTCCCCTTTGCTCGGTATAAAAACAATTGAGCTTTCGAAAATAATTGTACAATCACGTTAAAAATTAATAAAAAAAATATTACAGAGAAAATGAGAAAACCCTATCGCCTTTGGTAAGGGTTAAACGAGGAAGGAAAGTTTACTGAAGATTTCCCCGCTAGGGGCGGTAACGCACTTCCGGTGATGGCGTCCATCTTGGACTGTCGTTTACGGTGCCACATATAGGCCCATGCACCAATTAAAACAGCCTGGGCAGCGATTAATAAAGCTCCAGCGATTAGGACACCCAGTAAATTAAAGCATGTGGATTCTTTCGAAACGGCAACGTCCGACCGTCCTTCGCGATTACTGTTAATTGCGAGCTTTTCTTCTTCAGGGAATTGAAACTTGTCCGAAATGCGGATTGACTGAACGACAAGTTGTTTATCTTTGCTCTTTGCTGACGAGGTATCTTTAACTTGACGTCTACGACGACCAAAAGAGTCAATACGGCGATTGTAGCCCAAGTAATCATGAACGTTGCATTGCACTGGTTTGCAAGAGGGAAGACAGGGCGTGACAAGAGCTTTGAACTGCACGATGTCCGACGTGGGGAATTTGAACGCGTCAAAAGGAGCTTGAAGTACTTTGCCTGATCCGTTAACTTTGCTAATGGGGCCCATAATGTCTTGGTCCGTGGGGCATCCCATGGAATCGATTAATAAGATTTCGCTATTATCGACTCCATCCATAGCGACCAGCTCGCGAACAAAAATCTCGTAAGGGCTATTGGGTTCTGCGACTTCGAAGCGCAGGCTGAGTGGATCACCCACTTGAGCTGCAGCAATGTCATCCCCGTTGCGGGCAGAAATTCGCATAGTAACGGTAGGTGCGGGTACTACAGCGGATTGAGACGCGCTAGTCGGCAGACGGCTTGAGATTGATAAATCTAAAGCGCTGCTGAGGGTGTAGTTTTGCAGTTCGTAGGAACAACGCAGGGTCAACCCTAAATCTTGACTAGTGACGATTTGGTCGTGGTGCTGGATTACTACTTCAGTAATGTATTTGCCGGGCGATTCGAGTTTCACGTCGCAGCCAAGGTCTTGGTAACCCATTCGCAGTTCAAAGTCGAGGCCTTTCGTGACGTCAGTAACGCAAGAATTGGGACGCGTTTTGGAGTAGATCTTTCCGTTGAAAATGCGGTTGGTTTTCACCTTTACAAGCATGTCATTTGATCTGCAGTCGATGGTTACATTGTAGCAAGATGTGAGCTCGTAAGTAGAAGTTTCGGGAATATCCAAATACGGATCCTATAAAAAAAATCTTATTGAAGTAGAAATTTATTCAACGGTATTTTTCTTAGAAATCTTCAGTTAGAAACATTCTGAATATTTCTTGGAAAGAATTTGTTAAAGCTTAACATAACTTTTTCGATGATCGATTTGTATCGTACGAAATCAATTATAGTAGAGGGGAAAGTTGAACTGTACACGTATAAGCGTGTTTTAAAGGATAATTCGTACCTGAACCTGAGTTAAGGTGCTAAAGGCGTGGTGGCTGAATCGACAAATCTTGTCTCCGGTATCGCCGTAATCATACGAGTGGCAACGGAAGTCAGCATTTAAACACAATTTTTGGCATTCCTCTTTGCTTTCCACATCCTGCGTTAGAGGTAGACCAAAATATAATAACAGTTAGGGGTTGGTTACCAAGGACAAGATATAACATAAGCAGTAATGTTCGAACAAGATGTGCGGGCGTGTCAACTGAAAGGTGTAAAATTCTTTTCAGCTTCCTTGGCCATATTCAAGGTCTCCTAAGGGCTTTCGCCTTTCATGTGTGTCCGTATCCTTGTATACCTGAATGACTGCATCCACCGTCTTGAGGATTCTGCCCTCGTTTTTCGTGAAGTCACACATCTTGACTGGATCATCAACGCAGTTCGTTTCGAAATATTGCACTCCTGTGGCATTTTGGAAGGCTGATCTTGCCGTCACAGAATACCGATCAACATCACTCCATGAACACTCCCCGGTTGATTCCTTGAAACTAGCTGATCTATAATGAAAAAAAAAAAAACAAAAATACACCATGTAGAACAATGCGTTAAAATCATAGAAATTGAAATCATAGAAATAAAGCACACAGCTTAAAAATAAGTACTCTAAGAAAAAAATGCACTGGTTTTCATAGCATTAACCCATTTACATCCAGAGTTTACCGTAAGTTAAAAGACCGTGGCACTATTACGTTTAAAGGCGATGACAAGAAACGGTTTTTTCGTACTATAAAGCACATGTGAAGATTAGCGGATATGCTGTTCAGGGATAATTTTACGTCAACGCAGCACGAGATGACCTGAAGCAGTAGGTTCTTTCCCTGTGGTGGTGATTTTTACTACAGACACCGTTAGGCTGCGTAGTACGTGAAATCCAGTAATTAACGTGTACTTAAGGTGTCTTTACACGGAAGTGTTAAAATGATGGTAAAAACTGTGAGAACTTTTTGGAAATCACTGCTTTCCGTTATAACCCATTAACACCATTGGGCAACATTCTTGAAAGCCAAATGCTTAGCACTAACTTACTACACTAACAGCCCTATTTTACAATGTTTTAATAAAATTTGAAATTTTGTGAAAATAAAATTTATCGAAGAGAAAGATGGTAAGCAACCTTGGGTTGAGTCAAGATTACTACCCTTTTGTTCGCTTACGGTGCTTGTAACGTAAACCGGAACTAATTAGCATGCAGAGAAGGCTCCGCACATATATCCGCGCCTTTTTTAGGTAGAGTACAGTGCCCCAAAGGTTTAATTTACGCCCATGCTATATGCTATTGCTAATATCAATGACCCCAAACGGGTCAGAAGCGAAACATAACGGGACCAGGCCAGTTGAGTCGGATTCCTTTAGTCACATCTGGTAGGTCTTCAGAAACAGGTTTTTTATACATTGCGTGAACTCACTTCCGTGCATATCTTTTACTTTCATTTTTTTTTTCTTTTTTTTTCATAAGTTCCATTTCCCTTTCCGTCAGCAATCCAAAATATTTAAAAGTAGATTACCTGCAAGGGAAGTCTCGTTCTTGTACGCAGAGTTCCATACACGCTTGCCGCGATGCTACGCGACGCCGAGATTTGACGAAAGTCTCCGCAAGTTGTGAGTCCTCTACCGTTTCAAACGCCCATGGCCGACCGTTACATAGGGGAGCTGCTCGTAAGCAGATCTTCTTCGCGTACAGGGTGTATACCGGAAATTGCGAACGGGACAAAGCCTCTGCAAACCGTATCAAAATGAATTAAACACTCGAAATAGTTTCAAGTCTACAGTCTATATATGGTGTACATAGTTTATTACATTTATGTGAGTAATGGCTTGCTAGGGCTATATTCGAACATAAGTAAAGTTTAGGCTTGGTCCTGCATAGTAATAAGCCACTCCTTGGAACTCCGTTCGTTGACTCACCTTGATCTTGGACTTGGAAATTTCACTAAAAGTAAGGGTCTTTCTTCGCTCTTTGTTAGCTTGTACGAGCCCATTTCTGTCTTTCTCTTTTTTGTTCATAATTAACTATTATGAAGCTGTTTTAAGTTTTACGATATTTCATTGGACATGTGATACATAGTTCCATTTTAGTCATGAAAAGTGGTGCGAAACTCAAAACGCAATTAATTTAGTTGACGGAGCACAGAGAAGGCTATATTTTACGCTGGGTGATTACCGAAGCTAGCTTGTTAATTTTCCGAAGCGTTTGAACTACCTTGGTGTATCACCTTCACATTAGTGTCAAAATAATTAGAACCACCGAATTGCGCTTATGTGTTGGGCGGATGTTCCGCTGCGGCCAACATCTCATGCACTATTAGTCTTAAGATGATTCTTGAAAAATGATTCGCTGCGCTTGCAAGAAGATACTTCTTGAGAACTTTTCTTTCTTTTATTTTCTAAGGGATGACGTTACCTTTCACTGCGTTTTATAAGCCGTAACTGCGGTTATGAACCTCGGTTACTTAAGTCACAGAAAGCAAAATTCGGGTGCATGACCTGTAAGTATTTCTCTGTTCTACTAGACTTGAAGCGTAAAAAATAAGCCGAAGTTGAATTGCAAACATACGGAAGGGCTCGAAAAGAAAAACCGTTGGGTTTGAATTTCAAGTCAGCTTCACCAATCCTTGCTCCGCAAGGTCACGACCAAGCAAAAATTTCCCTTTCGCGAATGGTATGGGGCTTTATTGCACTTCACTTCTTAACGGATCGCCCAGTTCGTTACTACCTGAAGAGCTTTGCATTTTCGCGTAGGGCTTACGAAGATTTGAAGAAGGAAAATGACAAGTAGCCTGTCAAAGGGAAGAGCAGCTCACACAAGTTGTTTACAAGATAGAATCGTTTACTTCGTTATGGAAGTCTTTCGAAAACAGCTCAGCGTTTTTGTTTGTGAAAGATTGCTGTAAACTTCAAAGTCATTCGATACGCTCAATACGTTTACATTTAATTAGCATTTTGTCCCAATATTATTTTCATTCTTTTGAAGAACAGCTTGTTTTCTACTATTCTTTCTGTGACATAAGCGCATTTAAAATATTTGAATAAAAAAAGGAAATAGAAAGCTGTAACATTGTAAAATGGTATCGATCAATGTAAAATGTGTTTTTTTTCTATTAATTGCATTTTGCATTTAAATTTTGCATTTAACTTAGATTATTAATTCGAGCCTAAGTAAACTATGTAGACCTGCCAAACGTAACAGAAAAAATATATTGCACCATAAGTAATAGTTCTGCTCAAATGTAAAAGTCTACTAAGAGCGAAAATGTAGAAACAAAATAGAGTAGAAACTACATTAACGATAAAATTATACAAAAAATAAAAAACTATAGAAAAACTACTTAGTTTGTATTTTGTACTTTAACATAATGAATTGTACAATTTAAGCCCTCACATAAGGAATAATTAATTTTCAGGGCTCACCTTTTTTAGTTTCAGATGAAGAGCTAAAGAGTACGCAGAGTCCGGTTTCAAAATTGATAGATTGGCAAGACGAATTATCGCGGCAGGCTTGGATGCATTCGGACAAAAGCAGTGAATCCGGGCGCGTGTCTAAAATATCATCAGGCCAGCTATATACAAAACCCGTCAACAATTCGAACGTAACATGGGAAGCATTGCACGTGCCGTTGCCCACGACATGAAGCTGCTCTTTTTGCGCGAAAGCAAAATTTGCACAGATACTGAAGCACACCAATGTAATAAAATAAGTTCTTTTGGGCCAAGTCATTTTATGTGTTTTTATGTTTTTCCACAAAGATCTTGGGGCCAATGTCACCAGGAGAGGACCTGAAGTCCTGGTAGCTCAAGAGGCTCGTAAACGACTGACAACGAAAGGCCAAGTTCAGGTTATAACGGGGACCTTGCTGCTCGCTGCTTGCTGTGTTTTTCCGAGTTGAAATGTGAAGAAGCACCACCCAACACGGTCTCGCACTAATGCATTGAACGACTGCGCCTTTTTTCTGTAATATCCTTTTGACTTTTAGCGTCTACCCATTTGAAATTACAAGTGAGGAAAACGGAAGATAGGCCTGTGCACTTGCAAGGGTTCAAGAAATTGGTCACACCAAGGAGAATTTCGGAAAATAAGGTTCAACAGTTTATGCATTCTTATTGGTCCTTTATTCATTACAATTTATCAAAATTCCAAATTTTGAAAAAGAAATGAAAAGCTCAGCGTGAAACATGCCATTTTTCCTGGTCGAAATGTTATAACAACTTGCATAATTTTCAAATCAACAAAATTGCAAAGGAAATAGTGCAATACCAGAATTTTGTTATTCGAATTATTAAGTAGTGCAACACCACCTTTAATTTTGTGCACGTCGGCACCCTACTCGCTTTCGTTTCAGATGAAAGATTTTAGAAGTGCAATCGAAAAAAAACGTTGTTTTTCTAACTTGTTGCATTGGCTTTCTCTTGCATCATTAACATAATGTACCTACGAGCTGAATTTTGACCGTTATGTCCACTTCGTGCTTAGTTCTCATGCGCAGAACAGCGTTAGTATTAAATATGAGCAAAACTGTAATACAGTAGAATCCATCTCAAAGGCATCTTCCAGGACCAGAAAATTTTTTTCAGTATATGCAAGTTTCCTTACATCAGACGTTTTTCTTTAGCATTTGTATGACTCAAGCAGGAGACGATCTTAAAGTCCCTTGACTGTATTACTGTATTAGAGAGTTGCAAAAAGTTCGTAAAAAGGAGGCTTTAAAGTACCTAAATCAGGAAATATTCAAACGATATTAAAATTAAATTAAAAATAAATGTTGTATTTTAAGTAGTACGCTGAAATTAGGTTTGAAAAGAATTCCTTTAAATTGTGATTCAAAATGTGACTTTGAATTGATTGTGACTTTTATAGCAAACTAACTCATGAGTTTTATTTCCCTAAAAATCTTACTAGTTTATTTCTTATTTATAAATCTTATTAGTTACGAATATTCTCTGTTTTCTTCTTTCTTTGCTGTTTTACAAAAACGAATAAAAGAAATCCCAAAGAAAAAGTAATTAATCCGTTCGGTTTAATACTGAGGTACACTACATTACTGCTCGAAAGAAGGAAATTTCGTAATAATGATCTCATATTTTCTTCCAAATTTTGCCTTCAAACCACTGCTATGAGTCAATAATTTCTTTTCACTCTCATAATTCGCCTTATCTTTATAAGAGAATTTTTATACGTAGTGAGCAGTCCGACTTGTTTTCAGTGTTTATTGTTTGTTTATCGTATGTTTTTCTGCATTTAAAGCGACGTATTAGTCTCAGAATGGCTTTTGGGAAAAACATCGGCTTGTGGGACTGCCGCCGTGATGCTAGTTTCAGTTCACACTTCAAAGCACTCCAATGATTGAGTCTCGGGTAAAAACAGAAAGTCTAGAAGGAGTAGTACCGTATTTAGGATAATGTGCAAGAATTATGAAATTTTCGTTCACGTCTTCATGCTAAGGTCTTTGGCCCTACACATTTTTTGTATTCAAGGAGCATGTAATAGACGTCACGCGTATAACGAAAATCGCTAGGAATGCTAGGAGTGTGTTTGCTGTCAAAGCCCTTGAACTTTTCGTATATCCGTTCTGGGTTTTAAACAAAAAGCGACGAATCGACGGGAGGTTTTTCGATGATCCTTAACTAGCATGCTCGATGTGTCGCAGCGACGACTAGTCATCACTTCACGTCTGTAGCCTTGAAAATTGAAGAAAATCTTCCCGTTTATTCATCCTACCCAGCTTTCTTTAACCTTGTCAACGTGAGCCAGTTAGCTCTTCTTTGTACATGCATAATTATGTCAAAGCGAAGCATTGTTAGAGCAGGAAAGGTGTAAAAATATTTGTCCCAAATTTTGTTTACTTTCACTTCGCTTGTACGACGCATAAAGGGATTCTGAAGCGTCAAACACTTGTTCGAACATCGGACAGGTGTAAGATGCGCCCAAAAGGTCAATCACCTTGTTACTGTTCATAAGATAGGTGTGTACTTCCGGACCGCAGGTAAAACGAAACCCTTCAAGTACCAATGCTTATAGCCAAGCTTGGTGATCGATATTCTTCGCGGTTTTTCTCGTTCTATTTTTGCATCGTAAACTTTTCTTTTCAAAAATTCGTTTTGGTTGACCCAACATTTTCTTAAGCTGTAACTAAGCTTTCAAGGAACTCCAAGCTTTCAAGAAGCTTTTAAGTGAATCAAAATTAAATTTTTTCTGCGATACAATGTTGTTATGTAATCGATATCGATAGTATTAGAAATTATAACGACTAATTCTCATTAAGAATAATGAATGCCGCTTGTAATATATGAAAGCCACCGTGAATTATAAAACGTAACATAATACGTAAAACTATTGCTATGAACATATTTCGTGGTGTTTTGATTTAATTTCAAATCAAGTTAGCATGTTTTCGGTACCAACACTCCACGCCTAGTTTGCTACGAAGACTTAAAAACTAAAGAAGAGACTAACTGAAGGGCATTCACAAATGAATAAAAGGGTAAGAGCTAAGTTTAGTGCTTTACACGAAGGGTTTATTTGGCTTTTTTTTCCCAATTCTAACGGTGTGGGCGAAGCTTGTTACCGGTGTCTACCAGACTGGTTGCAAGTGAACTCTTGCTTGAAGTTTGATGCGACCCCTCTGGAAAGGAAGTGCTCCAGTGTGAAACCACATGGAGCTCTTGGATTGGATGCATGTTTCCTTGTTCTTCACGTCAACATTTTTCCTGCTTGGGAATCGTAAACCTTAGATTCCTCGGCGATACTTACATAGGTACCATCATGATTAGGACGTGGTTAAGTCTTCTTGTTGTATGTTTTTGTAGTGTTTTGCTTGTTAGTGGGAATGATACTAAAAATTCTGCACAAGACGTGAGACCAGATGAGTTAATTGCCTCCACAACGGAGTTAGAAGCACTGTGGAGATTTGAGCGCGGGTTTGTACAACGGGTCGAAAATGTCGCTACTGCAGCGGAGAAGATCGCAAAGACACTTCGCAAGTAAGTCAAGTTAAATGTTAACCATCTTCATTTCCTTATTAACAAAAATTTGTTAGATACACGGAGAGCTTTGAACAGATCGGAGGAAATAAACAAGGAAATAGCCAGAGGGTACAACATCCCATTGATGCGCTGCTTTTCATCCGACATTTAAGTACTTCTTGGCCTCACCTACGCAATGCGGTGACGACGCTCAAAACCTTAACCGAAGATGCGGGTATGTAAGCTACATTGCTTTTGACGTAAAAGTGTTACTAACTTTCCCGTAGATGAATTGCTAACGAGAGAGCAAGAAGGACCACTGCCTGACGAGAAGACTCTAGAAGCCGCTGAGTTTGCCATTGCTCGCTTGATTTCTGCCTACGATCTTAATATCAAAGATTTGGTACGCAATGGAGCTATTGAGAATCGCAAAGCTTTTGGTAGGCTAACAGGTAATAAGTCAATAAAAATCATAAATCATATACAAACGTTGGTCCTTTTTATTTTTTACAAAAATGCATATTGATCGGTTATATGTTCCTGCATTTAGCCTGGGATTTGGGTAGGTTGAATACCCCAGCTTTAAATATGCAGATAATTGCTCCAGCATACAAACTCGTAGAAGAATTGGCCTTTCTCATAGATACTCATAGCTCTTCTCAGCAGATGGGCCAAAAATCCTTTAGCTCGCCGACGTCACCCTTAATTTCCCCACCTTTCGTAGAAGACGCCATCACTGAGGACGTTGTTATGGGCTTAAAAACCGGTTCGGCCAAATATGTAATGCCTCAAAAAAAAAAAAAAAAAAAAAAAAAAAAAAAAAAAATCTGAGTTAAATATTACGAGAGCTTACGAGTTTTGTTAACTAGCATGACGAGGTTCTGAAAAAGGTAGCTTCAGAGGAAATCCGAACATTTGGAAGAGGACTAAACCCTATACCGTACAATGGACGGTCATGGCCTAAGGACCTGAAAGTAAAATTTCAGCTTTTTAGCCCTCAATTAAAGCATAACCCTGATGCAGAAGTAGAAAGAGAACAAATTCTTCGGCTTTGCCAAGGGGAAGAATTGCGAGTAAATACGAAAAAATTTTACATATTTGTTTACAATTTCTAGGATATAATGGATTTATTAAATGAGTGTTTTATTTTCATTATTACTTTATGTTTTTAAATCTTTTTTAGGGACAGAAATCTTTAAAGAAACTTTCGTGTTTCTTTCACATTGTCAACTTGTGGCCATTTAAAGTAGAACTTCTTTCAAAACGACCGGAAATCTTATTAGTGCACGATTTGATCTCTGCGGCAGAAGCTAATGGAATTATTCGCGACGTCCAAAAAAATTTAACGGGCACTAACGCGGGTCCTAGCATGAGCTTTAAGAGGTACAAATAATTTTTACCATTTTGCGAACAATTGTTCAAAAGCGAAACTTCCCGTATAGAATGATACTCGATAAGGGGACTCCTTTAACGGAACGTATTTCCCGGCGTATCGGTGCATTCACACAAACGAATGCACTTCCTGTCCAACATAGTGAACCTGATGTGATAAAGAATTATGGATTGGCTGGCACCTACGGCCTGCATACAGATTTCAGAGGCGCCAATTTCACAGCACCGGGATTCGGAGAGCGTTTAGCCTCAGTACTGGTTTACCTCACAGATGTCCAAGTTGGTAAGAACAGCTTGGCCTTAACCACACTAATTTGATCGTTGTTTCCTATCGTGTAAAACCGGGATCAGCGGAAACAATGACCCTTTAATCCTTCTATCTAAGTTGCAATGTTTGTTGACCTAGGTGGAAGGACTGTTTTCCCACGAACGGGTTTGTCTGTTAAACCCGTTAAAGGAGCAGGTTTATTTTATTGGAACGCTAATGCAACAGGTGGCTTTGAGCCTTTGACGGTACACTCCGGTTGCCCAGTAGCTGTCGGCAATAAATGGGGTAATATAACCATGTTTGTGAAAAAGAATGTTGTATTAATAGCTATACAATTTTTGCATAGTTTTGTCACACTGGATCAACGAATTTGCTAATGTGTTTAAGCGGCCTTGTTTACCTCATGGGCAACACTTTTCGTTTCTTTAGCGGGAAACTTCACTTCTGAGGGGCGGCGAAGGGCGGTAAAGCTGTGAAGAATGATAAAATGATAAATTATTCATTGAGCCATAAACACATGTTTGTAAAAGCAATAGAAAGGTTTTCAGAGTAAACCTTACTTGCACAAGATTCTTTATCTAAAAAGCGAATATCGTCAATAGCAAAGCCTCCACTGTCAGATACGCCTTCTAAGACAATGTTCTAAAAATATAAATGAATTTCATATAAAATTAAACCCCTTTTTTAAGCCTGACTGAAATATGTTGTGAATTCTTTGTGTCAAACTAAAGCTTGTCGTTACCTGAGTTGGGCTGTCTGAAGATTCAAGGAGAATCTGCGCAGGAATCCACGGAGTCTTGTACCGGATATCGGATTTTTCCAAAGCTCCAGATGTTACTTTCCATACATCCTCACTTAGCTCACCTTCTCCCAGCCGTCTAAACCAATCAATTACGCATTCAGAAAGTGTAACATTATTAACATGAGGCAAAAGTTTTACCGTTTGACGGAAAGTGACGTGTTGGGATTCGTATACGCCACTGCGAAGAAGAATGTCAGACAGAAAGTTTCGTTTGCAGGCAAATCAGGGGACCAAAGCTGAGTTTTGACTGGTCGACCGTAATAGGACTCGAAATAGGCATACCCTCCTACAAATTGCAAATATTTAATGTAACATTTTTATTGTAAATTTCTAAAATTTCAATTTAAATTTCTAAGATTTTATTTTATTGTTAAAATGTAAAGTATTAATTTCTGTCAAGAATTTTAAATGTTACCTTCAGCAATTTGTGAAGTGTGGTCCCGGAAGTTGCTCAACACAGCGCCTCTACCGGACATGTGCCACTTGGCGTACGGATCCGTCGGTTCTTCTCGTCTCCCTTCATTGTCGTCGCATTTGTTATTGTTATTAGGTTGTTTATACAGCTGTACTTGCAGAAGCTGTAATGGGTTCGTCAGACTTGGAGTGTTCGGTATTGGCTGGTACCGGTGAGGGGGAAATGCTTGGATGGTCGCTTGAACGGCAGACTGCTGCGCTTGCGCATAGCGGCTGCTGTCAATATACTGGCCTGCGTTCGCATTCGGGGCGTTGTTTAATGATGGCCAACCACTGCCGTTATTGTTTCGTGCCTTATAAGGTAAACTAGCTTGAGAATTAACCGGCTGTGTGTTCCAATGCCGGTGCGAATCGAGATTCATGATCCGAGCGTAATCCTTCCTGTTGAAGCCAATCCAATCCGTATCCTTTTGTGCCGTTTTGGCTACTCTTTTCTTGCGTTCATTACGCGCTGCAGAGGTGCTAATAATAATGGACTTGGACCCATTCCCGGTGTCGGAACTGACGACGTCAATGATGTTGTGTGAACCTAATGCTGTTACTTGATCCGATTCAGCGTCGACAGCCAATGCTGCATTGGCTACTTGGTTAGCGGTACGATTACTGTCGGTCTTAACAAGTACTTCCGAGGCGTCTAAGTCGGGTATTGTTGTTGAGATACTGTCGATGGCCTCTGTGTTGGCCACCCCCTCTGCTGATTCTGTAGCAAAGGTGGTTTGCTCGGGGAGTGAGCTAGTTGTTAGGACTTCCGTTGTTGTAGAAAGCGTTGTGGCGCTAGTGGTAGTTGCTTGGGTGGTTGTAGTAGTGGGAGTGCTACTAGGTGCTGCCGTACTGGTGGTTGTTTCGGCTTCGGTACTGGTTATAGTTGTAGAGGGCGAAGTTGCACCCAAGAGTGCTTCCACAGGCATTAAAGTAGTAGGCGTTGTAGTACTTTCGGTAGAGGAGGAAGTTGGAGTTGTAGTGCTCGTGAATTCTGTAGTAGTGCTTGTAGTCGTTGTTGAAGGGGACTGAATTACTTTGTCGACCGTCCAGCCACACAAATGTAGATCAAAACTACAATCGCCTTTGCGGATAACAGCACTGGCTGGCAAAGCTTTATAATACGAATTAATATTTAAGAAGTACAAAAAACTTTCCCGTATTACTTTGACAGGCTCCCTTAAAGACGGTAATGTCATCAACACCAATAACTCCGCGAATTCCGTTGCCACGTGTTCCCACAAAGCTTATTACTCCTCCGTTTGTAGGCGTAAAAGAGGCCTAAACGATTGTTACAGTAGTAAACACGAAAAAGTAGTCCTGTGTAGGTAAAGTATTACTTGTGCATTAACCCATTGGTCTTCATGATGATTATCCCAACGCCAAATCACCTCAGGCATATTTTCGCCAGCGGAGGAAGAGTTTTCTTTCGCTTGGTAGTGCACCACCTACACCAGAAATATGATGATGCCGCTAAACTCAGGAAGTGGTAAATTTGTACCTCCAACGACCCAATTCGAGAAAGACTCGGTACGTAGCTTGCTTGGTACACCCAGAAGGATACACAGTGCGTTTCATTACTGGCTTTCAAAGGAGGACTTGTGAAGTACCCGCGCGAACCCGGTCGGTGAGCATAGCGATAGGTATCGAAAATAAAGTAACTGTTCGCCGAGTTTCCAGTACTTTGCCTAAATCAGTTATTTACTAAGTTTTGAATTTTTCTATATGCAAAAGGTTTACTCTATTGATTAAACAATAATAAGAAACATTCATAAATTTCAATTGTTTTAACGAGTCACAGATAAGGTCGAAAGCAAAATTGATCAATCGTCTCCTTTGGAAATGGCAATTCCTAGCTTTTAAAACCGCAATAACAGCTGCAAGAAAAATAGTTACGTACAATGTTTGTTCAACTTGCTGTTACTTTGTTTTAACATAATATAAAATGCTTTTGTAATGTTAAATGATCTCACTGTTTGTGTCCACCGGGCAACACGCCATTGACATCTCCTGCTACGCGAGTCCATAATAAAGAAGGGCCTTGGGCATAATTAACTGCCTGCCAGTTACACATGCCATCTTCGAAGGTGCAATCTGGACCTTGAGAAGAAGATCCTTGTGGCAAGCCTACATGCGCATCGTACCGAACCAAGAATTTCACCAGTAATTAAAACCGACACGACAACATAAAAACTTATACTTGGACACGCGCCACGCTCCATGCGAAACGAATCTACTGCAATGTCCCCATATCCGGACTCACCCACAGTGGCTTCCAAGGCAATCTACAAAACAAATGACTTCAAAGAATAATTTCTAATGATAAAGACAGTGTATAAACTCTGACCTTGAATGGTGTTGAAGAAAAGAGCGTGACCTGGGCACGGTACCATAATTCCCTTGGCCCCGAGTCTGTCACGCGCCATACTTCCGTAGAATTCGATTCAGAATTTTGTAACACCCTACACATTTAACTCTGTTATATTATACTTCCATCAATTTCGAAATATTTTTAACAGAAAAGTTACGCTTTTGTTCTCGAAGTGTTTTTAAGCTTTTTAAAAGTTAAAAAGTGTTTTAAAGTTTCTTTTTTTTAAAAAACGCTACAGGCTACTTACCGAAGTTCTCCAATGCCTTCACCGTACATGTGGAACCAGAATATAAAACAAGATGGTACAGAGGATTCTACGGATGGGCTAATTAGTCTCGCCTTGTTACCGGCATGACGGGGAAAGTGGGAATCAATGTAGGCGTAGCCCCCTTTAAAGCGACAAATTTGATTAGTGTGAAAAATATATACATTTCACAACCGCAATGTCTTACCGAAATTATTAGGCAAGGACGTGGAAGGCTGGTCACGGATGGGACCTGTATGAGTCCATGAAGTTCCCCGACTTAACGACCAGTCGAAATCGTCATCTTCAGCGTTAACCCAGTTGCAAAACCCAGCGTTGAATTCACACTCGTCTGCGCAATAACCATCAAATCAATCGACTGCACGAGTGTTATTACTTTCTGAGTGTTATATACCTTCGCAAGGTCCATCAGTTACTTCTATATTGTCGACAGCCACGTAACCGCGAAATTGCGAGGATTTCAGGTTAGGCACAGCTTCGAAAACGAAGCCGTGTTCATAAGGTGAGCTATACGTCACATGTCCCACAACCCATTCACCACGGGTTTGGTCAGAGGATGTCCAAACCTCGTCAATGAGTTCTTGCGTGGGGTTTTTATGAGCGAAAATATTTCGTGGAGGAGTCCAGGCCAATGGAACGCGTACCGAAACTTCTGCGGCGGTTGGTTCTCCTGCGTTAGTGGCAATGGTGGGGTTGGAAGGTATTGTCGGATAAAGAATGTTATCCATAGGAATTTCTCTTTTATAAATCGTGTTTTGAGTCCTGGGCAAGAATTGAACCCTTGAAATACGCAGTTTTTCCGCGCTGCTTCCCTTTAAAGCGTACTATTGTGCATGCAAAGTATGGAGTTAAGACAGTAAAGTAACGTTAAGTTTGGATCTTACGGAAAATCTCAGGCATTTGCCATCCGCTGTGGTTGGATTGTACTTGGGCGACTTCAGCCATGCTTTTGGTGCGTTTGAAGGAAGAGGGTAGTCGGAAATGTAGGACGTTTCGAAAAAAGCATAACCCCCTGAAAAAAATCAATGTTTCAGCACAAGATGGCAGGATTTTTAAAATAATTTTTAGCTGTTTTTGAGTGATGTGTACGATTTCACCTAAAGAAGCAATTTAAAGGGTATTGAATGCTTAGTGTATTTAAAGTGTTCAGCATCGCATTGTATTTCGCCTTTTTTAACGAACATTTCTGCGAGTATTGATGCATTGAGCATCAATTATATACAGTCATAGAGCACTAACTGTAATATATTTGACTAATTGCTTATTAACTTTTAAAATTAAGTGTAAATTTCTACAGTGAAGCTGTAGAAATTGAAGCTGTACAGTGAAGCTGTATTTTCTAACCTGTGCTCGAGTTCGAAGCGTCGACCGGAGGACCACCTAACCAATTGGAAGTTTGACCCACACCGAGTTTCCAGGAATAGACGCCTTGATTGTGCACGTTCACTTCAAAGCCACACTTTGAAACATTGAATCGGCCAGAATCACTCGTTGCTTCGAATGAGCATCCTTCTGGAATTTCGTCACTGGCGTCCGAAGTTGAGTTGGAATCTGGTTGACTCTGACGAGCCTGGCGTGCAAACTTTAAAAACGAAAATAAGTCGAATTAGTGCTTTCCAAAAGGGGCGCGAAAAGTTCTTCCAAACTCGAAATTTTACATAAAGTATACGAAGGTAATTTTTTTTATTCTAATTTGTTTTTCATATCAATTTATATCATGGGCTTTTAAAACTAAACTGCGGAACAAAGAAATGTTCCTAAACATGCGGAATATTTATTGAGAAAACCTTTAAGATTGCGACTAGCTTTCGTACCTTTGATCGCTGGTAACGCTTCCAGAGAACATCGTTAGTGTCCTGAGCAGATAAACTGCCTATTAAGCATGCTGTACACAATAGCACGCGCCACATATCGAAGACGCTTCACTTTCCAGTCCAACGTGAGGATTCTCGCACAATACTACGACCAAAACAATTGATCACCAAGAGTTTTTATAATCTTCTGAAGGCTAAATTGCTCGTCCTTTCGATTTCAAAATCACTTTCCCCGCACGACAAACGTATGTCAAAGATAGGACTCCTTCTCACGTATGGTTCAGCAAGACTACTTTTGCATGGAGACCTCTTCTTTCACGAAAACTTGTGTTTCTTAGCCAGCGGAAGCCTATAAGGCAATTAACGTGAAGCGGGCTGTAACTGACAAGACTCTGAGGTCTGGCCTCTCGGGTGTGTCGTGGCGACACGATTCGGTCCCCTCTTTATATCCAAGCTAGTGTAATGCCAACAGCTGCGTGTGTGTATAATTGAATGGAAAAACGTGCGTTGGCTAAATTCCACTTGCATGCTATTATGCAGTGCTTTACCGCCACAGAGAGGTTATAACCCCAGGACACCTTCTTTTATGTCAAAAAAAGGTTTCCTAATGAGGGAAATATGAAGTGCATTGGCCTAGGGAGGATGCAACAGGATACGGAAAACAAGGAGCCCTACGACTTCCTCCTTAAATGTGTTTTATCACCATTTTTAAAAAATACCGTTCCGTACGAGACCTTGGCCTTTACGTCTTAAAACATAGGAGAAATGACACAGGGAAGGTTGTGACTCATTAGAGGTAACTGTTGTATCAAAACCACTTTCTTGCATTGCGACTTCCAACTACTCAATTCTCAATGTATTCCTATATTTTAGTTTAAATTAGCTCACGTATGGGTTCATCAAGGGTGTATGTCAATAGGATAGTCATTTGATGAAGCAGTAATTAGCTTATTTGCATATAATTAGTATACAATGATTGTTCCGGCATTTCAAAGTGTGAATTTAGGCCGCTTCCATATTTACACAGTCGATTTCTTGCCGATGGTGTTGTACATAATCAAAGATCGCTTATTCATTTTGGCACATATTGATGCATTTTATTTTACTTTATACGCTACAAAAGCGTTGAAATAGACAATTTGATGGGTTCAGACTGTATTTTATTTCAGCTAAATGCATCGTTTCTATTCTTCAGCGATAAGTTGTTTTATGTTTCTTGTCACATTTTTTTTTCATTTAATTACATTGTGAAATTAAAACTCACTCCTTGACCCTTACTATATTTTTTTTATGTCTGCAAAAACGTTAGCCAGAGTTACTTCGCGTAAGTATACTCGAACATTAGTATAAGTATTCGCGTAAGTATACTTTATGATCATCAACAATCTTTCTCGGGATAGCACCGGACGGGGAGCCTCGAATTAGACAACCCTGTCCTGGAATATCGACCTTGCTTAATTTTCAGGCTAGGAAGAAATACGGAGCAAAGAAGTGTCACCTGACTCGTACACATTTAGACGAACAAGAGTGAAAAAGTTATCTAACATAGCGTCACGAGTCAGAGACAAAGCGGCTTATCGTGATGACATCCGCCGGGATAACGTTCGTATACCGCGGCAGCGGGCAAGGCTACTCACTAGTTGACTAGCAAGTCAACACAAGATCGTGGTGTCATGGCGGGCGAAAGTGAGAGTTTTCCATTGCACGAAAGTGTTTTTGCCAACGATGTTCGAAGACTGTCATCATTAATACGATCTTGCGATCTCTCCAAGAAAGATAACCATGGTACGTAACCTTGTGACCTTCACGCAAAAATTAGTTGGATTTTATCATACATTCTTTAGGAAATACCGCGTTACACCTCGCTGTTATGTTGGGACACAAAGGTAATCAACTAACGTAAGTTCATTATTGGGTCGGCCTTCTAAGTTTTGGCCTTGTGTTTTAGAATGTGTTCAGCTTCTTTTGGCAAGGGGAGCACCCGTTAAAGTCAAGAATGCGTATGGTTGGACCCCATTAGCTGAAGGTGTCAGTTTCGGTGACAGACAAATAAGTATTTTTAAAATTAATTAAATCTTAATGCAGCTCTGACCTTCGTCTTTTCAAGTTGCATTGTTATTAAAGAAACTGAAGCAGCAATCACGTGAGCAGCTAGAAGAGAGAAGGCCGGTTTTATTGAAAGCCCTCAATCAGATTGGCGACTTTTATATGCAGCTCAAATGGGACTTTACAAGTTGGGGTAATAATAAAACTAGTGCAAGAAAAACTTGTGCGAAAATTTTAATATTTTTTCTGCTTTAGTGCCGTTGGTTTCTCGAATATTGCCGTCTGATGTTTGTAAAATTTACAAGAAGGGATCTCGGATTCGTTTGGATACGACGCTTGTCGATTTTAACGATATGCGCTGGGAGAGGGGTGATATTAGCATAGTGTACAACGGCGGAGCCAAGCCAAATCAGTCATTAGTTATCTTGGATAACAAGTTAAAAGTCTATCAGCGCGTTCGTTCTGAAGATAATGAGACGGAAATTGAAGACGAAGTCGATCTCCTCATGGGAAGTGATATTGTAGCCGCACAGATGTCTACCAAAAGCATTCAGTTCCATAGAGCTCAAAGCGGATTTTTCTTCCGAGCCGACCGATCGGTATTGATTCGAAAAATATCAATTCAAATTTCGTTTAGCGCTTGGTTTGTCATAGGAAATGGTTGGTCCATATCAAGCCGAGTTTTATCATTTGAATGGTTTAACCCTAGAATCACGGAAACGGAGAGAACATCTAAGCCAAGACGACTTAAAGAAAAATAAAGCTTTAATGGAAAGTTTTACACGAGGCAGCTCCTATAACCTTGCTGTCAATGGAGAAGTACTTATATTTTCATATATTCTATCGATTTTACTCACGGCGGTTCTTTAGATCATACGAAGAGCTTCCTTAAGTCCGCCAGCTAAAACTACCATTACGTGGGAAGAATACATTAACGCTCCTAATAACAATACTCCCGTCCTGGGGCGTCCGGTTGTCTGTAAAGAAGTTTCTAAAACTTTCAAAGCAATGGTTGCTATGGTAAGTTTTATCCAACTTTTGGAGATAAAATATCGTTTTTTGCTGCTTGTAGAGTCAGGATTTTCCTTTGAGTGTCGAAACGCTCTTGGACGTGTTAGAAGTCATTGCCCCAGTCAAGCATTTCAGTAAATTACGTGAGTTTGTACAAATGAAGCTACCACCGGGTTTTCCCGTCAAAATTGGTAAGCTAATCTTTAGACACCAAAAGTCTATCTCCTTTCTTTTTATTGAACTTGTATATTGCTAGATATCCCTATCCTACCTACTGTCACTACCAGAGTTACGTTCCAAGATTTCGAAAGACGAAGCGACATTTCTGATGCCTTGTTTGAAATTCCGTCCGATTATTACGAAGACCCCGGCCGGTATACTTTTTCGTTTTCATATTTTATTTATACCATAGTGCTAAAGATGTATGTTTTGTATTTTCGTTTGCCTATTGATTTCTTAAATGTATAGATTCCCCGAGCTATGACCTTACGACTTTGTGTCGCTAACTACAGTGAATGAAAATCCCGTGTTTCCCTTTGGCTCCATGGCCATGACGAAGCCATCTTCTAGTCAAATCCCACGAACCACACAGTCACCCAACTCACTCTTAATTGCCAGCGTGAGCGATGCCTTTACCCAATCCATTCCAAAACGTAACAGCTCACACAATTCGGCAATTAAACCAACAAGGCATCGTTTGGCACATTCTTTATGCCCTGATGTAAAAGCGAATGAAGAACCGACAGAGCACTATATCACAATAGAGATTCCTTGGCAATATTTTGGGAGTTTTTACAGTTCTTCGTTAACGTTTGTCTTCATGTCACAGTTAGATAGTTGAAAATTTAACATGTAATAAAAAATTGTTTATTTCAGAAACTACTGAAGTACATTTTTGTAGCAACTATTGAGCTGTTAAAAAACGAAAACAAAACGTAATACAAAGAGGTGGTCTCTGATGCTGTTTCGTCACACCATGACAAAAGAGGAAGGTAACCCTCGCCTTTCAGCAGGATCTGTCGCGGTCGTTCCCCGAAGTATCAACTTCCGCTGCACGAAACGTTACATATTTTTGGTATTTAACAATATAAAATTATTATCAAATCTTGAAACTGAAATTATACCTTTATGCGCTTGTTTCTCTTTTATGAGTTCATGCTTTTCCTTGCGGTCTAACGACTGCTCGGCTTTGGAATCCGGTTCGTGCGAGTAAAGATCCGTTGTCGCTTTTTCTGATTTAGAACTTCAAATATTATATTTCTCTTTCGTACACTAGGTTTACCTGTATTTTGTGGCTTCGGCATGTTGCTGCGAAAACGTGGTTGTTGTCAAATTGCTGATGTACGACTAAGCTAGTTAAAACGTATAGCAAACGTTTGAGTTTTCTACTACCCTGACTTTTTACATCAGTTTCTGCCCTCCAGTAATAAGCTTAGAATAATTTCCCTGTTTGCCACTACGCAGCGGACTATTCCAGTCTTAAAGTCCGTAACGTGTCTGAAAATAATCTAAGCGAGATATTTTTAAAGGCTTTATTGTTAAATCGCAATCACGGTGAAAATTTATAGTATCCAATAATACAGAACATCTGGGTATCAAATGCAGTGGCTATGATTGATGTCGGAAAAGAGACTCGCCATGGCATGATAAGTTCCAGATTGGTAGGACGAAATGGAATTAAAACGAATGTTCTCGAAGGTATAGACGTCACTTCTTGGCCGCTAAAGACAAAAAACACAACTGAGCTACATGAAGTCAATAGTCGAAAAGGCATCGAAAAGCTAAAAGGGACAATCTTACGTTTCTTATCCGCCTTCTTCTGGTCCTTGGTGTCCGCTGATTTACCTTTGTCTGCCTTATCTCCCTCGGCTTTGGCTTCGGTCTTCTTTTCGACTAGAAAACGTAAAGTACGGTTAGTTGTTCGTAAATGTTGACTAATAATAGTAAATAAGCTAATGAGACGCTAAAAACGTTAGGAATATTTACCTTTTTTCGGCATGATTAAAAGAACTCGGGATTTCACAAGAGTAAAACAAGTTGAGGGATACTCCCAGCGAAGGTTCCTGAACGTTTGCGAGGCAGCAGAGCTGCGTAAGCCTTTTATAGCTGACGTTCGGAAAACGCTCTCGAAGTTTTTTCGCTTCGAGAATTCGATAAGTTGTGTGTGCTTGAGATACCCGTGTCACAGAAAATATGAACTAGCTCAGTTCGGAAACCACGCGAAGCTGACATATTTTTTATATAAATAAATTTTTACTATGGCCCGCCCTTTTTTCCTATTTGTAGTTTGGAGCCTCTATTATTGTTAAAACTGGGAGCAGACATTTGCATGCTTTTTCATTGTAATTAATTTGAAAAAAAATAATGTGTACGTTAGTCAATTAGTACCTACACGTATTGAAATTGAATATGAAGTAAAACGAGCTAAATAAATTAAAATAAGCAGAAGGGTAATGCCTCTAACGAAAACTTAACTGTCAAAGATTATGTTCTTAAAAACATAATTCACAGCGAGCATAATTGTCATAATGCCTTGTCATTGTCGTATTTAAACATCGTGCTTTGCGCTTTTTCGTCGTTTGTAATGTAACTTTAAACGAGACATACGTTGTGTACGATTTCAAATAAAATATTTTTATTAAAACGTGAAAAATGCACAACAAAACCAGGAGAATTTCGATAAGCGTTCTGGGATGTTCTGGGCGTTTGTTCACAAAACAATCGTCCCATGAGGGGAATGTTGGTTTCGGACCAGCATCCTCTTTTCCGCAGCGCAAACCTTGCATCCAATGGCATTATGCATTTCAAATCACGTGACTCCGGCGAACGTGACCGAAACACGTAATCTTTCGGAACTGCGACGTCGCCGAAGCTCATCGATGTTGGGAAGTACGAGTACAGCTCAGTTACGACAAGGTTGTTCTACACTTTGTTCCTTTTCTTGCAGACTGGATTCGTAGCGTCGGTGTTTCGTCGCTCAATACTAATCGGAAATGCCTCCCAAGAAAGGTAATTTATTTTACCAATAAATTATTTAGACTGTAAAACTTCCTATATTCCGGTACAATAATCTCATTTCTTCGGGAAATACTATGGCTTCAAATTTCGGTAGCTTTTTAATTGTTTTTCTTATTTGCGGGTATTTTTAGGAGACAAGGGTGGCAAGGGCGGCGATAACGTAAGTCAAGTTTTAAAAATTTGCAAACGTAATTCTACCGTTTATTTCTGGATTGCAGAAAGGAGGGGATAAGAAAGACGCAAAAGGAGGAGACAAGAAGGACAAAAAAGGAGGTAGCGTTCATACATTCTTGTTTTTCAAGCTTCAGGTTATGGTTATATAATAAGTAGAAAAATAAACTTTAAATAATTACAGAAGCGAAGAGTTTTTATGTTTGACTTTGTATAGGCAAAAAATGAAGATGAGCTATTTTTCTTCTAACGCACGGAGAATACAGAGGTTTAGCTGCCGTTGAATATTTTGTTATTTATCCACCTTGGCTTCGAACGTTTGTTGGTGCTAAATTTGACCGGCGTCCCCATAGCGCGTCATTGATCTAGCCGCGGAGGAATCACATGATTTCGATCCATTTTCATGTCACACAGACAACAAAACACCCATCCTTGTCATCTGTAGAATGTTAAAAAGAATTACAGGAAAACTTTGCCAATCGTGCTCATGCGACCGTTTTTAATTTCATCTACTTTTCAAATCACTTGTTTGTTGTGCGTTTTAACTAGATCCTGGTTAGTTGACTGTTATAAGGTTTGTAACCATTTCGTCACATTCGAGACAAATGTGTATCTTGATGGCAACTGTTTCAAAAGTCATGCATAATAAAGACTCCAATTCCAAAGCTGGGTGTCGAACCTTGAAGCGTTTGTCAACAATTTTGTATTTCATAAATAGATCCAGTTAAGTGTCCCAGTAATTTATTTTCCGTGAAGTCGACACATTTGACACTGACATGCATATACGTATGTGCGAATGGCGAAATTTTGCTGCGTAGTTTCCGAGCTAAATTTAATAGAGCTCGTTTTAGCTCCCTAATCATTTGGGTGGCTTGGCGCCCATGTCCCCACTACTTTGGCTAGGATTCATGGGATCGTACGCCATATAACTCCCGCTGTTACCGCTTTCGCAAGAACACACGGCCACCTTGGTCCAATAGACTCGGCCTGTAATAGTGCTGAGATCGCCACGGTAAATCGAAGACGTTGATTCGTCTATAAAAAATGTACCACATTAGCCATTTTTTGGTGCTGGATATTTTAATCTATATTTTTTTAATCAGATTTTCTCAAGTGTATTAAAGCTTTTGTGTCTGGTACCCGTATTCCAGTAAGTTGGCAGATTTGCAACACGTTCATTCTTGTCGATATAGTACTGATTCCAATAGTCAATCACGACTTGGCGACGGCAAAGTAATTCTTGTGGGACGGGAGCAAACATTCCTTCGCTAAGCATCCATTGATCCCTTAGTGCCATGGAACTTTGAACCTTTTAATTAGAAATAAACCTCTTAGTTAAACTTGATTCGTGTAACAGAGCATGGGAGATATTTACCTGGCGGATAATACTTGTAAGTTGTGAAACAGTTTCGCTGTCACGCATTGAGTTTAGGAAAGCACTTAAAACTGTGAATCTGTTTAAGAGGCTGGGGTCTCTCAAATTCATAACTTTGCTCAAACGCGAAATGAGATCTGTGCTCAATCGAGGGAAAGCGGTATTGTTTCCCATTGGAATTGAAGTGACGTTCGGGTTTCGTGTTGTCATGTTCGCTGCCGTTGTAACCATACTAACGTTCGTATTTGTTGTCGAGACGTTCGGATTCCGTGTTGTCATGTTCGCTGCCGTTGTAACCATATTAACGTTCGTATTTGTTGTCGAGACGTTCGGATTCCGTGTTGTTGTCATATTGACCAAAGGCGTGGTGGCGTTTACTTAAAAGGATGCATGAATAATCGAATAGTTTAGCTACAGTGGTTTTAGCTACATGGTTTTAGCTACATACGCTAAGTTCTATACCTGTTCTCGTAATATTGTTTGCAGGTGTTGTAGTGGGTGATGACGGTGCCGTGAAAGGTGGCAAGGTTGACCCGTTGAAAGTAGTATTAAGTCTAGTCGTAGTTGAAGGCACTGTTGAGGCAACGAATGGGGTGGACCCGCTAGCCATAGTAACGGTGACATTTGTTGGTCGAGTGGGTGTCATGGTAGTAGTTGGCGACGCTGTGGTGATAGAAATTTGGTAATTTCGCACAGTTTCGACTGCCGTGTAAATAGAATCGACAATGGACTGCACAGCTGAAGTCTCAATCGGCATGCCGTATACCAAATCTGGTAAAGTTCTTTACGGGAAAAATAAATAAATAAAATAAAAATAGAATCTCGTATCATTTATGCATATTTTTAGAATAAATTGCAGCAATTTTGTTTAAAGAAGCAAAATGTTATACATGTTGAGTATTGGAAATAAAGTTCCCAGTGGGTCCAAGCTCCGTGGAAGTTGCTGTTTCAAGATCATGACCAGTACTTCACGCAAGGCCGATACCATATCTGCCGGTAAACCAGTATATCTCGAAGTTGATTTGGACAATGTTTCAGATGACCATAGCAGCTGGTTGAAAAACTTGGGCATGGCTAAATAAGTTTTAACAGATAAAATGGTTTATTTCACAGCTCCCAAGCTTTAACGTAATTCCTAATTTTAAGGTATGTTTGATTTTTGCTAGATTTTTAAAATTGATTTTTGTTTGATATCTTACCTCTTCCTAACTGAGAATTAGGGAAGGGCAGGGGCCACTCAGGTAAGGACATAAGCATGCTCAACGTTTGGGCTACCATTGAATGATAGCTATCGACCGGATACCTTTTGAGTAAACAAAGATTTGTTAGTGTATCGTCTTAAGCTTTAAAGCAACGATCGGCAAACTTACGGAGCCCATTCGGCGTCCCCGCGGGAACCATTTCGGGTCATATTGTAGCTAACATTGGGATCCGAGCCCGAGAATACTCCTGGATACAGCACCATATTGTTGAACAACATGTTTAACATTCCATCCATGAACTGTTGCGAAATGCCTTGCCCTTGTACACCCCCGGCAGTAAGCACGCCTGCGGCAGCTTGGAGAACTGTCCCGAGGCGTTGCTGTTCGATTATTTGCTCTGAGTTCTGAGCAAGGGAAATAATGACTAAATAATTCAAAGGAAAGAACCTGTCAATAATACCTCGAAAGAGCGTGCAAGCAATTTGCTACGTATATTTGAAACCAACTGACTCAGGCTGTCTACCGTACTAGTAATTGATTCCGCTCCTAGAGGGTCAGGTGGGCAGCTGTAAAGTTACACATGAATGAACAAACTGTCATTATTGTTCATAGTTTATTAGGGTTACCATCCGTACTTAAATTAGAAGGACAGTACTTAAATTTGTTATGCCCGTCCTTAAGGGTGTTTGTCCTTAAATATGTACTTAAAATGGGAGTTGCTGCTAAATTTGTAGACATTTCGTCAGAATAAAAGGACTAAAACATCAATAATACATGCCCGCCGCATGCAGTTTCAAGTTCTGTTTAAAAATGGCTAGCCGTTGGGCCTAGAGGGCCGTGGACAAAGGCTATAGCCGTCAAAGTCAAACACACGCGTGTCAGAGCAAGTTCCAGGGTGTACTGTATGTGCAGTGGCGCGCGAAGGGGGGAGCCGGGTCTGCCTAGATAACTGTAACAACCTCCCGTGTGTGTACGCGGTTGGTGGATGTGTGAGTGCGTGAGCGAGGGAGTGTATGAGCTCAGTTACCATACTTAGGAGGTGTCTTGACTAAGTAAGTGTGTATAATTAATGGAATTATTGTGTGTCCTTAAAAATTTCCTAAGTAGTCCTTAAATTTTACCCGCGTGAGATGGTAACCCTATAGTTTATTCACTCTTTAATTAATTACTCGATCGATGTGGCTTTAATTTGCAGACTCCAAAGTTGACTCACAGCAGAGTTCGCATCTGTATTATCGGTTACAGTTAGCTTTTTAAATGTTTTGTCTTCTGCCTGTAGACGGTGACAGGTTGGTAAAGTAGTGGAAGAATGACTTCAAGGTTTACCTGGTAATAATAAGATTTTGCTTCGCCGTAGCCATAAGGTATCCCTGCAGTGTAAAACCATGCTCTTTTACCATCGGCCATGTCATCTGGAATTACGGTACACATCCCAATTCTAGCCCCCATTAAGTCTGGTGATCCTGTAGCATTTAAAATTTTTAAGGTATAAGTTTTTGTTTAGGTTATTGCGTTGATAGTTCAGCTCAATGTTACCCCAGCAGTCCACTGTAACCGGAATAACTGCAACATTATTGGACTTATCGTAATCAGGCAGGTCTCTCATGGGATCCAAGTTAAGTACAATTACTGCTTCTCCACAAATATACGGTTTCGGCAGACTCAGGGAGTATAAGTACCTGAGCTCATAACTATTTTCCGACGATATTCCAGGCATGTTCAGTATTCCGTTGTTAAGCATAATGTCCCCTTGGCGCAAAGGAGTTGATTGAAATGGCGTTGTCCTGCAGGAAAAGGACCAGTTTTAGGTTAGCTTAATGTTAAATTTAAATCATACCCGAAACTTAGCATATCGTGAGACATTTTTCTGATATAAACCCATAGCAACATACGACTTAATGGCGTTCGTGGTAATACAGAATCGCCCTCAGCGTGATTAAGGTATATGGTCAAGTTCGGTATAGCGTCGGCGAGCGTACTCTTGCCAGGGATAAGTGTAGGGATACCTTGATTCGAGGCATTTTTGCTTGTTGCACCCCATGTAACATTCAATCGCACATCGAAGCCTTTGAATGAATTCAAATGAAATAATCGAGTTCAAATGTGTGTACAAGGCTCAAGCACACACAAACACCTTATGGGACAGCAATCAGTAATTTAAGTCCAGCTTACCTGTTTCGTTACAAACCACGATTACTGGTTTTGACTTATAAGAAATCCACTTTTGTAGGGTAGGTGATGTAGACGAAACGATGAACAAAGCGGCTCTTAAATAGAAATTGCCGCAACCATCAGAAACTGTTAGCCCAGTACTCAGGCTTCCCAATGGGACATCAAACGAGCTTTTCAAACGCGAAATGTTGAACACTGTTCATGACGAAAGGTGCGGTTTCTTAGCTCAATTGAAAAAATAGGAAAATAGAAACTACCTCTAGCTGTCACATTTGACATGCTGATAAGCTTAATGTCGGAAAACATATATGAATAAGTGTCTTCGACTCGGCTGCGTTGTACGCGCGGGGATGAATCGGACCATTCAACTCGCAACATAACTAAAGACGAAGTATTTCGCAAATCGGGTATGATCTTCCCGTCGTCGTTTGTTATTGTTACAGCGAGTCCTGTGCAAATGCTCTACAATGGTGAAATTAATATCTGTGGGTTGCATTGCAAATTTGCAAATTTTTTCAACATTTCATTCCAAGCTAATAAATATTATATTTTTTAATTGATATTTTTATTTAAGAAAATCACAGTCTGTCACGAAGAAGAAACCACCATGAGCTTTTATTTCTTCGTGAGTGTTACTGAGTAATGTCATACTCAATAGTTATTAACCAATGTTTTGTATTCGAAATGTTTGTTAAGAAACAGTGCAGGGTACACGAAAATGTCCAAAAGGATTCTAAGCAGTCTTTGTGCCTTTCTCGATTTGAATACCGAAGGTTAGAAAAGTTATTTTCGAATAGCTGAAGTCTTAATACTCCCCGTCTTATTCTGTCACCTGTTACCCCAAATTTCGCAAGCATACATCACAAATATCTCTTCGTTTTGTATTTAATACGATTAAAAAGGTTATACGTACTGAAAGCGTGGTGCCGCCTTTTAAGATCATGGGTCCTAGACTATCTGTGCACTTTAGATCCTCGACAATAAGGCATTGCACTAAAAAACACATTTTACTTTGTCGTTAAATTTACCGTCGGGCGCCATGTATTGAAAAAGTTTCGCAACTCACCTTGAAATAATTGAGCGAGCATACAAATCCATGTAAAGTATAAAATTTTAGCCATTTTTAGGTACGGTTAATCTTACAAAGCAAAACAATTTTTACACATTTGCATGTCCCGAGTTCTCGCGCGTTGGGATGACTTAGATAATTTAGACGTTCTAGCATGCAGTTCGGTAACTGCATACTTTAAATGCTTTCACACCTGAGGTAGAAAGACAGCCGGCTTGCACATGCGTTCGTCTATGTTGTGTTTTCGTTGCTCACAACAGTGACCCGTTGCCATGTTCACACCTTACATTTATACAAAGTTGACCTCTATTGTGTCACTTCGGTATGAACATTCATTAGTTATGTAGCCGTGTACCGTGGGACGCAGAATTCTTCCTTCTCAAGTGACCCAAGTAGAACGTAGTCTAACATTAATGACCTTTATCGATTCTTGACCTTTAAAAGTCTCGTTGGAAAAAAGATCGGCTACCAAGTAAAGAAGACACTATAAGTGGATCAATGAAAAACGACGAAACACATAAGTGTCATATACATTGCATGTATTTTGCTATGAGGTGAAGGACAAATATGCGATCAATTGTGTACAGCTGGTTAGTAATGAATTACCTAATTGAATCAATGTTACAATATTTCTAATTCATTGTATTACAACATTATTAATATCGAATGAGGCCATTCTTGTAGTCCTATTTCAAGATGCGCAATTCAAAGACAAAAGTAAAAAAACCTCGGTTGTTTGCTTGGAATTTTATTGGTCAATTGTAACAAGTTTGTTGGTAAACACTGAGCGTAATTAATAATAGAGATTTTGTAATATAAATAGATGCTCTGGAAAGCAAGTGTCCTTATTCAGCGTGCCAGAAAGCACACCACGTTTAAATTCCTGAAAGAATTAAAAAAAATTCCTTAACATAGTTAAAAAGGAAAGGAATTGGTATTTAAAGAAAATTCTTACTCTTAACCACTTCCATGAAATCACAAATGTCTCGTTCCAATTGAGGATTAATTTCATTGGTTCGCAAATAGCCTCGAAGGTATTCCCAGAAACTGAAAGCGTCTCTTAAGTTCTCAAGGCGTTGCTCTAATTCAGCCAGATTTGTCTCGGCATAACAACGATGACAGTCTTGGGTCTTACGAAAGGGGTATCGAATCTTATCGCTTGGCATTGAACTAAAACTTCGGGTATTGTGCTCTTCTTCCGCTTTATCCTCTCTAGATGCTCTTCTACATGATTCGTTATTGCTGCAAGCTGTAGATCCATTTTCTGTAAACGGTGTAGTTTGAGGCGTCGCAGATTTTTCATTGGAATGGCGCTCCATAGTTGAAGCCACTAGAGCTAGAAGATGAAGGTCCTCGAATTCTTGAGCCATCTGCAACAAAGATTGGTTAAGCTGTTTCAGAGTAATTATATATACTGTAGTTCTAGAAAAGCATACATTACCTCAAACCTAAAAGGAAGAGATGAGTTTCGATAAATTTTGTTACAACCTAAGCACCGCAGAAACGTCTTTAAACGTTGAAATTATCTGACTGAGACTTTAACAACTACACAATAGCTTTTATAACAGACAGGGCTTCTAAAAAGTTGAGATTGACCTAATACCCATGAGAATCCCCGTAACCTTTTTTGCCCTCGGGAAGTCGAACTGTTACCTCGTTTGTATATGTACGCAGCTTTCCCTGCCTTTCTAACTTTTCACAATAGATTGGCTAATTGTAGTGTGATGTAACAGAACGATTAAAGAATTAAGAAAGAAAATGCGCGAAGTACAATGCTTGAAAAAGTAGTATTCATCAAATTCTAGCGTGTTACTTAAGTTATGCATAGCTTCGCTACTCGAACAAGCTAGAATCGTGCATTGTCCCACGAATTTTGCGTAACGTCAGCTAGAATGAAACTGGAATACTGCATACGAAAACCTTTGAAGTTTTCAGTGCGATTCTGTACTTGATTGTGCGAGCATAAATTCACTGAATTTGCGTGAATGCTTCTTGTAGCTTGTGAACGAAATCTAACTCGAAATACCTGTTTTTTTTTTCTAAGCAATTCATATAGAGTCTACTCTATTTATTTACTCTGCATAATTAGTCAAATTTTATTTTTACTAACAGCCTGGCTGAAATTTTTGATCAGAAATTGCCTTTTTAGGTACAATAACAACAAATTATGTTAAAATTAAATTCATTTAAAAATTCAGTCAAACTTTCTCTATGCACTTAAGTTAAATTGTAGGGTTTCAGTTGTGTAATTCTTGAATCTTATAACAATATAGGAAAATTATGCTTAAACAAGCATAATTATGCTTAAACTAATCAAAAACAAGCTTATTTTTTCTCCCTTGCATCGGTACAGAAGACACCAGTCAGAAGTACTCCCCAACTTTCACTTTAAATTCGTGAACCGGTTAACAGCAGAGAATTTAAGAGAAGGTAAGCTAAGGCTCGTGCTTTGTCCCGCGAGTTTTGCGTAATGCCAGTTAGAACAAAACCAGAATATATAAAAATAGAGTATGTATATCCATAATCTTTGAAGTTCTCAGAGAAACCGGCAAATTCTGCGAATTACTTTTGTTCCCACAACTTTTGAATGGAAACAAAGCTACTGTGCGTAATCTTTTTATACGTGTTTAAATTTTAGGTATTAATTTTCAGCTGAAATGGAACCCTCTTTGTCATCAGGAATATGGTGAGCATATACACAAGTGCCCTACATTCCACGTGCTGTACCTTCCCTCGCGTGTGAAAGTACAAGCAAGATCTGGATGAGCTTGTTTCTTTGTTACACCACAACTTAAATGGGTCCTCGAAACTATAGTTTACCAAAAGGTTCCTACATCTGAAACTGACTCCATAGTGAATATAACTTAATTATGCTCATCAAAATTATCAATAGTTGTATTGTATCAAGTCAAAGCGTACACTGACAAAAGGGAATTCTTGTCCTCGCTTTCGAGCCTACGGAGTTTGAATAAAAGGAAAGGAGAGGTTCTAGGGTCACGTAGGACGTTTTACCATTTTTGAACCATAGATGGTGCACCAGATAGGGAAAAGTTTCGTTCAAACGAGAAGAAAAGGGGAACGAAAAAGAATCCATGTCACGAAAAACGCACGTGAAAGTACTTCACGAAAAGAAGGGGGGATAATGCGTGCAGAAGAGTTAAATGACCAGGACAATAATGCAAGAGAGGAACGGGTTTGAAAGTAAAGTTACAAAAATAAAATTCTCAATACGTGGAACTGTAAAAAACTAAACTGGTCCTTTTGATACACATGTATTCTGGTCCATCATGTAAACCATATAGGAATTCCCCGGTGCGCAATTAATTTAATTACAAGCTACAGTCTGCAGACTTTCCATTGAAGACGAGTTTCAATTCATCTGTTAGCCGGTTAGAAAGCAACTTACGATGCCGAAAAAACAAGATCATGACCAAAATGCCTTGTAGGTGTGGCTCCGTTTTCTCGAAATTATCATATACTCTACCAGCATCGATCGGCTTTCTCTTTCCTATATAAACTGAAAAGTGAGTCTGGTACAGCATCAGTTTTCATCGAACCGAGCACCACCAACCAAATCTTACCATGAAGGTAATAAGCACGAGTCATGATTTCTTTCCTGAAGAAAATTGACCTACAAGTGCCAAACGTATGGAATTTAATACGGTCTTTTTCGTGTTTCAGCTTTTCCTTATCGCCGCTGCTTTGTTGGCTTTGGCCGCCGCTGACCAGCCATACCGTGAGGCCTATCGTGCTGCTGCCCCGGTTTATAAAGAAGCCGAATACGAGAAGGTCACTGTAAGTAAAATTCGTAATTATTTTACGTACAAATTCAACAACATGAATTTTAGGAGGAACCCCGCCGTCCCCATGCTTTCGACTATGCTGTAAAGGACTCCGATACTTATGCTGACTTTGCTCATGCTGAAAAGAGTGACGGCAATGTTGTGAGTGGTGAATACCGTGTCAACTTGCCCGACGGTCGCGTCCAAGTTGTCAAGTACAGGGCTGACAACTACGGCAACGTTGCTGATGTCTCTTACATCGGAGAAGCCAAGTACCCCGAAGATGCTCCCGGCTACAAAGCCCCAGTCTACAAAGCCCCCGTCTACGATGCTAAATACTAAGTGTTGAATGTCTAAATTTAGTTTGATATACAGAGAAAGTTATATTTTAAATCACAAGCTTTGCTTACTACCCAACAAGAGAGAATGTCATGAAAATCACAGTCTTGCCTTGATAAAAGGTTTACTGAAGATTATGTGACAGCGGCACTTTGACAAGGATAATGCGGCTTATTTTCAGCAGGAGAAAGTACCTAATTTCTTCTAATGTAACCGAATTAGTATCGGTTACAGACAGATGATCGTCACTGACTTCCTGCACCACAATAAGGAAGGATCGGTGGCGCTGTACACAAGTGGATTCAATGGTTCGAAACATTTTAATTTTTCTAAAAAAGGAGAAAAAACTCAAATGAAAGCAAAACTATTGCTTGTATGGACGGAACATTTGAGCTCAATCTATAGAACAGTTTACCTTCGCTTCTAATACTTATTGCAGAGGAAGAGCCGAGTGAAAGTAGACACAAAATCTGAAGGTTGAGGCAAAGCGTTCAAGTACCATTAAGGGTTCAACATTCACCGACAAAAAATCTCCAATCCCTCAGGCTGATGTTAGATCCTGGAACTAGTGCAATAACATCGTATTCGTTACTACTCCGCTTTCAAACTCGGATTACCCGAAATCCCAAATCCAGATTTTACCGCTCAAAAAGATGAACCATAAAATAAACATTCACTAGTTATTATTAACATTAAACATAAAAATTGGCACCAAGAGAGCATACAAATGTTACTGTGTAATAATAATGAAATTGCTTACAACAAAAGTAAAATATAAAATGGCTAATTAAGCGTAAGAATGTTCCTTTGAGAAGTTCTGATCACGGGAGAATTTTGTGAATGTCGATTAACAAGAAGTGCTCCATGACAAAATAAAAATAAATAAATAACGCAATAAAATTATTAGAGGATCAATTCAAGAAAATTTAAAAAAGGGCTGATTATTTCTTCAGCTTAGAATTTTCGAGTGATCATTTTCGGATAAAAACTACTTTTGTTTTACTGAAAATAGTTTTTTAGCGCAACGAAAATATACTAACAACTTATTGTTACTTTTATAATAATTTTCCTCATGATCGAAGCATTTCTATATAGGAAGAAGAGGTTTGTCTGTAGCCTTAACACTTGCGAAAATGTAAACCAAGAAAGGATTCTGTGAACGGTGATCACTCCTTCAGCACTCAAGAAACGCCAAATATTGTATGCCTACAACTCTATGAACTTTCTCCTTCCTATATATATTAAACACGAGAATCCATGTAAAACAGTTCTCACCAAATCTAGCCACAGTTCCTACGATCACACAACATGAATGTTTAAAAAAAAAAAATCTTACCTGTACTGGTTTAACGGTTTCACTAAGCTATAGTGCTAAACCTACATTGAAGATTTTTTAAAAGTTTTTTTTTTCCACGGTTTATGTCAGTTCTTCGTCACTGCTACTCTGCTGGTCTTTTCAATTGCTGACCAGACTTGCGATAAACACGCTTATGCTGTCACTTCGTATAAGTCTGCCTCAGTGTACCGGCCGGTAGCTCCTGCTTGCAGCACGCAAGCTTACAAAAAATCCGCATTTGTACGAGCCTGTTATGTTAGTCGCTCCACAGAAAATGAACTACGATAAATATGTTTTTTATTATTCATTAAAAGAAACCAGCTAAACCGTACTCCTTCGAGTACGCTGTCCAGAATGCTTACACTTAAGCTGACTTCGCTCATGCTGAAAATAACGATGGCAAGACTGTAACGGGTGAATACAGTGTCAATTTGCCAGATGGTCGTACTCAAGTCGTCAAGTAAAAGCCTGATGATTACGGGAACATGGCTGACGTCCAATACATTGGTGAAGCCAATATTCCCGAGTACAAACCCGCTTACAAAGTTCCAGCTTACACAACCTCCAAATACTAGTATGTGAGAAAATGTACATTTTAAAACGAAGTAAATATGTATTTTTGGAACGTAAGGTTTCACGAATATAAAAAAAATCCGACACTTATCGTCTAAATGAATCTTGATCCGATAACAATTTCATCCAATACAGAAATTTTCGAGCTATTTATTCTCATTTTCTTCGGCAAGACTGCAATTTTGAATTCGCGACTTAACCCACAGCAGTACGTAAAACAAAGACACTTGAACACAAAAGCAACAGTGACAGTATTATAAATATGAAATTTTTGTACAATATTTCGAAGTCCACCCTAGGCTTTTTCCTGTTGATGGCTAATACTTAGGTAAGCTTGCATTCGTTTGTGTGTACAAAAAATACGTCGCTGGGTCAAACTTTAGAGGGTGCATGTTCTCGTTTTAATTTTTGTTTGCGCAATTGGTCCAAATAGTCAACGCAGGAGTCAATACGGTCAGTGACTTTCAGAATACAGTAATGACCCTGATTTTCGATCAATTTTTTACGTATCCTTTGTCTACCGTGATTCCCGAACGCTTTCTTGCGAAGCGTTCTCAAATAAAAATAAGTTTTCGTACATCGAATAAAAAAACGCACTTAAGTTTTATATAGAACTGTAGTCGAAACATTAAGGTATTCAAGATACGTTACCGAGCATAAAAACAAAACACAGGCCACTGCTCGAGAATAATGCAACTTATGATAGATAATAAAATCACACTTCTATTTTGGTAAGCAGAGATTGTGTGTTTGTAGGATAACGATTGTTTTGCAAGATCTTTAAGGCCAAATATTAGACGTAGTCTTTCGAAAGTGTCATGGGAAAATTGTAGAGATTTGAGAGCAAAACCAAGAGAATGTCAGTCAAGGTAACAGTTTATGAAATTATGCCATGCGTAAAGATTACAACGGAAATAAGGCGGTTTATCCTTGAGCAGACAAGATCACGATCTTCGCATGGCCGGGTGTGGTATGTTGATCTTCATCTATACGGCCAAAATACACACCACAAGACTTGCTTTCTCCTCGCTATATAAACTGACGCTAGCACTTCATCCAGTATCAGTGCTCACTGTACACAAGTACCACTCCAGCAAAAACATGAAGGTATAAAAATAGAGTAACCTGTCCCTTCAACATGTGGGACTCTAATAATTCTTATCTTCAATTTAGCTCTTCGTTGTCGCTGCCTTGTTGGCTTTGGCCGCTGCCGACCAGCCTTACAAGCAACCTTACCATGCTCCCGCTCCGTACCAAGCAGCCCCGGCTTACAAGCCTGCCTACGAAAAGCCCATTTATGTAAGAATTTTATTGGCATTTGATACATAGCCGATCACATAACCTTCACTTTTTCATGGATATGTGATTTTGTAGGACGAACCAGCGAAGCCCCATGCTTTCGAATATGCCGTAAAGGATGATTACACTTACGCTGACTTCGCTCATGCCGAAAACAGTGACGGCAAGACTGTCACTGGTGAATACCGTGTCAACTTACCCGATGGTCGTGTTCAAGTCGTCAAGTACAAGGCTGATGACTACGGCAACGTTGCTGACGTCTCGTACATCGGAGAAGCCAAGTACCCCGAATACAAACCCGAATACAAACCTGCCTACAAGGCCCCGGCATACGAAACCCCCGCCTACCCTAAGCCCGCCTACAACACTCCAGCCTACAAAGCCCCCGTCTACGAAGCCCCCAAATACGATGCCCCTAAATACGAAACCCCCAAATACGAAACCCCCAAATACGAAACCCCCAAATACGAAGCCCCCAAATACGAAGCCCCCAAATACGAAGCCCCCAAATACGAAGCTCCCAAATACGAAACCCCCAAATACGAAGCCCCCAAGTACGAAACTCCCAAATACGAAACTCCCAAATACGAAGCCCCCAAATACGAAACTCCCAAATACGAAACTCCCAAATATGAAACTCCGAAATACGAAGCCCCCAAATACGAAACTCCCAAATATGAAACTCCCAAATACGAAACTGCTAAATATGAAGTGCCCAAATACGAACCCGCCTACAAAACTCCCACTTACGAAACTCCCAAGTACTACCCCACAACCCCTGCCTATCCTAAATATTAAAGAGTGTGTAAATTGTAACTTATCTATTTTTGGATGAATATAGAGACCTCTTAAAAAAACTCAATTTGATGTGTTACTACGTCTTATTCTCTTCGTTGCCTTTTTCTTCTGTGTTACATGAGTTTGAGAACAATAAGCATTTCGTCGTTCTTAAGATATGAGCGACTTTTTCCTATTATCTATTCGTATTTGTTGAGTAATTACTAAAAAATCATTTTAGAATGTTTTCTTGGTCGCCCTAGAAATCTAATAAATGATCCGAACTTTTCCTTCTGAAAGTCAATAGTCTTATACCAAAGCTCTCTTTGTCCAACGTTAAACGTGACTACCTATTGCTAGATTTCGAAGTGCGGAGTATAATAACGAAAATATAACACCAAAGAATTAGTTTAAGCATCCAGCCCATTAAAGCTGTAAGGAATATAACTAGAATGGTCCCCTGAACCAATATAATTTTCAAGCATTGGATAAGCTCATTGTTTGTCGGGGCGGAAGTCTGTATTAACTGTAATAAAAAACTTCCGTCATGTCAAGTAAAATTACCCTTGAATGCAATAATTGACATCATAACCCCAATTTCCAATTGTGTCAATAAATACCTTGTGCGAAAATAATTAACCAATTGACAAATTAGGTATGAAATAATACGCGAGGATAACCCTAATTATGCGTTCAGTATTTCAAAATTGCCGGGTGTTTTGAATACCGTGTCTACTGTAGCGCCACCGCGACAACCACACGTATATTCGAAATAAAACAAGTCAGTTTTGAAACAAGCGTGGGAATGAGGCAGTTTATGAGAGCCAAGCTCTGGTATGACGCGTCATTCCGTGCGTTCAGTCTTTCTCACAATTTCGTCCCCAGTAGAACACGGTACAGCGCAATTATTTAATTTATTTATTTGTAACTCCAGAATCTATCAATATTTAGCAACATAATTCCTGCACGTCAGTTTGGAATTGGAACTCCTTGGCTTGCAAATATTATGGCAAAATTTAACGAACCTTTGAGCATGGAGCAAGAATTTATTTCCACCTTTCCAGAAGTCAAAGCCTCTTTAGTAGACGCGTATCATGATCCGCGGATATCAAGCATGTCAGATTGGCTTGGAAAAGTAAGATAAATTTTTAAGCCATTTTGAAATTAATGTATTTGTTTCCAGGTATTAGAAGGAAATGTAAAAGGTGGGAAGTTAAACCGTGGACTAACGGTAGTCAGTTCTTACAGCATACTAGCGAACGAACAGTCTCCCAATGCTCTTAAAAAGGCCATAATTTTAGGCTGGGCCTTGGAAATCGTAACAACTAATATTTCAGTATGTGTCTTCCGTATCTCAAACCCTGTTCATTAGATGCAAGCCTTTTTCTTGGTTGCGGACGACATTATGGATGGATCTCACACAAGAAGAGGACAGCCATGCTGGTACCTAAGCCATAATCTGGGCGTGAAAGCTTTCAATGACGCCGTGTTACTCGACTGTGCCGTCTACAAACTCTTGAACTCCTACTGCAAGGACGAGCCTTATTATGTTCGCGTTGTAGATCTTTTCCACGAAGTAACTAAAGCTTTTCGCACCGAAATTCGTTAATACTAATTACAACATTAGCAACCTTTACATTTTATTATTTAAAACATTGTATTTGTTAAAAATAGCAAATTTATTAAAAATTGTAATTATATATGTTTTCAGATGACGATGAAGACAGCTTTGGGGCAAGCTTTAGACTTGCAGTCGGCACCGGACAAAGATTCGAAGCCAAATTTGTCGCAGTTTACTCCCGATCTTTATGATGCTATCGCTCAGTACAAAACAGCTTACTACTCTTTTTATTTGCCGGTAGCCTTAGGCATGCATATGGTAATTTGCTTACGCGCAACATAAAAATAAACCCTTTGACTCCTTTCTTTGTACAAAAAAGGTCGGAATTGATAACCCAGAGATATTCCAGCAAGCTGAGGCAATACTCTTGAGAATGGGCAACTTTTTCCAGGTGCAGGACGACTATCTCGATTGCTTTGGTGACCCGAAATCTACGGGTAAAATTGGCACTGACATCCAAGACGGAAAATGTACATGGCTTGTCGTGCAAGCGTTACTAAAAGCAGGCGACCGTGAAAAAGCTATTCTACAAGTAAGAGCGCGTAATTCTGTGTAAGTCTCTCCTTGACCTTTGTTTCTGTAAAGGAGTGTTACGGATCCCACGACGAGAAAGACGTCGAGCAAGTTAAGGACGTGTATCGGCAACTAGAGATTCCTTCGCTTTTCACCAAGTTTGAGGAAGAAACTTTTGCGGAGTTAACAACCGCTATTGGGAATTGCAAAGATATTCCGGAAAGCGTATTTATGCAACTTATGAACAAGATTTACAAACGCAAAGCTTGAGTCAATACGTTCAGCTTGAGATTTTCATATGTTAAGTCCAAGGAGGGTTCGTATATTTTTACGCAGGATAGCTAAAATTGTGTGATACGGTCTCGCAATTCACCAGACCAAACTTTCTAGTGAATCTTATTTGTTATTATATCTCAACTGCTTTTGAAGTTAAGCTTTTTTTTTACTGCTATCCAAAGCGTCATGTATCTAAGATTGTATTTAAAGGAAAGAATTTCTTTCTACGCATTTACAACAAATCTGGGACTTTTTAAACATATTAACACATATATTGGAATGAAGTTTCGAGACGACTGCGACATTTAGACAGCGTAAGTTGACCGGTTGTTCATGTAAAACTGGTGGAGAGAGACGCAGAGAGTTACGACATACAAAAGGGCCGCAATCCAGCAATTGTACGCATTCTTTAACCACAGTACATTAATCAGTGAGTTTTGGAGAACTTCATTGTTTACCTGCTGATATCCGGCGTTAATGTCCATTTGTAATTGCTCTGTGCTGTTATAAACTTCGTGAAGAGGGAGATCTTCAGCTAATGCGACATTGTGGGTATAAAAAAATACACCCATAAGCACCTAAATTAGGAGTAAATCGGTAAACTAATTTTGGAAGAAGGTTGCGTTACGCATTGAAGAGAAAAATACATACCAATTGGATAATTCCCCAAACACTTACAATCAAACCACAAAGCGAACACTTAGGACCACAAATTGGCATTTTCTTTTATATTTTCCCGAACTGGTAAACCCAATGTTATCACTATGGAAATTCTGAGTTTACAGGCGACTAGTCATATGACTCAAGCGGTGGCAGTAACTTCGCTCGTGACATCAAGAAATCCGAACCACGAATGGAAATACAGTGTGGAAATAAATGAGTACGGATTTTACATCTCTAGTCCCGTAATAAATTTGGAAAAAAATATAAGCTATAATTTGACAATCGATAATTATATCAGTAAATCCTACCATAAGGCGAATTATTTGTGTTTTGGCTGTTTAGAATTAATCAGGAATTACACAGCACGAAAAGTATGCTAGTCGAAACGAAAGTGTAGCGAGTAATGATAACGCGAACGATTATGGGTGTAGTGGTACGAACAACTGTAAGAGTGTAAATAAATAGGTGAAAATATTTCGGTTGAAATTTGTATCCTAAAATAAAAGGAATGTTTATCTAAATTTCATGATCGCAAAATGAAGGCAAGAGGCACCAAGTAGATACTAATAAAGAACGCTTAGCAATTAGACCAAGAGGCTTATAAAAGAGAAAATTAATTAGCAATAATCTAATAAAGTTTCGTAATTGAACAACGTGGATTACTTGGACTTAAGTCTTTAATTGCTCAAAATCAATGAACCTCGAGAATGCGAACTTTGACGTCCAAAAGGGTAACTTCTTATGGCACTTCTTACAGTTTATTTGGAAACGTTGGAAAATTTTTCATAATCTTGTAGCTCGATATAAAGCTTCTGTGTCTTACGGCACTGAACATGATTTTTTTTTCTTAGTTTCATCACTTCAGTTCTTAGATTATTTAAATATTTTTGTTCTGTCCACAATTCACTTTTTATGTGAACACGGTTTGTTTTCTTCCCTACAACCACGTGCGCTTAGTAAGGTTTACTGAAAACAAACACTGGACTACAATAATGCACAGTGTAAAAAGCTTAGACCCTTCAAAATTAGGAAGTTGCTGGCTTGCACCTTACTTAGTACGAAATGCTGCCTCAGTCTCAAAACTCTTTCAGCCCATAAATCTTGCGCCCAAGGACTCAACATTAATCACAAAAGACATGGAACCACTTTCCAAAAGCCAAAAAGTAGCAAGACTTACATGATTTCGTATGCTTTTACCTGAGCCTTTTCTTAGCTTTTCACCGAAATGGGAATTGTGAAACAGAATAGTCCAGGAATGTTTGCGTTTCTGCCTTTGGGTTTAAGAGCCTTGGATAAAATTTCCTCACTTATTGATTCAGAGCTACAGCGAGTGGGATGCCAAAAATTAAGTCTGCCATCGTTAACCCCGAAAGAATTGTGGGAAAAAACGGGTAAATCCCAGTCATACTGCGATGTAATGAATGTAATATTTTGAATTTAAACTTACCTGCATATCCTTTACAGGTAGATGGGATTCAGCGGGACCAGAATTGTTCTCCTTGGAAGATAGGCACCAAAGGCTATATACGCTCAGTCCGGTAATTTACATTTGGAAAAAAGAATTATTGTAGCGTCTTAATTTTGAGTCTCCCCTAAATTTGCAAACTTATTTTAAACAGTGGTACTATTTTTTCCAGGAAATATTTAGGGGAATATACATTTTTATTTTATACTTAATGGGTTTCAGTGTCATTTTTTTTTTTGTCTGTCTTGAATAAAGTAAAGCGTCTTCTGTGTTAGTCATGTAGTAATCTTCCTTTTTTTTTTTATTTCAGACACATGAAGAAGCAATAACAGAGCTAGTTGGCACACTTCCAGGTCTCAATTACAAAAAACTGCCTCTTTTACTATATCAGACTACGAACAAGTACCGAGACGAGGCCCGGCCTCGCTTTGGACTCTTGAGAAGTCGCGAGTTCATCATGAAAGATTTATATACATTCGACGAAAGTATAGAAGCTGCCAAAACAACGTATAAAGTCATCTGTTCAGCGTATGATCGTATATTTCAACGTCTAGGCGTGCCTTACGTTAAAGGTAGCTTCTTTTTCCATGTTGCTCCGTCAATTTTAATAACGCCCTTATAGTTTTAGGTGATACAGGAAATATTGGAGGTAGTTTATCTCACGAATACCATTATCCGTGCACAGTCGGTGAAGATACATTAAAGTGTTGTTCAAAGTGCGGCTATGCGGCAAACTTAGAACTCTGTCCTGAAGAAAAATGCCCGAAATGTTCAACGGAATTAGAAATTAGCAAAGGAGTGGAGGTAAAGGGAATTAAAAAAGTTCTATATATTATTGGTATTTTACAAAACTAAAGTCTGGTTAGGTTGGTCACGCCTTTTTGCTAGGTACCAAGTACTCAGACGCTCTAGGTGCACGGTTTGTGAATAATCTAGGCAAAAGTATTGTCTGCCAAATGGGTTGCTACGGCATCGGAGTCAGCCGACTGATTGCAGCATCTGTTGAGGTGTTATGTACCGAAGAAGAAATTCGATGGCCACACCCTATCGCGCCTTATCAAATAAGCATATTATTACCCAAGGTACACTTGCTCTCGTCCTTCTTAAGATATTTCTAATTTGGCATTTACGGCATTTAGTGTGGAAGCAAGGAAGAAAACGCCATTTCCTTAGGATGGCATGTAGCGACGATCTTGGATGAACATCCGTCTTTCAGAAATGATGTCCTAGTTGACGATCGTCCTGGTATGACTGTAGGGAAAAAGCTATTGGAGGCCAAGAAGACGGGTTTTCCTTTTGTTCTAGTGTTCGGCAAAAAAGCCGTAGAAGATATTCCCAAGATAGAAATTCATAATCTGTTGAGCAACGAAGTTGTACATTTATCAGTGAGTGAAACATGCGAGTATCTGTGCAAGCGTGCGATAGCTTATTAAATAAAGTAGTTGACCTAGTATAACTTGGCATTGTCCCTTATTCTGGATAATACCATTAAGTTTAAATAGTGATGCCATTCTTGGAAATTGTTTACACATGTTCTACATCAAAGGAAAATGTTGCAAATGTTATTTAAATTGATTACGGAGTTTTTGTTAACTTTTTGTGAACAGTGCTGTGCGCAACTGTTTATTCTGTTAAGCTATTTCTAAAGATATTTGTAGACTTTTTTCTCGTATTTGAAATAATTCACATATGTTAAAGATTGGAATTGTACTTCAGATCATTATAATATCGACTACCAGCATGGTCTCTTCTTAAAAAAAAAAACTGGAGTTGCGGGGGATTGAACCCCGGGCCTCTCACATGCGAAGCGAGCGCTCTACCACTGAGCTACAACCCCTGTGATTATAAATACTGTTCGAGTTCATCAGTTTCCGTCTATTTCTTACATTCATTAATAGGTGGCACTGCTAGAGTGGGGAATGGCGGATGACAGTGAAAGACTGCTCGACTAGTGGGCGTCAATTGTCTCTAAATAATCAGTGATCTTCAGTGCAAAAAGTGACAGATCTTAACTACAAACTAATATGTAGTGTTCACGAATTGGAACGACTTTAAGTGCAGCTATTACAAGCTGTGGAACTGGAACTATAAGTGATATTGTCATACGGATTACGACGCTTTTTACATCGACTGACTTAAATATTTACACAGTTATGGCTTCGGCAGTTCTACGACGATATCCTTTATTGGTTACCGATTGTTAACCAAACCCTGTCCTTGCACTGTTATTTATTTTGCATATATGTTCTTATGAAAGCTCATTTACGCCTGAACGAATCTCATTTCCTTTTGCCCTTGAACTTGACCAAGGAATATTTTATTGCTGCCCCTTTTTATTTCCTGACAACAACGAGGACATATTTTAGAGTATTACCAAGAAAAACTTATATTTCCAAGAGACTGTAATTGGGAAAAATCAACGGAAAAAGTCACATTATGGCTTCGGCCGATCCTTCGCCCAGTTACACGATTTCCAATCGTTATGGATCGCATACGTCTCCGTCAAAGCAACCTGTCGATAATAGCAGCGAAAAAGGCGTTACAGAGGCTGACAAGTTACCATGCACAACGTTGAAAGTATATAGATGTCCATATTTTTATTCTTACTGTAACTATTTATTTCTTAGCGGAACCCCAAACTCGACCTAAGCAAAGCCGACCTCCTAAAAATCCAAGCAGTACTGGAAGCTGAACTGCAAGCCAAAGACATAGTCATAGCTACACTTAAGGTAAATCTTTGTTTAACGACTTTAAAAAAAAAAAAAATATTTACGTAAAAATACTTTAATCCAGTTTCCGAAAGTACCGAAATGTCTTTTTAGAGTTAGTGTATTTTTCTGGCGATTGCAAATCCTATTTTCTGTTTTGTTGAAGCGTGAACTGAAGTTTATATAATTTATTGGCAAAGACTGTATTGACATATTTATTATTTTGGGAGGGACTTAAGTTTTAGGAAGGAAAAGTGACAAAGAAAAAAATTGCCGCTTTAGCTGTTTCCTAGTACCATTGATGAGTAAGACTATTCATTGTTTTTCGGTAGGCGTTACCTTTTTTAGGCATTTTGTTTCGAAACCATTAACTATTTTCGATGACCTTGGTTTTTATTTTATTGCGGTGCAACGTTCGCTGGATTGATAGAGTTATCTTCGCGCTGAAAATTGAATTGGGAAAGACATGTTTCTTTCGTGTTCCTTCGTAACTTGCTATTTTTTTCGAAAATGAAGCAAGAAGTTGTTTCATTTACAACAAGCGAACTTTCACGTCTTTAAAATGACACAAAAAGGAATTTTGGTGCTCTCTCGCCTTGAAATACTTTCACGTGTAGCTTTGTTTGAGCCAGTTTCCGCCTTGTGGAAAGAAAGGGTCTTGACAAATCAAGTCTGTACACGTTTGGAGCACTATTTCGGTAGACACCCCAAGGTTTTAAGAGCCATTTGCAGCACATTAGTGCAATGCTATAAATATTTTCCCTTAATTGTGTCCTTAGGCTGATAAAGTACAAAGCGTTGCGGTTGTAAACTTGAGCTGCACAATTGCTAAATAATTTTTCTTGCAATTTAGGCGGAACGGGTCAAGAAATTGCTGATCCAAGCCCGGTACGGTCGAGCTACATTAGGCGATCCTTACACTGCGTTACAGAGGGATAGCAAACTAGCCAACAATGCCAATTCGTCTGCGTCGGTAGCCAATGTTGGGGAAGATAACCAAGCGCAAGTGTTAACGGAAGGTTTTCGAGCTGCACGGGACGCGTTATTGGCCGAATACCGCAAATCCAATCAACGGTTGATGCAAGTCCTAGAGGAATCCGAAGCTAGACATGCCAGGGTAATCTAGTCGGCTCGCCTTTCTGCTTCGGATTGTTGCTCCCGAGCTATTCTGTTTGTGAACTGTTGCGGAAATAGCAACAAAATTGGGCAACATGTTTTTGTGGCTACGTCCAACCTAAGTTTACTTTATTTCTTTGATTTTCGGGATATAATATTTCTTTGTCATAATTTTGTCTTATATAGTCGGGAGGAATAATAGCGTAGCAAAATCACTTTCTTTAGGTTAGATTCTCTATTCATTCTCAGTTCTTAAAATTTAGTTGGTAAATGACTTGGGGCAGGAATGAGTTAGCTAGTGCTTATAAAACTTCAAGAGCAGCTTTTGTGATTAAAAAGGGCAAGAAGGTAATAGAGCGAAGCTTTTGTAGTCCCGGCAGCGGTTGTGGAACGTGCGAGTTTTCTTTATGTTTCCAAGTTTTAGATGACGTCAGTCGTCTAAAACACTTTTAATGTCATGTTTTGTCTTCCCCCTCAACTGTCAGGAGTTGGAATTTGAGCGGCAGACGAAGAAAAAGCTGGAAAAGGATCTGAAGAAATTGCAAGAAACCTGTGAAGCGGAACGAGAAAAACAAAAACAAATTGTGTTACTGCTCTTAGCAGAACGGAAGAAAATTATTATGAAATATGTCGAAGAAAGGAAGCGGTCGGAAGATTTGGCGCACGTAAGTGATGACGAATGCTTCTTGTCAGTTTTGGCAGTGGTAATGTTTGTTATTTTCCACAAAGCTAAGTAAGATAATCATATCTACTTTCCACGCTCACGTGGAATACTAAGTTAGCGAGCACGCTGCTGTCTTAAAAATTTAGTTTTTTGTCGACCATAATATGATTATTATAACCGGTCTGTTGACATTAAAGCTTTAATATGTTGTAGTTTTTCTTTTTTTACTCTCTTTTTTATATAATATGATTTTTTCCGTGTTTTTCAGATTCTATCGGAAGAAAAAGGGAGAGTGGACAGCATGGCCGAGGGTTTAGAGGAAGAGAGCAAAAAGGCTCTGCAGATGGAAGCAGAATTGGAAAAGCAGCTTGCAGATTTCGATGGAGAACGGGCTCAGCTTAAGGGGCAGTTAATGAGGGAAGAGAAGCGGTAAATGAGAAACCAAGTCTTACTGTGGAAAGATTCCGAGCTTTCTTGTTGTAGATCCCGTGAACTAGAAATTATGGTAGAAAAACTGCAACAAGAGATAGACTTCCTACGCAAACAACACCCAGATGCTGGAGCATTCTTGGGAACGTCGCCACCCAGAGCCACGCTAGGGCGTGCCTTAGCACCTACGTCTTCCGGAACCCTTATGGCGAACGTTTCCCCTCCTTTGTTGGCTGCTAAACCCACCGTGCCCCCAACGCCTCCTAGAACTCTTCCCACAGGTATTTTTAGTTTATCCATCTAGTTTATCCATGTTCCTAATGTTTCAGTTTTAATTAACGCTAATCACGTTAATATGACTGTTTCTAAATAAATTCATTTTCATTATTATTTTTTTTTTTTTTTGTGTGTGTGTGTGTGTGTGTACCAGTGAGTGTCGCTGCAGCTTCACCTCCACGACCAACAGGCTGGGCAAGAGGAAATTCACCTGCCGTTGAAGACGGTCAACCTGTGGCGCCACCCACCCACGTGGTACTCACTACCGGCAAACTTGTGCAGCCAACGGCTACTGTTAGTAGCGTTCCTGTTGCTGGGCCAAGTAATATTCTTTATACTGCTTGTAGCGTTTTCGTCTGGGAACACTTGAGTGTCATCCACTCATCCGATTAGTAGTTGACAAGTTGCATAGTTCAAAATCAAATGTCTTCAGTACATTTGGGTTTTATAAAAAAAAGTTCACTGCGTGAATACAATAAAAAATAAATTTAATTTTATGTGACTGCAGTAGAACTCTAAATTAGTCCATTCCAATTAAGCAATCTTCCTATTATGATAAGCGCCTTAACAGAAAAATTCCCTTCGATAACGATAGTTTTTACGCTTATTCTGAAGCGTTTATTTACGATAGTAAGAGATTTTTCCGTAGTATTCTAGCGATAGTAATCTCCTGTCCTTTAATAGCTACCGGAATCGCTCGTGCAGTCAGTCCTGGCGGTGGAATCCGGAACGTCCAGTACAGTTCGTCAGGTTCGGATTTGCGGAATCTGGAACAACGGCCCTTGCCAACCCCCAGTGTCCTAGCGCAACGGCTTTTGGCCACCGAGCCCGTAGCTGCTTCCAGTGAAAATTCTACCGTAAGTAAAACTTCTTTCGCTCTTCATTAGAATGTTAGAATTTTTTTATCGAAAGACTTCGCGCGAAAAACAATACTTTGTGGTTTGCTTAAATCGGAATTACTTTTTATACAATCGTGGTAATTTTATTCAGAGTACCGCGAGCTGCTCACGCCTCGCATCAGACCCTCCCACCAGCTCCAGAAGTCCCGTTCCACTCCCCTCCCCGCCTCAGGGTGTCCAAGTCTCGCCTCGCGTAACGGTATCCGCCTCGGGTGGTTCCAAAGTCTACACGACGAGCCAAGGTGGGAAAGTAACCTTCCACGTGACGGCCAGTACCACCGCCCAACCTTCCACTCCTCGTAAAAACACCCCTTCTCCCTTAAGGGGTGCCCCACCCCCTGTTCCACCCAACAAACCGATCGTCCCTCCCAAAAAGGAAACGATCCGCCCACCGGCCCCGGTAGTGCTCAACTCCTCGGCTTTGGCCACTTCTCAGCTGACAGCTGTCGAGCACGGCCAGCCCATTAGCCTGGAAATGAAACCGGGGCCCCAGAATGTCAAGTTTGGCATCACCATTTCCAAAGACAAGATTCATATTAGTACTGGAGGCGGTTCGGGTTCACCTTCCTCGCTCGCCACGCCTTCCAGCAATTCCCTCAATGCTACCAGCAGCGCGAGTTGCAGTATGGTCAACAATGGCGTGGCTTCAGATCAGGTGGGTGACGGTGGACTGGCAGACCAGTCGCCACCACTGGCTAGCGAAGGAAAGGTGCCTGACGCAAGCGACCTTTTGTCTTTACCTGGGCGTAGTCCGCCTTTGCATGAGCCTTGTTCTCAATCTAGTTGCCCTGTTCACTCAGTATCACTCCCTTCGGTTGCTCCTTCTGTTTCCCCGCACGAAACCGAACCCAAGGTTACACACACCCTGGCTGTCCCCGTTTCGGACAGCCTACCTTACGCGTCCGTCACGGACATGGATGCGCTCAACAAAGAACTCGCCGATTTCCAGCAACTTCTTTATAGCATGGCTTCAGGTAAGCTTTGGAACCCACATTCCCAGCCCCTGCGCGGGAAAAACGCCAATAAAGGCTTCAGTTCCCTCAGCTAACCCTAGATGACCTTTTTCTTCACTAAAACAGCTCTGATAAAAATCGTTCAATCGCTGAGAAATTTTTAGAACGCAAACATGAAGCTTAACTCGGACGCGTTGCGATAGTTAGCGACAGTTGTAACTGTTAGGTTTTTCGTTGTTCAACTGAAGTTTTCCCATAGTGAAATTTAATAGCTTCCGAATATTTGTATTTTCGTCCTTAACTGCATGATACAGCCGAGCAATGGAAACCCGATTATGTAATCTAGTGATTATCTGAATCACCTTGGCAAAAATTTACTTTGACAACGATAGGCTGTTAATCACAGAAGTATGATTCAAGCATAGATTTAAATCATTTATTTCCAATTACTGTTTCACATTGGAATGTTATAAAAAGCCATAAGGCACGGAGCACGTGTATTTGGATTTGTCAACTATCCGGCTACTCAGCTATCTACCCTCTCGTTCTGACCAGTTGACATAATCGGGGTTCTACTGTAGTACTATATAGTAATAGTCGTAAAGAGCTCTTAAAAGTTGTAGTACGAAAGACATTGAGCATCAATATTATACGCCCAATGAAATGAAGATATGCACATTTATTTAATAGATGGAGCGCTTTTAATATCCTAAACTTTGAAAAGGTTCTTTGCTAGGGTGGTGATGTCTATCAAATATTCCATGAAGCATGCTGCATGTCTGGGCGTGGTTTAATCTATGGTAAAGAAATAATTTTCTTTTTTCGCCGTTCTCACTTCCATGTCTCCTTAAAGCGTGTACAATAAAACGGCGCTTGCACTAATCCATCCCCTTCATCACGCTGGGAAGGCTCACACTCCATTTCTATTGGTGTGGTACTCGTTTTTTTTAATGTGATCGAGCTTTGTTTTGTGCAGAACACCCCCGAATTACTGTCTTCGCAATTAAGCGCAGTGTAAACACCGCATGGTACTTTGTGAACGTTGTTGTTGTTGTTGGTATTTAACACCAGAAGTGTAACGTTGTGCTGCATTTTAACGTCCAGAGATTTATATTGTTTTGTTTCTTCGACAGGTTCCCCTGGTTTAAACAGTCGTACGGAAGAGAAGCTCCATCTGCAGGTTTAAGCCAAATCAGCGCTACGATCAGCGATGGGTTATTGTCAATGCTTAAGAGGATCAAGAAATATTATGCAAGATAACCTCTAGTCGGACGTTTTTTTACAATGTGTACTTGTACTCGCTTTGTGCTTTTACAAGACGGATGAACGGGAGTGTGACCGGAAAGGAGGTTATGTCACAGTTACTTTTAAAAGAAATTAAAACAGGGCACGTGTCATTCTCAAGGAGTGGATAAAGTTAATACCTTTTTCATGTTCCAAAAGAACGTGTGCGTTTTCTATAACTGTATAAATCTGTAGTTTTATTTATTCCCATGGAAGTGCAAGGTAGCTTTTTTTCTGTTTTCGCAACTTTCGTGTCCCTATTTAACATGTAACATGTTCCCAAAAAAGTGATTCTTGTTGAATAGTTATTGAATATTTTCTGTCATCCTTCCGTTAGAGAAAAGAACTCCAGCTCCTTGAAAAGAACCCTTTCGTGTGTAGGATTTAGAACCACCCCAAAAATCCCTTAATGGAAAAAGGGAAAACCCCTATGGCGAAGTGTGAAACTCAGAGAGGAACGTTAATACTTAAAAGAACAAAACGAGGCGCGGATTATAAATGGAAAAAGGAAGGAGAGAAAATAAAAAAGCTACGTTGACGAATGGGTGACCGGTCATCTCCCTTGTTTCTATTTTACACAATTGTTACATCAACATATTACACACCCTGTATTTCTTTTGGAATTTTGAGGCTGCTGGGGCTGTTATTGGGATTAACATGGGGTGAATGTGCAAGAGTAACAACAGCGGGAGAAAGGGAGTACGTGGGGGATTTGTACGTCTCGTAGTTCGCGGGTGAGCTTTTGGTGGTAGGAGGACGGGAATGGCGTTTACGTCGACCGTGGATGGGGCAACGTGTGGATATTTCTTTAAGGCGTTTATTCTCTTCTTGTAATAATAACAAACGTTGCTGAAGTCGATCCATGTACGTGAGAGGGTCGTACAGTTCCACTTGCTGCTCCAGGTACTTGACGCGATCTTCCAAGGACGCAATCTTCTCAACCAGAAGTTCAGCAGGCCAGTCAAGAACTTCGTCGTGACGGGCGGTACTATAAACGTTTTCAAAGTCGTTCTGCAGATAGGTCATGGACAATGAGGGTTCAGGGTCCCCGGACATGGATACCTCGCCTTCGGCAACGAGCGTAGGATTAGGTGGCGTTAATTTGAGGGCTCCGTCGTGCTCGAAACTGATGAATTGATCGCAATTTTCATGGTCATCAATAATGAACTGTGTCGAGTTTTGCGGGGCTTTGGGGACAACAGTGGGGCGTAACTTGCGTAACGGGGGCTGGTAAGGGACTTCCGGATCGCTAAACACTTCTTCCGAACCGGCTTCTTTACTGCTCAAGTCGTCGTCGTCGAGGAGATCTTTGGTGGTACGCTTTTCCTTCTTCCTCTTGCCACCAGGCTTTCTGCGATGGGTTTTCTTGCGTGAGGCATGGTCTGCTTCTTCAGACGCGTTTGACTTGTCCATATTAATCTCGGGTTGTTCCGTTGCAAGCTGGTCGTGTTCCAAATCCATTTTTTGTCCTTAGTTCTAAAAACCAACAAAAAAGCTTAATAGAAAACACATAATAATGATAATAGTATCGTGGTTGTTGAAACTCTAACATTAAAACGATAATTACGTAAATTTCCTTCAACTGTGCAAGTTTTGCACCCACTCAACTGTGCACGTGTGCATAAAATTGGAATGATGTTCGAAAACTATACGCAGTAAACGGCAAAGAATTTCCCGCCCTACATTTTACCCTCCATAAAAAAAGAAAAAAAAAACGGGGGATGTTCCATATAGACAAAATGACTTCAGAGTGGCTTAATTAAACCTCTGAGACGAGGCAAATATGTATTTTGCTAAGAAAAGTTTGCGAGGAGCTATTGGCATTAGATTGCGGACCGTTAAGGCTTTTGTAATAATTAGTGCGCTTCGCTTGTAAGTTTTTTTTTCGAGCTTTCTACGCAAGATAATCTCTCTCGTACTTCGTTTCCCTTGGCCACAGCAATGTGATGACTTGCCTCACGAAAACATTGACGATCAGAATCTGAAACAAATAAACCTTGGCACGGTTTAGATCTGACATTATCCTTTTGCGGCTTAATTTAATATTACGAACTAAATCATTTTCCTATAAGTTTGTTCCATAACTCAGCCAAATGTTTGTGGTTTTTGCGTATTACTTGGGTTATGCAATATTCCAGGGAATTCTGACGTCGCTCACACGCCCGTTTGGACCTCCAAAAAGCAAACAGAATTAAAATCTCTCAAACCATTTCCGAAGTAATACAAGCTTACCAGTGATATTAGTTTCAATGGTACTACCTAGTTAGTAGTAAGATTCCTCCTCACTCATTTGCAACTTCTTCACGCGGGAACGAGTTGATGTTTTTACTCGTCGCAGTCAAACGCAACCCAACCAGTCCCAAACAAAAAAGAAGCTACAGCTAAAACCTGAAAAGCGAATTGCCTTGGATCCGATGAATCATCTGACCTCCCTAGTTCGCAGTTCAAAATGGGAAAATATGGCGATTGTTGGTGAAAAGTTTTTTGGTAACAGTGCCATGTCTACTTTGGCCCTTCCGAGCCCCAAAAAGCAAATGCGGATTGAAGAAACGGGAACAGTACAAGATGAGGTAAATTGAAATTACTTTGTGTATCTTACCTTTTCTGTAGAACACTTTTTTCTGCGGAAAAAAGAAACCTTGACATCCCCCTTCCAATCTTCTTTCCTTGTTTTTGTTTTGGTATTGGGGTCTTGATTAGACATTTGAGAGGTATTGTGGTTTTTCGTTGAAAACAAACTTAAAATGTAAGCATAATATAATCTTAAGTGTTCCATAGTACACCGTTTATAGTTGTCAAAAGGGAAATTATCTACGTCGGCAGCGTTTCCTGTTCGTCGTTTTTCGTGGTTTACCGCCCGAGATTTGTACCAGGAAAAGTATTAACTTTATCATGAATTACGGAATAAAGCCTCTCTCTGCCAAAAAGTTTGACGTTAGTAGTGCAAAACTACTTTGTTTTTTATGAGGTTCGAAGTTCGGTCCTGCATACGTGACAGATAAGGCTCTTGTTGGCTTCTTAGTAATTGTTACATTTAGGCAATTTACCAGCGTAACCTTTCCATCTCTGCTCTTTCTTGACTTTACGCTTACACATATGTGCTGTCTCGACCGAACTGGCCTGAACGCCTTCGGGTGTCGTTTAAAGACGCATGTCGTTCTAATTGGTACATGTGAAGCAGGTGGTCACCGTGTCCATCCGTTTATACCTGAACAGTAATAATGTTCTAGGCAGCGTTTTCTCGCCTTTTACCCTCGTTTTCGTCATAAGTCCATCTTGTATCCGGGTTTCTTTTTCTACTTTCAGTTGCGCAACATTCAGAGTGTTATACGTCTCACCAAAGAAAACATCGATGCCCTTAACGCGCGCTTTGCCGGTTTTCAACATCCACCTTCCATGTATTTGGCCGAGTACAATGATTTGACCAGCAAACTTCATGAATTCAAAATGCGGGAGCAGGTTTTGCTGGAACGGTTAAGTATCGTGTCTAATGGGCGACAAACACCTCACGAAAACGACGATCCTCATCGTAAGCGATTTTATATTTCTAGTGCAAAGAAAACTAATTCTTCTCTGTTTTAGCCGGGAATCAGCCTACAAATGGCACAGGCTTAGGTGTTGGCTTATCGCTGGATGAAACGGTGAACAAGCCAGTCAATCCTGTTCCACCGCGGTCTCCTTTAAAGTCGGTCGTGCGAGCTTATTTGCCTAATGAGCAGCGAACTACAGTACAAGTCCGGCCGGGACAAACCGTGCGTGAAGCACTCGCCAAAGCGATGAAGCTAAGGAAATTGGAATGTACCATGTGTGCAGTGTACAGAAAGGCGGGCAATGACGTAAGTTTCGCCAGCACAATAGCATCTTATTTAGACAAAAATGCAAAGCAGTTTCTTTGTTTTTCCCCATCGTAGCAAATTCTGGTGAATTGGGATGCGGATATTTCCTCACTGGAAGGAGAAGAAATTCATGTCAAAATACGTGATAAGTTTCCAGTCACTACTAGCATCTCTCATAATTTTGTAAGTCACAAGCTCCAAATATGTGATTTTTGTTAAGTAAAATATTAAATATTTTATTGTTTTGTGTTTAGGTACGCAAAACATTTTTTTCCTTAGCGTATTGCGAAGCCTGTCGCCGTTTGTTATTTCAAGGGTTTCTATGCCGTACTTGTGGTTATAGGTTTCACCAACGCTGTGCTGCTGCCGTGCCACCTTTGTGTCACCTTTCTCAAATGCACGAAAATACGTTACTCCAAATGTAAGTTAGTAAACAAGCCTCGTTCACGCTCGAAATCACCCTGCTATAGGCAACACACATGCTTATTCAGTAACGTCACTCTAACATTATTGTTACAGTAAAATTAACAAGAATTCTTAGAAGTGTGTAAAGAAAATGCTTAAAATGGTTACAAGTATCCTATTAATAATACCATTAATTTCGGTCTATTGAATTAGTTTTTTAGAATTTTCAAGAGTCTTTGTTGTGTACAAGATTCTTATTTTAATTTTTGATTGTATTTTTAATTTTTTATAGTGATGCGATGGACATAATCGGAAGTGTTAACACTTTTCGACGACTAGCATATAGCTAATCTGTTACTTTTCTATTGCCAGTTGTCTATCTTACGAGTACCGTTTTATTTATATTTCCGTTTCAATTCATTTTGTGATTTTCAGTTTTAAATTTATTTTGTTTACATATTTAACTGTTTTCTTATTTCCAGGCTTTTGTCGTGCGAAGATCCGGATGGAATGCTACCAGCTTTTTATGGAACAGTGGGGCCTAGCTTTTCGGGACCGTGTCGCTCTCCATACCAAAATGCCAACCGACGTGTGCCGGGACCTTTAGCGCACCGAGAGCGGTCCACCTCTGCCCCTAACGTGTGTTACAATTTTGTGAGTCAAGGTGGCGACGCGGCTGGTTTGGAAGATTTTTCGTACCGTATTCGGGCGCAAAACTTGGCCGGCACGGGTAATGACCAATAAAAAGAAACGCCTGACATTATCATACTTTAATACTTGAAGTTGCACAGATTGAATGTGAGCATGTTTATTTGAGTTCTGCGTATGTTTTTTTATTGAACTTGCATTTTGTTTTGGTCGCGTTCTTTTATTTTGTTCCATTTTTCGTGTTATGATGACTTATGACTAGAATCCGGACTCGGTTTTTTGGGTTTGTCGCGTTGGGCGCAGTATAAAGCCGCCTTACTAGGTCACAGTCACAGTCAAGGGCTCAATGAGCAACACAACCCACCTCCCCATACATCTTCCCATTCGAGCTCGACCAATTCGGCCTCGAGCGGCAGTTCGCACGGAAAAGCGTGGCCATGGGCATGGGCCTTAACGCAGTTTGCTATGGGACTCACCTTACCGCCTTGTGCGTTTGATTTTTATTTCTTTCTTTTTTTTTTCGAATCTTGAGCCTTGCATTCCTCGCGCATGTTCTGTCCCGGAAATTCTTGACACAAAAACTAAAACCGATGTAATTTAAATTATTTATTTTGTTATCCATTGCTTGATAGTATCAAACAACGCAGACATGCTTGCGCTTTCGGTAAAGGCTAGTTTCCGAAGGGGGAATTATTCCAGTTTTTGAATGTGTAACTTATATTCATATTCTTTATCTGGTTAGCCATGACTGGCAATTCTATGGGAGGTCAAGCTCAGCCGCCTTCCAGTCCGGGTAATTCGCCCACCAAAGCTCCACATAGTCAAAGCGCACAGGCCTCGCCCACGAATACATTGCGACCGTGGCGCCCGAGAGCTCGTTCGGCTGATGAGAGTAGCAAGAAAGTGAGAGCGTCCAGGGAGTCGATTGAAGACTGGGAAATTCCGGCAGACGAGATCCTCATTGGACCTAGGATTGGTTCAGGTTCTTTCGGAACGGTGTATCGAGGACACTGGCACGGGCCTGTTGCCGTTAAAACGCTGAACGTGAAGGATCCCACTCCGGCTCAGTTGCAGGCATTTAAGAATGAAGTGGCTGTTTTAAGGAAAACCAGGTATGCGTGCAGTTGTATAATAATATTTATTTATTCATTTTTTTGTTTGTATTCAGTAGTAGTAGAAACATGTCTATGGTGTGAAGTATGCTAGTTAGTTGGATATAGTCGCTTGCTTTTTTAATTAATTTATTTAAGCAGAACAGAAAGTGCGGATGTTACTGATTTTTCATGCAACTTATGTTTTCTGCTTTAGGCATGTGAACATTTTACTCTTCATGGGCTGCGTGAGCAAGCCTCAGTTAGCCATTGTCACCCAATGGTGTGAAGGGTCGAGCTTATACAAACACTTGCACGTGTTGGAAACGAAATTCGAGCTGTGGAACCTAATTGAGACAGCAAGGCAGACGGCGCAAGGCATGGAGTAAGTCTGTAGTCTTGGAAAGTTTGAACATGCTTTAACGCGTTTGTGATAGTTATTTACATGCGAAGAATATTATTCATCGGGACCTGAAAAGCAACAACATTTTTTTACACGATGATATGACAGTCAAAATTGGCGACTTCGGCTTGGCTACGGTTAAGACGCGATGGTCTGGCTCTCAACAATTTCAGCAGCCATCTGGTACAGAACTTCATCTGTATTTTAGTTTCCTTAGATTAATCGATTTTAAACTTTCCAGTAATCAGATTTCGTTAACTCATTGATAATTTCTTAAATTTTATGTATGTATATTGATCAACTACTACGGGACTTTCTCGAACGCTGAGTGATTAATAGTTTCAAAACATTTTTAAAATCTAAATTCTTACATTTTAATTTCAGGATCCATATTATGGATGGCACCAGAGGTGATACGGATGAAGGATGAAACGCCGTATAGTTTCCAGTCAGACGGCTATGCTTTCGGGGTCGTTTTGTACGAGTTATTTAGCGGTTCATTGCCTTACGCCCACATCAACAATAAAGATCAGGTACACGTCATTTGTCGTTGACCGTTTTTATTTTTGAGCTGCAATATTTTTACTTCTTCAATAACATTGTGTGTTTAATAATTTCAGATTCTCTTCATGGTCGGCCAAGGCCTGTTGAAGCCCGAATTAAGCAATTTAAGGTCGGATACGCCGAAAGCTTTGCGGCACTTACTCGAAAGCTGCATTAGCGTAGCAAGGGAAGATCGACCCTTATTTCGACAGGTAAATTGTGGAAATTTTAGTCAGAAATTTCGAGCATCACGTTATGTTTTTTATTATTTTTTGTTCAGATTTTAACAGTTTTGGAAAACGTCCTACGTTCCTTGCCGAAAATTCACCGATCAGCTTCGGAACCTACTTTGAGTCGAACGCATTTACAAACCGAAGACTTTTACTATCCGTGCGCCTTGCCTAAAACGCCCATGAATGCTCAGTTCGGGGCATTTCCCTTTGTAACATCGGGAGGGGTCATTTAAATAGCACGTTGGCTTGACATAGGTGGGACAACTTGAGAAAAAAATATTCCGGTGTGTTTTGTTTTAAGCGAATGGGCTGTGAAAAGCTAACATCATTTGTACATACCTAATAAGCCAGACATTCAAAAGACTTGAAAGCCGATGTTATGTGTACATACCTAACAGGAAAGGTTACACCTTCCCTACCCCACCTGGAAAAGAAATCAGTGTAGGCTCTCAAAATATACTTTAAAATCCCTTGTCCTGGAGAAGAAAATCCTTTTAAATTGATTGTATTGATAACAACAAAAAAAGAACGCGAACTTGTGTAATGTGTACATTTTTCTCAAAAAGTAGATGACGCTGTAACAGTTTGTTGAGTTCCTCTTCATTTTAAATAGCCCGTTTTACTCCTCCAAACCCCCGTCACCTTGACTCAAATACAACAAAAAAAAAGCGTAATGACAATCATTTCTATTTTCAATCCCCATTCATTTGTTCTAGAAGCTCAAGGTCTTTTTTATACATTTTCAACCGCGTTTCTGTCGCTTGAAGTTCACTTGTGGTGGACTTTATTTCCCCAGTTAAGTTCTGCAACTGCAAACGATGCTTCAGACCCTAGATTAGGAATTACAATTAATCAGTAACTTTAAAACAAAAACAATAGTCATACTTTTTTTAAAGTTAATATGTCGCTTTGAGCGATTGCAACAATTTCTCCCAGCTTTTGGGCCAACACGTTGTCCGGATCTTGGGGAATGACTGGTCTGATTGATGTGTATTGTTTCAGCTCATGCCTGTATGTCTGTTGAAATAATTCAGCGGACTGTTGCAGTTTATCCACAGTTTTAGTCATGGAGTCCAAGTCGGCTTCAACTATTGGATGAGACTTGGCATGAAGTTGCGAGTTCTTGGCCTTTTCAATGCGCTGTAAATTGGAGTTCAAATCTCCAGGTCTTTTAGGCAGTTTTCCTGAGCTGACTCGCGTTTGGTACTCTTCTTGAAGATCAGGAGGCAATAGCTCGGACGCCAACGTAAAGATGTCCTGAAACTAACGTTTCTTAAGAGCTGCAACAAGTTGTTGCCATTGATTAGTTACCAGGAAATTCGCAGATGAGGTTGTCTCAGAGAAATAAGTCATCACAGTCCGCGCAACACTTATGGGCGAAACTCCTATATTCTTCAGTGCTATTAATAAACGGTTCCACACAATCTCTTGTTCAGTTTTTGGGGCGTCTCCGGATACAAATTGCATTTCGTTGTTGAAGCAAATCCCACTTGCACGTAGAAACTTTTGCATTCCTGAAAAATCCACACAAGTTTCTTTGGTCACAAAAGTCAAGATCTTGTGCCACAGTAACAGATTCTAGCAATCGTAATTACCTTTGTCCGAAGTTGCCGAAGATGCTGCGACGATTTGCGACGATCCTGCTTTACTGGACGGTGCAGAAGACCCACCAGAAATTCGAGAGACGTCTCCTACTGTAGTAACCGTATCATCTACGTCTTCATCGTGGCACATCGATAGTTTAGCAATAGTCCAGAGAAGCAAATCAGTTCTTGTAGAGCTCTTCTCATACAGCATCTTTTCAACCCACCACTCTTCTTTTGTGGTTAAATAGGGACATTCGGCTCGCTGCAAAATTATTAACGCCTCCGAAAGCAACATTTCTAACTTGTTCCTACTAAAATAGTTTTCAAATATTTTTTATTAAGTTATTTTTCAGCAAATCAATTTCAGAAGCGTAATAGAAAAGCTCTTTTCGGTTTACTGGCTTGACTTGGCTCAGGGGGTGCGTCAAATAGTGTCTTATAACGAAAAAATCCTCCCAAAAAATTAACACTCCAGTCTGAGGCCAGAATTATAGGAAAATTTGGAACAGTATAGCTGACAGTACTGACAGAATGTATGAGTCTTCACCAGATTCATAAACAGTTCACTTTTCCGCACAAAAACATCAGGGTACGATCGTTTCGAAAAGCAAAATATAAACCAAGAATGGCGCGCTTGCAATTTGGCCCAGAGCCAAGCACGTGCTAACCGACTAACCGGTTGTAGCACCAATTTCTCTATCTTCTCAACGTATTAAAAGTACCGTAAAATCCATGTCATTCGCCCTTAAATTAGTAAAAAATGAAAGTTATTGAAGTTCGACAAGTAAAATATTGTCACACTTATAATTCACACGACATCCAATCTTACAGAAATTTACTAAACACAAACCAACCGTCAACTCCATCGGAATTTTCCAAACTATGAGGATCACAAAAGAAACAACTTCTAAACTGCGAATCTCCGTTCTTCAAAGTGTGTATATCTTTTTATAGCTTTTTGACAAACGCTGAATTGAACAAGTGCAATGCGATATAGTTCAAGATAGCGACGTCACAATGGACCTGATCTTGAATCCTTCATCCTACCTTCATCTTAAGTTTAGTGGGGCCGGTGTCGAAAATTTCCTCATGGTCCGCTGGCAAGCCAGTCCGCCCCTGCACGCTGGCATGACTGGGATCAAGCTTACACCCTGTGTTGTTGAGAAAGCGACTACAGAGGTGATGGCAATTAACTTCCCAGATGTTCGACTTTCAAACAAGCACGAAGTGCTAAGTTTCTGTTGACAAATTAGATATAAACTGTTGCTTGATACTGTACAGAACTAATTTGAAAGAGTTTTTATTTCGGCAGCATCGGTACACGAATATGACACCGGCGAAGAACGAAGAAACGAAAAGTTATATGAGTTTCTTGCTGAGCTGGTACCATTGAAAAAAAAAACTGTAAATTTAATTCCTGTCTGGGTCATTTTCGAAAACTGAAACGGTGTGGGTATTACAATCAGCTTGTCGTTATTTCTTTACGGTGAGTTAGGCGGTGGCAGTTGAGTTGTCAGTACAGACAAATTGTTACGAAGAACTCTCAGTGACTCTTCGACATTTAGGGCTTCTTGTAAAGTAGAATTGATTTGCTGGAAACATTGCTCGAACTCGGCAACTTCTTTTTCCACTCGCCTCGATTCAGCTCTGTCCAGTCTTGACAAAACAGTTTCCATCTAAAAAAATAAATAAATAGAATGTTACGAATTTTCTCTTTGCAAAGAGATACCAACCTCTTTCTGAATTTCGTTGCGGATGCGCACAGCTAGTTGCGCTTTTCGCTCTTGCTCCTCTTGGAATGTATCAATTAATTCTTGAGCGCGTTTCTCAAAATACCGTTTGTCTACGGGTTTGATCGGATTGGCCATTTTTACCCTTCTTAAGCCAATGTTAATAACAAATTGCTGCCACGGAACACAAGAAACCTTGATGAAAGACGAAATTCGTTCGATTTCTTCTTCGCCGCGCTAGTAAGCAATCCCCCGTGTGATTGGCTGCAGTTACCACGTGACTTTGCTCGCTACCGGGCTCCACCCACCGGTTCAACTTTAGCGTCGCTTGGCGCCTTTGTTTACTTCTTGTCCATCAATCCTCGTGTTAGGATGTATTTGAGTGCCAAGTACTTACTTTCTAGACGCTAAAAGGCAGAACTATGGCAGGAGCTATTGTGGAGAATCTCAGTGGACGCAAATTAATCGTTCTAACCGTCGGCCTGTTGCTGTGTCAACTTATCTGCTTTCTTGTTGGTGGTCTCATCGGTATGCTTATTTTTTCGCTCTCTGCTTTCCCTGTTTAAAAATGTCAAATCTTTCTCTTACAGTATACCTATTCCTGTGATATCTTTAAAATGTATAATTTAAATGTGCTAATTTAGTAAATATCCAGGAGCTTTCCAGTGCAGTAGCGTTGTTGTAGACTTTTAAACAAGAATTTCAGTGAACGAATCTAAATCTGTTATTCGCGTAAGCTAATTGTATGGGTATAAACAGTATCACGTGCCAACCGATTGAATTTGAGCTTTCGTCATCTTAGCGGTTTCGCGTATTAGTGTGTGTATTTTTCTAAAATGTGACTATAAAACACTCACGTAAATTTTTCGAATTGACTGAATCTCCTGATTCATTCACTGTAATTCATGAGGCTGCTGATCGTAGTCTTCGTGCCGTTGCTCACAAGGAATGCTTCTAAGGTTTTCGGCCCTTTTCTTTCCTGTCTTTCACGACGTATGTTACACTCCCCTTATTGTCTCCTCCTTCTTACCTGTCCGGACCACCCACAGTGCCCAAGTACCGACAAAGGACCGTGAAATTCTTTACATACCCGTTAATGATCGGATCCCTAGGCCATTCTTCGTCCTTTCCTGTTCCAGATTTTATGCAAAAGAACCTTCCTAATCCTGTTAAATTTTCTTTTTTTTTTATTTTACAGCCCCAGCCCCTTCTAATGTACAGAATGTCTTGGCAACCAAATGTTTGGATCGAGAGGTGAACAAGTCAAAATGGTTTTATAGAAATGGTAGCTGTGAAATTGTCGATGATCTCAGAAGTATGGATAAACCTGGGTCAGACAGCCAAATCGTGTACACCTTCAAAGTAAATTAAAAAGTACATTTGTGTGACAGCACTTATAAGGTTTTGTTTAGCTCCCGCTGCCCAGAGACGGAGTCGAGCTGGATTATTCGAGGTGGATGCAGAATCTCATTGGAGTGCTTCATTTTGATATAGCATATGATCCACAGTGGGAGGAATTGGGTAAATTGTGATAAAGATTAAGCAAGTACTTCAGTTGTTGCATGGTCGGCTTTTCTTTTTTTTTTTCAGAACCGAAAATTCCCGTTACAGTAGAAGCGAGGTTGGGTTATAGGAACAAAGACGATCCGTATGACGAATGGAAAGAGTATGCCTCGTCTTCCGAAGATCGTCAGTTGGAATGCACTATTGAAAGGGTAGGTTGTTTATTTTTAGTTCTTTGAGCGGCTTATTTATTTTGTAATTTACATTTTAGGAGGTTCCTGGACATCATTACCAATGCTCTCTGCTGCCATTATTTGAGCTGGGCTCACTACATCATGATTATTACTTACTTAATGTGAGATTCCCGGTTTATCCTGACAAAGAAGCTAATCGTGCGTTAGGACCGTTGGAGGATTTATGGCTCGTGGTATTTATCTTTAAAAAAAAAAATCTTTACCAAGTCAAAGTTTAATTGGTAATCTTGTTTTTTGTAGGTGATAAACCAAAACGGTGGGTTTACGATAGTTTGGGTAACCCTAAAGACGGTATTCTTCCCATGTATTATTGCGCTGATGGTGTGGTTTTGGAGACGAGTCAATTTGTTGTCAAGACCTGCCGCTTTACTAGAGTATTCCTTGTTTGCATTAGGGTGCGCTCTCACTTTGTTGAATCGTAAGTGTGAACTCAACCTCTAATGTTTTGTCTAACTAATGTTTTTTTTTTTTTTAGTGCCTTTGGAGTATTTGACGTTATGGATCGATATGCCATCCATGCTACTTATCAATGATATTAAACAAGGCATATTTTATGCCACCTTACTGTCGTTTTGGCTCATCTTCGCCGGCGAACACTTAATGGTAACGCATTTCGACTTGTTAGTTTATCGTTCAATGTCATAATCAATAGCCGTAAACGCCCAATTAATGTCTATTCTCTTTTCACTGCTAACCTTTCCAGACCCAGGTGAAATTTTGAAAACTTTTTTTAATTAATGTACTAATTAATAACTAATCGGTTATGTATTCGTGACAGGATGACGCTGAAAGGAACCGTTTAAGTTCGTATTGGAAAAATCTCAGTTCAGTCGCATTCGGCTGTATCTGCATGTTCATATTTGACATGTGTGAGCGTGGTATTCAGCTATCCAATCCATTTTTCTCCATTTGGGCAACCGAGATCGGATCAAATATTGCTGTACGCAAAACTAACATTTTCTCATATATTACCTAAAACTTACATTTTCTCATATATTGCGATTCTAATATTGCATTTTAGGTGACATTCGTGATATTGGCAGCTATTTCTGCAGGGATCTATTTTTTGTTCTTGTCCTACATGATCTACAAGGTCTATTGCAACATAAACGCCAAACGAGCTTCCATTCCTGCTATGTCCAGCTCGAGACGTCTTTTCTACGAGGGCGTCATATATCGGTTCAAATTCCTAATGCTAGCCACTGTTCTTTGCGCGGCAATGACAGTCATCGGGTTTATTTTAGGACAGGTAAAGTCGTTGCTCCGTTTTTCACCAGCAAACTAATGGGAATTTTTGGGGCATGCTTCTCCATTGACAGTTGTCTGAAGGCAAATGGAAGTGGGACGAAAATATTGAGCTGGAGTATACGTCAGCTTTTTTTACGGGTGTTTACGGCATGTGGAATATTTACATTTTCGCCCTTTTGTGTCTATACGCGCCGTCTCATAAACGTTGGCCACCAGAAACTGGTAAGCTTTGTTGACCACTTGGTGACATGTAGTAATTGCTTTCCCACAGACCCACAGAGTACGGGTGATGAAATTGAATTTACCCCGTTGAGTCCGTCATCGGGAGGAAGCGAAATGTCTGCGCTCACGGCGCTGGTCCGAAAATCTGCCACTGATTAAGCAAATTGAGGAGGAAGAATCTCGTCCTATTTTTACTCCAAGTATTTTTATTGAATACCCTCCACAGGAACATTGTATACTTCGTGGCGTGTGGCAGCGAGAAGAAGTAAAAATGAAGCTGAGCGAACAAAAAGTGACTTGAGAGGGTTGTCTGTATGCAACAAGCCAGGACGCTTTTATTTATTGAAAAAGTTGGATAGCTAGGCGTGGTCACCCGTGACCGTGACTTGCTGAATCTTCTGTTTCGGGATGCTGTGGCCAAAGTTGTTAATCGATTTTAGCTATTTTAAGCACTCCTTTGAAAAACGCTTTGGTTTCGATTTTATATCTAGCGTGCACTAATGGATTTTTGATTCATCGGTGTTGTACGTCCACGTCTGGTGAATATATACAGCAAACAGTATTCGTTCTTATACAGTTTTTATATATTTATTTCAAACTTCTCTTCTAAAAGTCTAGTTAAGGAGACAATTTGTACAATTAAAAGATAATTTAAGAGGCTTTAGGAAATCGTGGTGATGACTCAGAATCTCTCCCCGCACCACTAAATTTTCTAGATAAGGGACCAGTCTCTTTGTTGTTTGCTAAGACGCCTAGGAAACGGAAGCGGGATAAGAAGATAAGAAAAAGGGAAACCTACTTTTTTGTAAAAACGTTGTCATGTTGACCGTTTAAACTTTAAAGGTGGTGCGTTTGCACCGGGTTGATAGTGCGTATGGTTTATCTATATGGAGGTCAGGCGATATTCACCTTTAACCTTACTCATGACTCAACACAAATGACCGGCTGCAATGGGTCACTATACTTAGCACCATTAGTGGACTTAAGTAAGTTTCATTATATAATATCGCCCCCCTTATAATTTGTACTCTAATAGCCCCGTTTTCTGATGTAAACTACTTGGAGCCATGACACTTCTTTTGTCACTTCGATCTATTTGAGGAGCGTTTTGAAGAGCACACAGCTTGTGTACGTATCGTTTATGTAAGCACTTCAGGTTATGTGTGCTTACACACGTCAATAGAGTGTTATGTTTGTGTGGACTTCAGAATAGTTTAGTTCAGTCCGGTTAATTGCATGTGCCTTTGGTTAACTACACAGTTAATCTAAACAGTTCGATACAAAACAGCGTTGCTGTGCACAATAGGTACTTATTCATAAGCTCAACAAATAATTGGAAGGAGTATATGTTTAACCAATGTGCAGATGCTGAATTCCATTGTACATTATTTAATATTTTGTAACGGACACCTTTGATATTTCGGAGTTAGATTTTTCATATTTGCTTTTATATAACAAATATGAGGCGTGCGTACCTTGATATGTACTAATTGTATTTTAATGTAATATGTCACACCTTCCTGGCACCTTTTTGTAACAGTAAGCAGTAAGTTTCATAAATAGTGAGTTTCTCCGCTCCCTGGACACTTGTCACCTCATTTTCTGCGTGGAATTTCACAGTAGACTTGGAAAATATTCAGCATTTATTATTTTATGTTGCGTTGTTTTTCTTTACTTCCACGAAACTTGTCAAAGTAGTGAAAATATGTCACATTGTATTAACAATTTATTTTTCAGTTTTTCAACTTTTTATAACAGGTAACAAGCTTATGCATACTTTATTATAAGTTATCCCGCTCGTCTGGCGCTTGTCACCTCTTTTATATTGAGACAGAAATAACTTTAGAGCACATAACAATACGGTATATTGTCTTGATCTCAGTTTTCTTTGAAAAGAAACAATTGTCTAGATCGGGGGTACAGAAGCAGCTGAACTAGTGACTTCCAGTAGATTCAACTGCACGAGTGTACAGAGCCCCACAATACCCAGAACTCCGTAACCAGCGTACCGTATTTTCGTGAAGAATTCCTAAGGGAGAAAAGGTTCACATGAGACATTACTTCCGTATAGACTTCACATTCAGAATCGCTTAAATTCGTTTTGTAGGTAAGTTGACGCAATAACTATAAGCCTAATTCTTAAGTGTGTATTCAAAGCAGTCGATGTGTCGCACGGTCTGGTCTCGTGAAACTAGGTTTTAAAAGTTACACTATAACACGTACAAGAACAATCTTTACGACTTTTTTGTACAGTGCAATAAAACAACTAAATGATAGTATTCTGAATAGTGTATTCAAAGCAGTCGATGCGTCGCACGGTCTGGTCTCGTGAAACTAGGTTTTAAAAGTTACACTATAACACGTACAAGAACAATCTTTACGACTTTTTTGTACAGTGCAATCAAACAACTAAATGATAGTATTCTGAATAGTGTGAAGCGAACGTACGTCTGTTGAAACCAAACCAATTAATTAATCGAACTAGCGTAAACGGTACCACTTTTATTAAGAGAACGAGCGTAGTAAAATAATTGAAGACAGTATTTTGAACAGGCTAGAAAAAAGTATGTGTCGAAACGGTTGTAAATGGTACAGTGCGCTACAGCATGAAAGTTTACTGCATAAGTTTTAACCTTTACTACTACTAATAATTATAAAATACAAGGGGAATAGTAAATAAAGTAAATATGCAGTGTTCCTTAGGCTTAAAACATTCGTGTTAAGACGGATGCAAAGTACTTACTTTTTGTTTGTCGTAAAATACTGCTATCATGGCAGCTTGGAACAATGCATGGGGGCTGATATATCGCCAACAAAACGGTATTACCACAGCGGTGGAGTGCATAATTTGCTCCTGTGAAAGCGAAAAAGGATTTACGAGCTGGCCAAGAGGTGACAATGAAAGTTACTGCTAAACCCCGCCCCTAGTTTCCCAGAAAAGTTTTTAATATGAACGGGCCGTATTACCGCTTTTCTGGCATCGTCGCCGGTCGATACTTCATGGTAATGCAGGAACGCGTAATTCCAGAGCAACGAACTACAGAAAAGCAGGCCACCGAAGTAAAATACTGGAGAAGTGCTTGAGAGCACTCGGACAATCTTGCTCGTGGATTTTGCGGGCGACTTATTCATCGTCGCTGGCAGCAATAACTCTTTGTCTCTGGTGCAATTTGAACTGGACGGTGATCTTCGGAGGAGGATCAAGCATGGGACTAATAGGGCTGCGAACGTGGCGGAGTCGCATAATCCGTCAACGTAATAGCCTAATGTTCCCGGCTCCGACATCTCGATGTGTATATTTTTCTGAGCGCGCGCTATGACTCCATCCAAACAATCGAGCCACAAGCAGAGCATAAAAATTGCGATGCCAACACGCCGTTCCCATAATCTCATTTTCAAGATGAAGGTGCTCCCGAAAAAACCGAGGGCAACTTGGGCTACGCTGACGGCATTGGCAGTGATATAAGGGAAGCGTTCACTAAAATGTGTCACCTAGCCAGAATGAAAAGAGAAAATTGCAAGGCATGAAACTACTTATTCCGTCATTGTCCAAGTTTTATTGATTTTTCTGCTTCATATCATGTACGCGAGGACCAACTTACCGTGTTGAAAGTCACAGCTGATGGTGCATAGACATAAAAATTTGGAGGATCTAGCATAAGCGTTTTGAAGGTTAGCACTTGACCATTGACACGAAACGATCTGTGCCCACTTCCTTGCTCGTTAATTGCGCCATCAGGACACCGCAACTGTGATACGCAAATATCAGTAATCAAGCTGGGTTATTTTAGCGTAAAAGTACTCAGTACTTGTAGTCTGAAATAAAGAATTAGGTCCTGGATAAGAAATGCAAAACCCAACGCAACACCGAGATAAATCCATAATTTTTCACTCAGCGCCACCGAACCCATATTCGTTCTTTTTCGTTCAACACCGGAAACATGCACGGCGTGGACTACAACATCACCCGCAAAAGGTTCAACGTCTGAGTCGCAACTGACTCAAGCCTTGCCATATAACGGCGCCCAACAAGCGCAGTCCGCCTATCGTTAAGACTTAGCTCAGAATATTGCTCCTGATAAGCCGACGATAACCATGATTCCCGAACTGGCTGTATCGAATATGAGAAAAAAGGACGTCAGTAGTAGCAATGTGTAATCTCACCTGCTATCGGCAACTCAGCATAATCTCTATCTCAATTTCTATTTTCAAGTCCTGAAAAAGAAACCTGAAATTCGATACTTGCAAGAGATGCAGCGTTGCAAAATGTACGGTTTCAAAGAAGTGTAAAACGTTTACTGTTTCAAAAAAGTGTGAAACGTTTACTATTCTAAGGGGAAAGTTACGACTTGTTCAAAAAGTCTTGTCCCTTGTCTGATTGGTGAACTAAGGATCGGCTCATGGCTGGCAGAAGCAATAGGACGTCAAATCCTTCAAGTCCCCATATGTGGACCAGACTTAAACGCAACCCTTTTTTTACGCATGTTTCCTCGCTAGGCTGGATATCAAATATGTACGGCATGAATAGTCCGGCTTCAAATTGAGGTCAATGCCAAGCACGTGGTTACGACGTGGTAGCGCAACACATTTACAAGAATATACCACCGGAGCACAAGAGTAGGGTTGTGAGGTAAAAAGCGCAGAATTTATTTTCTCTCTCAGGAAGCTGACCAATTGTGAGCACCACGGAGAGCGAAATGGACGTCGTCCACACTGACGTTCAGTCGGATACGCTGATAAATGTCTTTTCGGCCGTGCTCCGTAATTAATATACGACAGCTGCCCAATCTTGCACAAACGGAAAGAAGTTCGTTCACAGCTACGGGTTGCAAACCTGTGGAAAAGATTACCGACTATTAGAAGGTACAACGGAAGTTCTGCACAGTGAATCCGTGGATAGTGGTGTGAAGTGAGAGAAAGGAAAAACAGAATACAGTTAACAAAACAAAAGCAAACGTATGTGAAATAGAAGCCTACGCTTTTGTTTTTCTTCTCTTTTAATCGCAAAAATAATTCGAAACCGAAAATTTTCCCCTGGAATAGGCACGAGCCTGAGTTGATGAAAGTGCGCAGAAAAGGAAGATAAACAGGTTTCATTATTTTTATGTGTACCGTCACCGATGATAATGAAACACCGGAAGCTGAAATCGAAGATGGAAGAGTAAAGAAACCGGAACATGACAAGTTAGGGATCAGTGTCGGAAACCCGTGTTTGATACAAATTTGATGCAGTTACACAGACGAAGATACAATGCACGTAAAACAGAAACCATTTCTCGGTTTACCTTCGACTATGCTGAGGGAATTGTACTGCTGAATAACTTGACGCATTAGGGCTTCTTCAACACCTGTACGCTCAAATTCGGCGACGACAGCTTTCAGGAATACTTGCTGAACTTGACTACAACACCTACGAAACATGCTTTGGATAACTCGCTCTTACACAAGTTTGTGTCATTGTGCACAATACAAAAATATAAAAATTAAATAAAAATGGAACAAAATGTTGTTACATGATGGCGTTAATTTTTGGCGACGAGAACATTTCAGCGATTGCCTGGTCTACATGGCTGGTAGTGACTGTGGTTTCCGACTGAAGGTCGGCAATTTCAGCAGCTCGTCGGCAAATATCCAATGCTCTTCTCGCATCGCCAGACACTGCTGCTACTTTCCTGTATACAACCTTAGTTTTAGAGCTGTTTGTCAATTATAGCCACTATACCTGGCAGCAAGTTGAACAGCATGTGCATCAAAGGCAGGAATATCTTTCAAACGTGAAGTTACGATTTCTTGCAACTGACGAAAGGTATACGGCTGGAAAATCAGTCTGGTCAGACCCTAAAAGAGCTATTTCAAATGACCGTAACAACGCTGAGGTATCTGAATTACTAATCGACTGGCAACTCGATTCTTTAAGATCCTTTCAGGCAAATCCATAGTATTGGCGATAGCCAGGACCACCAATCTGGCCTGTTGTCGCGAAGGCCAGTCGAAAATATTGTACAACACATCTTGCTTTCTCGTCCATAGCAAATCCAACTAGAAAAATAAAGAAAAGTGAATAAGGCAATTTCGAATTACTTATTTCAAACTACAGATCACACGTTACAATCTTTACAATGAGACTGTATTGCATTAAAGACGAGTAATTATTTCGACAGTTCGCTTTGCAAAACTATACCTCATCAACAATTAAAAGCGTAGCTTCTCGGCGAGGCGCAGATTTACTAAATCTCGTATCTAAAATTCGCGATGCTTGATCAACAGGAGCTTTTTGACCAGTCAGCTGTTGCAAAATGTGAACATAAGCTTGGTGGGGCTCTGTGCAACGCATTCCATTGACTTCAACTAACTATAAGGAAAAAATAATTACAATCAAGTTTTTGCCTACATATGTACCTTAAATTCTGGAAATTCTTCCTCGGCTACTTTTTGTTTTAAATTACGAACGACTTCTTGCACTGTGGCTGTTTTTCCAGTTCCTGGGACCCCACTAATATACATACATCTAAAAAAAAGACAGATACTACGTCAAGATCACCATTCAATCTCCTAGGTAGAAAGTAATCCAATATTTACCCTCCTGTCTCGTCATAAAACTTGGATTCTACAAAAGCTAAAATGTCAGCAAACTCTTCTTCGCGACAGGGTAATGAAGTGGGTACTGCAGACACATGAAGTCGTTTCCGGGCCTCAGATAGGGGCGTTGTAGGAACTTGAGCAGCTATTTGATTCTTTGGTGTCTGCAAACACGAAACAAATGGCGTTCAGGCAGTAGAACATACACTTTATGTTGAAAGAAGTGTCAACAATATTGAAAAACCTTTGGTGTCGTCGGAATCTTTTGGCGCTGAGGTGTATCCCGAGTACTACGTTTGGGCGTAGAAAGATTTGGAGTCTTCGTTGGCGTCACTCGCGATTTCCTTTCTGTCGCCTGTCACGAATCAATAATATATAGGTATCCCTATTCTTTCGTACAAATTATTGAAGCTTTCTATCAAGATCTTCTTAACCTGAACAACTTGATTTCAACTTGATTTAACAAATATGATTAAAACTTATTTAATATCAGAACTCCTTGTTTCCATTAATTAGTTACAAAGAATATGTTGGCGAGATGCCCGTAGATTTTGAATGTAGAGGATAGATATCTGTAATTGGATATTGTGGAGCTATTACTTTTGCGGGAGTTTCTGGGACATAATCTCTATCTTCATTGACAACCAAACGTCTCTTGGACTTGTTTTTCCTCTCGCTAGTAGGTTCTTCCAAATCGTTAAATTCCGAGGAAAGTTTCCGTTTCGCCCTTGGGGTTGGTTCTTTTTCTTCAGGAACGGGTTCTAACCCACTAAAAGTTGCCAATGAACTTCCTTTGCTTCTTCGTGCAGTTCTGCGACCTTTCTCTGGAGTTTCGGTTTTCTCGTGATTCGAGCCAGAGTCGTTCGACTCTTCGTCGGAATCTAGTAGATATACAAGATCGTCATCCTTCAGCTTTTTAGTGACCCGTTTTTGTGGTTGAGGGGAGGCACGAAGTTTTCGCACCGAAACGGTGGCATCCGGAACCAGCGTTTTGGGCTGCGGGATGGATTTAAATTGTACTGGAGGCTCTGGATATGGAGAAAAAAAATAACGTGTCAGAATGTTTAAACTTCACTAGAGTCTAACAAGGGTACCTAAGCGAGGGATTTCTGGTGAGCGCGTCAATTCGCGATTAAGTGCCGCTATTACTGCAGAGTTTCGAGGAATCCTGCGCGATGACGACGGCGTAATTGGAGTGTTAATGGCAGATTTTACGTAAGGCTCCAATCTAGCCGGATTTTGCAGGATTTTATAACGCAGAACAAATGCAGGTAGAGTATGAGAATAATTCTCTAATAGATCCGCAGGATTCTGATGGGCTTCAGCCTCCAAAACGAAGCATGGTTGGAGAACAGTTTCAATACTGATATCGCAAAACTTCGCGATGCGCTTGCCTTCATGAATCACGTCCAAATCGTCAATGAGTGGGGGGAAAATACCCGGCCAATTTTTTAGACGTTGAGGTAATTGATTGGGTTTCGAGAACCATTGCACTCGCGCACGATATGGATCCTGACGACCTACGGACAATTGCACATTAAGTGTACTTAAGATAAAGAGACAGAATTTGTTTTTATACCATTATGTTTCTCATAAAGTTGCTCGATTTGAGCCACAAAACAGTTTTCCGGCAAATCTGGCTCTAAGGAGTCGTCGTCCATTACCAAGACGTAATCTCCAAGGTTAAGCCTCCAGTTATTCCACTGGCAAGCCCTGCAAAACGGTAAATGATTTATAACTTTCTCGCCAATATCCTGCTAGATATTTCTTTAAATTTTATTTTACCCATAAAATTTGGCATCTTCTCGGCGATCTTTGTTGTTTCCGGGGATTGGTTCTCCGATCCATGAAAAACTCTGAACCATTTTTTTTGCCACGAAAATAAATAAATAAGTTACAAGGAAAAGTTATAAAATCGCAGTCGCTTAGTAAAAGCCTCAATGTGATAATATATAGAGGCTGATAATTCACGTGCAACGTGAAAGAACACAAAACAAAAGGAGCGCGAAAAATCACCCAAGGACGAAATAATCACGGTAGCTCCTTTTATCCGAATCCCAGTAAACAAGAAACAACTTAGGATAAAAAATTGCGAGGTGAGTTTTCGATAATCCGAATAATTTTAATTACAAAAATACTTTTTAAGTCCTTATTCGGATAACCAAGATCATACTTAAGTGGCATCTATGTGCAGTTTAAGGAAGCATTTATTTTCCTATCCGGTACATTTGTAAGTTTCTAGATGGCAGAAAATTCGTGAAAACGCCGGCTTTTAACTTGTTATAACTGATCAAGTAAATAAACATTGCAGTAATGTCAGAAAACAGCGAAGTTTCTCTAAAACGAAGCGCTGAAGATGAAACAAGTAAGGGAGGAGAAGAAGAAGAAGATTTCTTGGGTCCTATGCCTTTAGAACAACCAAAAGCTAAAAAACAGAAAGGTATACACATCAAAGGAATTTCCATTCCGGTGTCCCTAATCGATTTTATTCTTATTGTTCCAGTTTTGGAATTCGAACAGCTCTATTTAGATAACTTGCCGAGTACAGAAATGTATGAAAGAAGTTTTATGCACCGCGACGCTGTTACTCACGTGGCTGTTACCAAGTAACATAAAACGGACGAATCAATGTCGCGAAACAAAGTTTTTTTTTATGGTATTTGCTAGGACCGATTTCATCATCACAGCCAGTTGTGATGGGCATATAAAGTTTTGGAAGAAGCAGGAAGAAGGCATTGAGTTCGTTAAGCATTTCCGAAGTCATTTGGGTAACGTCCAAGCTTTAGCAGTGAACCATAATGGCAGTTTACTCTGCAGTATATCAAATGATAAGTCCCTGAAAGTCTTTGACGTCATAAACTTCGGTAAACGAGCTATTTCTTAGAAGTCACCTAAACACCTTCATAAGTATCCCTCTAAACTTTTATTTCTTTATTCAGATATGATAAATATGATGAAGCTGGATTACGTACCAGCCACGTGTGAATGGATTCATTCTGCGGGTGATCCCATTGCTGCTTTGGCTGTGTAATTACTACAGTCTTCTTTGAAAATAATCTATTTTCTGTTTAAATTTAATTTTCTTTTTCTAAATACAGTGCAGAGACAGAAACTTCAGTTATTAACGTTTATGACGGCCATGGCACCAATACTCCCCTTAAAAAACTCGAACGTTTCCATAGCAAACCAGTTATTCTTGTAAAGGTAAGCCTTTTCTTGCAATTTGTTGTAGCTGTACTCCTACGCACTGTCATTGTGCATGTTTCTTTGTTTTTAGTTTAATCCTGTATATGAAACCGTCATTTCGGTGGACAAACAAGGCATTCTGGAATACTGGACAGGTCCGGGACAGGATTACCAGTTCCCTAAAACTGTTGACTTTGACTCGAAATTGGATACGGATCTGTTCGAGTTTGCGAAATCCAAAACCTATCCTGTTAGCCTGTGTTTCTCTTCCGATGGAAGACAATTTGCGACGTACGGGATGGATCGAAAGGCAAGCTTTGGTATTCTCTTACTTTTCCCTAAACAGTATTTTGTACCTTAGATCCGCGTTTTCAAGTTCTTAACTGGTAAGCTAAGCCGCGTAATTGACGAAAGTTTGCAACATTACTTGGAATTACAGCAAGTTAAGCAACAACTGCCTCATATGGAATTCGGTCGAAGGTATTCGAACATCTCAATTAACGTCTGCTCTTCGTAAACACGGTTTCTTGATTATGTTACGTATAGAGCGGCTGTCGAAAGAGATTTGGATAAAAACGATCAGTTACCTCTGACGCGAATCACGTTTGACGAAAGCGGACATTTCTTGCTCGTCCCTACATTAATTGGCATTAAAATGATTAACCTGCATACCAATAAACTGGCTCGGGTTATTGGTAAACCAGAAAACTTACGTTTCTTGCAAGTTGCTCTGTTCCAGGTTTGTTTTTAAATAATTTTTTTATTTAAAAAATGCTTCGTTTTTTTCCTTTTATTTTTTGACTCAGTTCGTCCTTTTTTATAGGGAAAAGCCAAAAAAGAACACGGTTCTGTTACGTTAGAGCGCGAAGCGTCCGAGAATCCCACATTAGATAGTGTTAGATCGGATCCGACCATTTTTTGCACTGCGTTTAAAAAGAATCGTTTCTTTTTATTCACACGGTAGGCTCTTCTCATTCTTCGCTTTAATAAAGCGCGAGTACCAAAGTGATTGTCTCATTAAGGCGTGAACCTGATGACACGAGAAGCGCTGGGGCCGAGCGAGACGTGTTTAATGAGAAACCGTCGAAAGAAGACATGATTGCTGCCACTGAAGCTGTTGGTAAGTCAGTTTTTCCCTAAAGTTTTTTGTCCTTTTTAGCAAAATGAAAACAGAGGGTCAAACCAGCCTATATATATTGATTAAACGTCTTTCAGGCACACAGCGCTTGTACGAAACAGCCGTTATCCATACGACCATGGGCGACATAGCGCTCAAACTCTTTCCAAAAGAATGTCCGAAAACGGTGGAAAACTTTTGCGTCCATGCAAAAAATGGCTATTACAATGGACACATCTTTCATCGCGTGATTAAAGGTTTCATGATTCAAACCGGTGATCCAACAGGTGAGTTTTTCATTTTCCGCATGTATGAAACGGTATCGAACAAAAATGTCCACCTTCTCAAGGGTGTTTCAGCTTTTATTACAGCGATTATTTATGTTTGTGGTAGTTCTTGTATCTTTTCATTTTGAACTTTTCAAGGAACCTAACCACGATTTTTAAGTAATGTTGGGGTACTTTTAAGATTACTTCATAGCTCGTGCATGATTTACGAACGGCTTAATGAACATGGAACCCCATTTCTGATTTATGAAATGTGAAGAATGCCTGAGGGTATCTTTTCAGCTTTTTTACTACTAATAACAAGGGAAAGGAAAAAAGTCCGTGGGTGTTTTAGGTATTGTTAAATGTGGAAGTCATTTGTGGGCAAAGCTGCTCGTCTAGCTTTCATTGTTTAAACATGTATTGTCTAGTTGGAATGTATAATAAATGCGTTCGTTTTTTGTGTCTAAGGAACGGGAACTGGAGGCGAGAGTATTTGGGGAGGCGAGTTTCAGGATGAATTCAACCCATCGTTACGCCATGATAGACCTTACACTCTAAGCATGGCCAATGCCGGTCCTAATACTAATGGAAGTCAGTTCTTTATCTCGGTCGTTCCTACTGTAAGTGTTGCCTAGACTCAGGAAGCAAGGAGGAATATCGCTTTTTAATGACTTTTTTTTCGTATCCCTATTAATTGACAGCCCTGGTTGGATAACAAGCATACTGTCTTCGGAAGAGTCGTCAAAGGAATGGACGTGGTCCAAAATATTAACCATGTCAAAGTAAGCTTCAAGACAGACAAGCCTTTCGATGACATTCGCATCATCAGCATTTCCTTAAAATAAGACCGGGGACAAACAGATTTCTGTAAATCTCCACTGAACCAATCCTACCGTCTTAAAAGAAATACAGATTTTGTACAAAAGAAGATAACTCCGAAATTGTTCGAGGAAATTGTTAAGTCGCAAATTCGTACCCTTCAAGGTTTGGGTACACAATAAGTTCTTTGTACTCAGCGCGAGTGAAACAATGGTGCCTCTAAATCTCAGCTATCACGAAGAAAAACGGCTTTGGGCACGATTTAGGGTAATTTACCTACGCTTGCAAAGCTCTGTATGAAGCTATTAACGCACTTGCAACCAACTCCTATAGGCTATCTATTGGCGCAGCGATTCCTAATGGAGAGTACGCTAATATTCTGCGCCAGGTTTCACTTTCCGGAAGGTTTTCTTCTTAAATTGTCCGTTTTTTCCTCATTTCCGCACCTGGCTTTAATCAGCTTGAATGTGGTTTTTCGTCTCTTATCACGTTTCTTTTTAAGCATTTTTATCCTTTTTTTGTGGTTTTTCGCACATTGCGTTTGCCAGTACATGCGCAAGAAATCAGGCAAGGAAAGGTGCACTAGCGAGAGCGTCAAAATGTTGGAACACTTGCGATGTTGAGTACCGTAATTTAAGCGGTAGCATAGTGTATATTGTTATGAGTGTATTTCTGTGTTAATTCGTGTTTCGTAGCGTGCGTAAAGCTCGTTGGTATCGTACGTCTACAAGTATTGTTTTTGAAATCTAATTGTCGATAGCCAGTTAAAGTAAGAGTGCAGAATTGTTCCGCGCTTTGGATTCGTTAGAGTATGCATGAATGCCCTACGCAAAACCTATCGAAATTTTAGCCTAGCGTGAACGTGATACACATTTTTAAGAAAATATGACGACAGAAACAGTAAGATCTTCCAAATTTGTGCAAAGTGTTTGCCACGTACAGTTTTTTTCCCAGCCCAACAGGTTTGTGAAGAGTCACACCAAATGGGCAGTTTACGTGCTGCGAGGTAGCTGAAGGCCAGTAAAAAGTTCCCGGCCTTACTTCGGAAGCTATTGCGCATTCCTTATACGTTCAAAAACGTAGAAAAATTGCGTTATCTGTTTCTTCTTTACTCGTTAAATAGAGTGAATAAGGATGCTGTGTTTGGTAGCCAAATTTTAGACGGTTCGAGAATTACTACTATGTGGTGTTTTCGCAGTGCGTTACTAAAGACTTGTGAACATATTCTGTAGAAATAACGTTCGACGTATCTCTCATAGCTTGAGTAACAAAGGGATGGACCATCACTACGTTTTTTTATCACCTTTCGTAAACGTCTTTCAATTTTTCTACCTAGATAGAATGGGGTACGTACTCCAAGAAATGGTAAAAGTTCAAAGGCTTAGTTTTAAAATATGATCCGCCGTGGTTTGCATGCACCGTTTGGCGCCATGAAAAAAAGTTTGGGCGTGGCAGCCAATCAGGAAATTTCGCTACACGTTTGGAGGAAATGGCAACTCATGACCTCCAATAGTGCTTTTTTGTGACTTTTCGGTGTCGCGCTTTTATGATTCTTTCCGAATGGGGCGATGGGACTCTGTTTTTGTGCATTATCTCACGCCTGACCGCATTTTCTGTGAAAAGTATTGATTTTGCAAAGAATGTGTGGTACTTACTAGTTCTTCTGGAAGATTAGGACGACAAACGGAGTGGCTAAGGGACTTCTTATTGTCAAGCCTGTCGTATTCGCCGTTATTTGTGCCCAGATTCGCAGTCCAGAGCACGAAACATGGTCAAAGTTCGATTTTCCACCTTTTGGGGACAAAATTAACGAGCGGAAACTGACGAGCCTTGTGGAGAAGACAGGAAATGCAATGCTATGTTTCGTCCCGGACGTCATCCAATTTATTGGGGTGCAACGCAAGGTCCAAAGATGAGAGATTTTTTTCGACTGCTTTATCTCGGGTACCTACTGAGAAATTGGAGGCGATTTTCGGAATTTTGTTTTTTAAAGGGCTAGGTGAGTTCTTTGAAGCGAAAGAAAGTAACCTAAATCAGGTATGGGACGACGTTTGTAAAATTGAGGGAAGCACGCTGATGCGTTTTATTGAAATGAAAGCTTTTCATGCTACTCTAGAATTTATTTAATAGACGTTACCGTTTGACAAAAGCCAAAGTTGACGACAGAGTCGAGTACTTATTAGCCATTGGAGCTGTCTGCCAACGTGGATAAACAGATCGTTGGTACTTCCACAAGAAAAGGAAGAAAGAAAATAAAGCTCAAGGGGTGAAGTCAGGCTTTTGAACCCGACAGTTTTTGGCTACCTTCCAATAGGAAAAGAAGTATATAATGGCTGAGCGAGTTAGGTCAAATCTTCTCACACGCCATCTTCTTGGCCTCCGTTTCTTTTCTGTAGGTACTCCATTGAAAGTATTTATGTCGCCGATTTTGCATCCCGTGTTATAAACAGGGGAAAGAATGCGAAAAAGACTACAATTTCTTTAGTCAATTTAAATTATTTTTTTAATTCTTTCAAATCTACTGTTTTTGTTGATCTTCATAGTTCTTCAAATACTCCAATAATAGTAAGGATTCCTGTCAACAGGGTTGTTTCCGACACCGACCTTGTCGAGATCGAGACCTGAGGTTTCGAAACCGAGATCACTGGAACTTGTCGAAACCGAGATCGGTCTCGAGTCAAAGACAGAAAGTTCAGTATAACCTTATTTTCTAGTGTAAAAATGTGTATTTAAAAGGCATAGGAAAACATATATAAACAAGAAAACCAATTCATGCACAAACGCCATCATTAGCATGGACAATGTGTCGATTAGTCCTTTTAGGCCTCATAACACGCCACTTTTGCCAAATACTCTCTTTACAGTAGGAAATTTTGCAGGCACACAGAAAACCTTTTGGAAAAGTGGAGAGAAGGTTAAATGTACCCAGTCGTCAGAAAACTACGATAGAGTACATCTTACGGAAATGTTTGTTGGAATTTTGCTAGAATTATGTTGACCGTATTTAAAACATGGTCAATTTTCCTCTTTTCCTTTAAACATACCTGGTAAACGCAGAAGTCCCTGCCTTCTCATGAAGATATGTTTGGGTAGTACAAAACTTGCCTGTTGCAAACCACTTCTCACGAAGGCTGCAACAATGTTTGAAATCTTTATGTGCAAATTAAAGGGTTGACGGAACCTTGCTAGGCATTTTTCTTTCGTCCATTATGAGCTGTATATCGTTATGTATCGAAGAAACGGGAAATGATTTTGCTGCAGAAATTACGGACTAGAAATATTGACTGCAAAGGTGTAAGTTCACATCATTTACCCCGATCATGACTAGCGTTCGGTGATTTCGTTTTAATATGTAGTATAATCTCAATTTGAAAGTATTCGCCTTCACGTTACTTCTTTTGTGCGGAACGTCCCCAAAGGATATTAATTCACGATTTTCTTCTTTCGCTTCCTGTGAAACCTGTTAAGCTACGTGCAGACAAGAAGGCTTCTCCTACTATGGAGTTTTAATCACCCGTTTTTTCAAAAGCTATATTTTTTAAATTTCAGTACTTTTCTGTATAGACCTATATTACTTCGCCTGCAACGTTTCAGTTATTACCCAGCATTTCTTTCAGTCGGAGCTCAATGACACTTCAAAGGTTTGGTCACAACGAGGACCGTACCCAGTATTGGTTCGGGAAAGAGGGAGGTTCGTATGCATGTTTCATGATTTAAAAAAAAAATAGTAGTAGTCGTGTATAATCCCATGAGAAAATAATCATTTCGGGGTGGAGAGTTAAAACCCTATCGTCCTGGGTACGAGGTGGTTATAATTATGCGTTTAAATATACGTTTTATTTAAAGCAACGAGATACGTTAGTGAAGTAATGTTCGAGCTGGTAGAATAAAAAAAAGTAGGTATAAAAATGCTCAAAAGGTGGCTTTCCTATCAAAATTTGGCTGACACAGGTGAGTAGATCGCGGTTCATTTTACAGTCAAGTTTCTCGCGCTTTCATTGTTGATTTTCTTGCAAAATGGCGGCTGGAGCTGTGTACCATTTGTACTATCTTAAATCAGGTGTTTCACTGGGCGTGAGACGTGAAACAGACCAGAGGCATACAACGGGCAACGGAACGAAATTGGAGCGTATTAGTTTACTCGAAAGGTATGGTAAATATGAAGACAAATTCGACGCCGGCGCTAGGACATGCGTTGGAGGCAGGCCACACAGGCTTGAGAACTTTGTTCGGTACAGTTGGGTGCCGAAAGACCAAGTGAGAGGACGTAATTTTGCCGCCCTGCTTTTTGTCCTTTTCTCTCGTGTCACACAGTTCCACAATCTCAATGCGCGTGGTTTTGCCAGTTTGTAATTCCAGTGGTTGGAATAAGTGGATTTAAAACCTGGTTGCACCAAACTTCTGGAAATACCGTATATGCGTATGTATAAATAATTCAATTTTGCACAGTCAGTTTCTAACTATTTGATGATTTTTTTACTTCCTGTTTGAAAACTTGGTCCAATTTAGGAGAAATCAATTTAGGACTTGATTTTAATCCATGCCTGTTCTAGCTGTCATTAGATTAAGTCTGCGATGTCATACTGTTATTGTTGTAATGTAGGCGAAATTGAACGCAGTTTCGAAGAAATGCTGCTTCATTATAAATAGAAAAAACACGAGTAGCGATTCTTCTTATTATGACGATTTTCGTACTGTTTTACTTCCGTAGTCAACTTTCGTTGAACTCGTCGAAAATCACTGGACTGATGTAGAAAAATTCTGCACAAATTTTGGTTCACTTATCACATAAATTGACTCGCAGATGTTTTAGGTTGAGAAGCTTCGTACGCTTCGCCTCTGTTGCTGTTTCTTACGGCGAATTCAACTTAATTAAAAATCCGCTTGATTAAAGGTGTGTTAGAAAATTGTAGTTATTTTTAATATATATTAACACAACAGTAGTTTAGTTGGTGTTTACTTTATAGAAACTAAATAAACTACGTTATTTTTTATTTGTATTTAAACTTGTTAATTTTTTATGTAAATTTAAATAAAATAATTTTTATAGAAAATAAAGTGTCGTTTTTATTAAATATTGCTTTAAGATAAGCTTTTAATTATTGTGTGGATTGGCGTAGCATGGAAGATGCAGATTTTTATTATGATTGTTGGATATCTCTTAATCAAACCAGTTTGAATTACCTGGTTGAATTATTTTTGCATTCATTAAAGCAGTCCTTCGAGATCGCTTTTTTGTAGCTACTTTTCCTGTACAATTCTCTTAAAGTCAAAGCTCGAGAATGTGTTCAGGTAGAATTTTAATTGTTTAATTTTTTCAACGAAAATATTCAAAGTGAAGAAGGTAATCTTATGAAAATTTAATGACATAATTAAAAGTGCACAAAAAGGCACATTGCAAAGTGTTTCTTGTCAAGCAACTTTTTACCCTCAAGCAAGAAAAGAAACTAACTCTTTTTTTTCGGGGTTAAAAAAATGAAACGAGACTGTGAATTAAACGCAGACTAATGACGTCGTTATACTTGGCGTCGTCTAATAAATCCGGAGCCCGTAAATGAACTAGGCAAGTATTATACTAGCCAATTTTGTATCTCGGGAGGAACTTTCCTTCTATGACATAAAGCAACGTCTAATGAGCCTATATATACTCGTGCTTTTTGGTTTCAAAATTTAGTTGGCGTAAAACGAAATACCTGTAATTTTCGTTCAAATTTAACCTTGTTTTTAAATTCTTGCTTTTTCTTTTAGGTACGTTTTTGGATTTTGGAACTTTTTTGCAAAGTGGTACTAGCTCTGTGTTGTGATACTTCCTATCGTTACAGTTACCGAAGCCTTTGAAAAGAAAAACTAGTGAAAAAGGGATTGGATGACATTTTGAAAAATTTAACTTGACAATCAAGTGATCATCCTCTGAGTGGCGGACTACGGTTTACGGATAGCCATTCGCTCCTCTCATCAGTACTCTTCTTAAGAGCAACGTGAAGGAGGACAAGGAAAGAGAATCGAATAATAATTCAATGGTGACTGGCGTTATATACTGAGTTCTCTTGGCCGAAACTGCGAACTATTTTGCGCGGGTGTCCTTTCGAAATTTTATGTTGAATTGCAGTGAACTGTTTACAGAAACCTTTTGATTATGAGTGAACCAGTTCGGAACATTCTGAGGAAACCTTGATTAAAGGTATGTACACCAAGAATTCTTAATACGAATATTTTAACTGTGTTGTATCAATAGAAGTTTTACTAATTTAATGTTTAAATAAATCTTCATATTTTAAATCTTCATATTTATTAAAATTCTAATATTTTTGGTCTTATTTTGTGTTTAATTTTTGTTATAATTATCAATTTTTTGCGGACATCTGCACTATAAAGTGTTATTTATCTTCTTGAAGTTTCATGTTAAGAATGCCAACGAATTAGTAAAAGGCAAAAACGTAGAAACTTTTGCGGGAAAAGTATTTAGTTTAGTCGCAGATAAACAAAAATTGAAACGCTACGTACAGTGTCGTTTCAATTAACAATAAAGGATACGTTGGCTTGTTTACGCGTGTTTGCAAATAGGAGCTCATTATGGTCGAGCAGTTCTAAAAATGTCGCTGGAAGCAATAATACAGTATATGACTTCATAACAATGTATACGACCAGGCAAAGAAAAAGAAACTCTACCTCGTGTATACAACCGTTATGGTACAACTAAGCTAGGGCCATTTCGGTGCGCAAGGCTAATGTTAACTTTGTGTTTACTGCGGTTTCAAGCAGAAATTCCGCAAAGCCCATAATGCAGTAAAATTTCGCTATAACGTCGCCTGGCTCTAAAAAAGGTCGGACGAATGTACTTTTTTCTGCCAGACGCTCTTACAAATGTGTAGCAAAAAAGGTGTGAACGTAACGAATCGTATAACGTATATTTTCTGTAGAAACCTTCGCCTATCTTGAAGTAATACGAAAGTGTTTACGGCCGTTTGCTAGTACAGTGTACACCAGATCAGGGCCAAGTCATCGTTAAGCGGGGTCAAGTCGCGGAAATTCTTTGAACTGACTTGAACCCATAAGAACAGTGGTCTTTTAAAGCCTAGTCGACACCTTATCTGTGCACGGCTTAACCGCTCATGCTTAGGAAAAAAGCTGTTTTATTTATGATAAATTGACACGAATTCGAAATTAGATGCAAAATATTAAACAAAATTAGAAAAAGTATTTTTTTTTAAATCGAAATTAATAAGTGCGTAAATAATTTTTGCAACCGACAAAAACATATTGTTTAAGAACTTTGTGTTAAATACTATATCAGTCTATAAAAACGTTCGTTTTCACATTTCATCGAACAAGAAATGATTTCGAAATATTCACTATTAGGAAATGCAGGCTGTAATTATTTTTTGCAACCAAATTTTCTTTCTATATGTGATGTCTGTTTCAGTTTAAGCGCATTTTGTGGACAGTGTCTTTGTAAAGAGATAATGAATAAAGGAGTCTTTTGTTGTAGCTGTCGTTCGGAGGAAAAAGAAACTTTCTATAGCAATTCCAGGAGTGCAGTACCTCGTACAACGCATGTGGAGTTACTCTTCCGTAAATAATATGCATTTTTGCAGTGTATTTTCACGTGTTTTGCCTTGGGAGAACATATGATTGAACTCAAGTTTTGACACTAACAATGGAGCTACAACCGTGATTATATCTATGTTTACCCGAAGTAATAGAACGTACAGGGGACTGCCATAGGTGAAAAGAACCGTTTTTAATAAACCTGTAAATGAACATTCCATTAAAGGAGTCTTTAGAATCGCAAAACATTTTCGCACAACTAGATCTGAATATCGTTGCAGTTTTTGCCACTGTGTCATGAAAGGAACTTTGTGGTGTCCGAACCCAATTGTCAATTTGTGATAGCTCGCAGTTTATGCTAAAGTGACTTAAGCGACCTATTGTGTAGCAATTAAATTTACGCGTGTTGAAGTTGGTTTCCTGGTGAGGTGCGCTCATAGAAGCGATACAAAAACGAAACAGTATCTGATTCAGTTTCATTGTAATTACCATTTCGAGGGGACTGTAAGAGAGGAATGTTTGAAGTACTCTAATGTATGGTTCTAGTGTTACATTCACGTCACTAGTTCCTCAGAGAAAGACTCGACAGCCAACTGGTAGGAAGAGGGAAATTCTATAACTGTGAATAATTCTCCGAGGAATATCCGGAACGAATTTTTGGATATTTTCTATTTCTTACAATTGGACATTTGGTATAAATATAGAAAAAAATGGTCATGTTCAACACGTTGTTACGGTTTTTAATTCAGAAATTCACATTGTTTAAACGTAATCACTTTAGGCAATGACATAATGAGTGCATTAACTGATGTACAGTGGAAATCAGCGAAAGTTTAAACTTTGAACGAAGCGTTGAACAGATATTGTGTAACTTGATAGAAAAAAATTGGGAATTAAATTACCTTGCAATTTAGGAAATTATTTTGTTATTTTGTATTTTCCGTGGAAAAGGTTACCAACGAAAATAGTTTCGATTTTTTGTGGTCTAGTTACATTGTCTGAAAAATTATTATGGAGCATTTAATTTAACGTGGGCGGATCGATATTTTTCAGATTAAATGGGCTCCTGTTCTATATCTACCCGAATTTCTTTCTTCTTTGTACTTGTCAAAGGCGTTTTGCAGAACGAGGAAAAGTTGCACTTGAAACAAAACCTCATGTCGTAATTTCCTAATGAAAATGTAATAAATGGTCCAGAAAGTCGCTCTCGCTTTTCCGTTGCAAAACTTTTACATTAACAAGCTAAATGCACCGAATTGCCTATCACCAGTCTAAAATTCAAGTCAAGGAGTTTTGCACATGTCCACGGAAATAATAAAGAAGATTGTCCTGTTATGTTTTACCCTTTTGTTCTAGGACATATTGTTTCAACCTTTCAGCCGTGCTGATACAACACAGAAAATATGACTTGAACCTGCTAGCGGGCTGAATTTGACTTTTATCCTACCCATAACGGATAATTGTCTCTTGTTTACGTACCCAGACATGTGTGTACGAAAAAAACGCAGAAAGAAGTTTTGGGAGGAGGCAAGCTTCCATGTTCTGTAATATATGTTTGCCTGTTCTCTTTTTTACTTTTTCCCTTTCATTGAACGTCAGAAGCAAGCGAAGCAGTTTCTGTGTCTCTGCTTTCGTCTTAGCAACAGAGATGTTATTTTTCGAAATTTATTTCTCCACCAGATCCTTCAAACGCCATTTTCCCCGAATGAGCTTATATGACAATCTTTAACCTAACTTTTCTCTTTCGAAAATGGCACCACTGGTTGTAATTGCTTTATTCCAGCTAAAGAAAATCCCTTTTCCGACGACTCTATACCTCAATTTTCGTTAAGTAAACCTAAGACTTAAGGTGTACTTATAAGACGAAATTTTTAGCACAACTAGTCATGCTTAATTACCTTCCATCTAGGATTTATCTTGCGTCATGCAAGCTCACCTTTAGTAGCAAAAAGTGAAGTAATACACTTTGCCTTCATTTTCGATGAATATCTATATGCACGGGCTACAAGATTTTCACCAGTGGACGCATATATTTTCGTTTCCTCATATTTGCCGAATAAAATGATGTATGCCGTAAATCAAACTTAAGTCATCCGTAAAAAAAAACAAAAAAAGAAAAAAAAAACAAGCGTTGTGAGTTAAAAACAAATGTACCCCCTAAATTTTGTGCGAGGTTTTACGTAGTAAAGTTCTATTGTAACCTAATTATAGATAATTTTCTTACTTGTAAGGCAGGTAAAATTCAGCTTGGTGAATTTCACTTCGAGAACTTGGATGAACTCCCGTGTAGCTAAAGTGAGCCCGAGGGGTAGTTAACAAGTCGTAAAGTTGACAAGGGCGTCTGACAGTGTTTAGTTTGGGAAATCTGCTAGAAACTCCAGTACAGCATGCTAATAGGTAGTGGTAGAAAAGTAGTGCTGTACTTTTAGCTGCTGCAATTTCACGTAGAGCACCTGGATTGACATTACCATTGTAAAGTGAGCTCATTTCCGTGAGCGAGGTTGATAAAACTTGGAACCGTAAACGTAAGATAAATAGCTGCACGGAGTTTGGTTTAACTCGCAACCGTTTCACTTGATTTAAGTCAGAAAGTTTTTTTTCGTAATTTTTAAACTAGTCTGCGCATGTCCTCGTAAACGTTTGTATCATCAGACTCAATTTTAGAAAGAAAATTTAACTTTGGAAATGTGGATATGAACATTTTTCAAACTTTTACGTGGTAGAACGTTGCGAGGGGGAAACGTACATTGAAATTGAGTTTATCTCCCCCTACACTCATGTTTGCTCACTTGGCTTCCTTTAGTAGGAATCAGTCGTAAAAACTGGGAAAATAGATCCTGAATTTCTCTATTGGCTTTTACCTCCGAAAACTCGTAAAAGTTTGAAATGTAGTAGAAACACTGTTATCCACCTTGAGACCTTATTTGGATAATCCGAAGGCTGGTTAATCCGAATAAAACTGCATAAAACTACATAAAACTAAAAATGCAGAAAACTGAAATCAGAGGGGAAAATAACGAATATACTTAGGTCCTTAAATTGTAACTTTTTATCGAAGCGAAGGTATTGCGTTTGTCAGTTTTCGTGTACTTGCAACAAAGCCGACTTTCGGAAATAATTTGCCGAAATATTTACCGTGTAAGCAATTTCGATAGTGTCAGCTCAATTCATATTTTCAGTCAATTCGATTTGGAAAATAATTAAAAATTTGGGTCAAGTTAACTAGCATTTCCTCTAATAATTTTCATTTCCCAATAAGTTTCTTCGTATTTAAATGACCGAAATCCGGTACTTCATAGTTTTCTGCATTGCATAGAAAATGCTTCAAAATGCTGACAGAAATTTCTCACTGTTGACATATTTTTGTAGGGCTTAAAGAAACCGCCTTTTTCCTGTTTTTGTTGGGTGTCTCGGTTTCTGAGGAGCCTGACAATCGTTCCATTCTTTTCATGCGTCCTCTAATTCGAAAGGTTTTTATTTGCTTTGGTTCTGTGTGGAAAGAATAACAGGAATGGGGGGTAAGTCCTATAGAGTTGTGGTGGAAGGAGCCAAATGGGGCGAAGGATCTTGAAGGGGGGTGGGTTACTGTTGAAGACTGCAGAGAATGACGCGAGTGAGCAGTAGAGCAGTTACTTGATACGATAAAAAGAAAAGAGTAGATAAAAAATATGTTTCTTTATTTTTACGCGTGGTTTTCTGCGTCTCTTTTTTCACTTTGGCCCCCGTTTGCCATGCCGTTACCATGGACGCCTAATCCGTTGGCAAGGCTGTGATTTGGCCGACGTACCTAACGATTTGGAAACAATATTTTCGGTTCAGTTTTTCAACTACTTGGACTTCTTGCTGTGAATGAATTTGAAGCTTGTTGAAAGATATTTCCAGCCTTTTTTCCCTTTTCCGGACGCTCTTTCTGACTGGGTAGGCGGGGCAATTTTTATAAGAAGCTGGGAAGCATGTTGCCCCGAAAGATTTAAAAACATAAACAAAGCCTTTTCTTATGACGCCTGTACTCCAGAATTGGAAGAAGCGCTTGCTTGAAAAAAGATATGATTGCGCGTTGTCTGATTTTTTCTAAATTCTTTTTCTAATGCTTTGTTTGTTATGTGCTAACAATTATTCCAGATGACTTTCATTCCAATAGACAAAAAAATAATAATAAAGAAGTAGGATGTTACGAATTCAAAGTAAGGATAATAGTATTGTGCAACAAACCTATTGATCCATGGATGAATTGAAGGGGAAAAAGTGTCCGCAAGGCTTTCTCATTAGGCAGAAATATTTCAAGGAGCTTGGTAATTGAAAAGGCAATATTTGAAATTATTTCAGTCCGAGCGTTATCACGTTACAGAGAACGTTGAGAAGCGCACCCAAACCGTTTTGAGGCCCAATTTGGCGAAAGAAGATTTAAAGATCAAGTCGTGCGAGACAACCCTGGGGACTTGATTTGCATGTGGAAAAATTCCAAGTCTTTCAGGGCAAGGAGTCAGTGGACACGTCCGTGTCATTTACCAAGGCGGCGTCTTGTCTTGGGAAATCTACAAGAATTAAATAAGAACTATTGAAATACAAAGTGTGCTTATGGAGTAGAAAAAATGCAGACGTCTGTCATAAAACCTTTAGAATATTGGATATAGCCGGAAGAGTAGGCTTCAAAGTATTCCATTGACCTAATAGTGCTGCGCCGTCTTGTAGCATTTGAGTGTGTGGGGCTGATTTATCGAGTTTGTCAGTTTAAAGCTTAAAGTAAAGTCTACTTCTGTGCATTTCTACTTTTTAAAGGAGAGGTACTTGAAATACGAGTCAAAATATTCACAAAATTCTTAAAAATGAATTATTTTTTAAATTTAAATTTATTTATGCTTTTTATTTAGTTTATTTATATCTTTTATTTAGTTTATTTATATATTTTATTGAGTTTATTTATATATTTTATTTAGTATATTTATATATTTTATTTGCTTTATTTATTTAAATGTTTGTTAGAATTTGTTGGAAATTTAGGAGTGAGAAAATGTACGTTAAAGAGTCTGCTTTAATAATACATAACTCGGTTCACTTAACAGTAGGAAGCTTTTCACACATTCGCAAAAGGTTAAATAAGGAGGTAAAAAAGTTGTGACGTATATGACATTTATTTCTCGCGGAATTGCCAGGAAATTTCCGCAACGTTTCCAAGAGGAACGAGGACACTTTTAAGGCTACGTCGTACAAAGCTTTGTTTAAATGGTTGGGAGCGAGGCACATATACTAGCAACTTAGTTCAAGTTTCTCTTGTCAGCTTTTTATGAATGAGTTTCCATCATCCGTCTGTTGGCCATAACTCGGCGTTGACGTCGTCAATTTGGCCATTGTCTTGGAAAGGGCGCAGCTGTAAACGAAAGAGATAGACCAAAGATGAAGATACACTGCTGATTGGCTTGCAGCTAACTGTTAACAACGACGACCGCATTTCTACATCCGATGACATCAACGCCCACGACCTACATCGACGGGTTGTTCTCAGTAGAATTACAATCTTAGGCCAAGCTATGTGCAGTAACTCAATTGGTAATAGAGCCATTTTCTAGCCGGTACTAGGTTATCCTACAGTAGTAGTGTTATTGGTGTAAGACGTTGTATGTTCATGAAATTCAAAGGACGCGTACACCTTCCCAGGACTTGATCCGTTCTCAAAAGCGTTTTTGTTGAGTGAGTTTTGGTTATTTCATGACTGGACATCTGTTCTGGTAATGTTTTTATTACCAGGTTATTACTGTTGTGAAATAGATTTTTGCCCTTTTGAGGACAGCGTGGGCAAGTTTTTGAGTCCGTTTTTCAGACTTTAGGAAAACTTGCATTCCGTATTCCACGAATCTTGGGCTGTTGAGCACGGCATAAATTACGTGCACGAAACATGGGTCTACATTGATCTCTGATTGATCCACTCCAGAAAGGCCCCCAACATTGATTCGAGACGCCAGTCCATAAATTTCTGCTGAACAAGCTTGCAAAAATCGTCTGATCTTGTCAAGGAATACGGGAACACAAGCTTGTGAAAAACAATTTGTCTTCATAGTTTTGCCTAGTATAAAACGAGGCCGGGGGAGAGATTCACTCCTGACAGGAAGCTTTACTTGTCTGTTTTGATGATCCTAAAGTAAAAAATTTTTCCAGGCTATCTTATGCAAGCCGATCCAATATGCATAGAAAAATTGCGAGAGAAAAAAAAAGAAACGAAAAAAAGGAGAGGCGATATTGTTCAAGCTGCTCACGTAAGATCTTGAAAACCTTATAGACTAGGCGAGAAAAAAGTGTGAGATTCCCTTTCCGAAAAACAACGTTCACACATTAAGTACAAATTGTCGTCGAAGATTGGGAGCATCTTTTTATTTTTTATTTTTTTTTTCGTGCTGTTTTTTCTTCTTTGTGTCTCCTATTGGACTAGCTACTAATTGTGCAAGATTAGAATTGTCCCAAATTAATCTCGTAGACCCTCGGTGAGCCCCACGCCCACATTGGTGTCAGCGATTCATTTCCTCGGTGGAAAACCGAGAGATCTTTTCCTTTTCTGTGGCATGTGTGGTTTGGTGGATAGGAGTTTTGATGAATGTAATGGTATCGAGTAGGTTTCGTTGGATCGTAGGCTGTCAGAGAGAAAACTTTGACTATGATGGAGTCTTGTGTTTCTATGACGCCCTCAATTGTATTTTCCTTTGGCTCATGAGCCATTTTTGCGCTTTTATCTAAATGTAAAAGGGAACTTAGGTAGGTCTAGACACGGAAGTGGAGTATGGCTCATCGCTTTTTGCAGGTTTTTCTTTACCGTCGCTTTTTCGGAATAAAGAGGGTTGGCGTGTAGGCTTTAGCTACAAAAGAGCAACGAAAAAAAAGACAGCGCACGTAGATATATGTGATATGAATAGGAGCCCGTAGACTTGTTTATATAACTCTCCAATGGTGGTAATCGTCACAGCTGGAAACTGAGCTTATTTGGTGAACGAACATAAAATAAATAAGAATTAAAATAATAAAGAATTTAATGCATCAAAAGGACAAAAAATTATTGGTGCGTGCAGTGAACAAATGTTTGGTTTAGTTATTGTTATAATAAGTGCTTAATGAAACCTTTTATAAGTTAAAAAAGGCCTTTAATTAATTCTGAAATAGTTTCATAATCTTAAGGTCATTTCCCCAAACCTAACACTATACCTAAACCCTAATCACCTAAGCTCTTTTTGCCTAATTGGTTACACGTTATGCCACTTATCCTATTTGTCGAGCTCTTACGCGGGATCGTGTTTCTTTTTCAGGAGATCACGTAAAGTTGACGTAATTTTTAGGAAGAATTACATATATATTCTAAAAATAAAAATAATTATAGTTTTAAGTTTAATAGCAAGGAGAAGGGAGTTTTAAGTTCTTATTTAGTATTATCAACGTTAAGGATGATCTCAGGCAGAGGACTAAGATATTTCAATTTACTGTATTTGACATTTTATCTATAGTACTCATTGTGCAAAAAAATACAGATAAATAATAGTAATAAAAATAAGTTTTGAACTTTGTTATTTATGTTGTGCAACGTACTGCAATTTATTGGTAGCTTGTAAGACTTGGCTCTTTTGTATGCTAGATATATTGATTGCATGCAGCTCTGTCTTATCAGTATTCTTGCGGTAAAAAATTGAAGTTATACCAGTCGTTGTGTCAATATTACTGCAGCTTTGCGTGTTAGCCAAGGGCAATCAAACCGAAAGCATGTTTTTCTTTAAGATGCAGTGGCCTGTTTTGTACGTTACAGAAGCTGTAGATTTACTCTGCAAATCAACAAACCCTCTGAGTTCCTTTTACGACTATTATTTGCAGAAGTCTCCAGTAAGGCACACCGCTAAGAATCTTTCATAGTTTCGAGTGTTATGGTAGTCTACGTGAAAATTTTTGCTAACCTTACAACGCGCGGTTTCCAGAATAAACGGATAATTTGACATAAAATCCGATTAGGATCCAGTTTACAAGGTACTTTTTTAAGGAAATATGCTGAGATCTTTTTCCGCACAAGATATAAGCTAAGCTTTGAATCGCAAGCAAATGTGGAATACTCAAAGCGAAGCTGTTTTCGTCTGTTGCAATATATTTTCCAAGTTTCCTGGAAAACAAAATAATAATAAAAAAATTGTGCATGGCGGCAATATTGTCTACTGGAGACCATATTGGAGAGTTCACTGAATTCCGATAATCCCGTAATCCAGCCAATACGCGTAGATTTACGAGGACCGAATTTCGTATGCAAAATAAAATACCGACACTTTACAAGAGTTAGGGAAATACCCTGTTGTCAAAGCCTTCACCATAACACGTAAAAAAATCTCTGTTCGCTTTCGTTACAACGTTCTATATAACTTAAAAGGTCGTCGGTACACAGACTGTTTTGTTTACAGACATTTCTTTTATTTTTTGTGCAATATCTTTTCAAATGCGTGTTTATTTCCCGTAAGTTTATAACGTCAACAATCGTGGCAAAAAGCGCTTTTAATAAAGTTAAGAACCAGTGTTATGAGCTATATTTCAATCTAGGCATACAGATAATGGAGTTTAAAAAACATATAATCAAAATAGGACTGTTATGAGCTTTGGCTGGAAGAAAACGAAGAAAGCGAATTATTGCAGACTGAGACCCAAAGAATAAAGCTTAAGAATTCTCGGCCTTTAATTTAACGAATAATAAAAAAAACGGTCAGGATCGATTTCTCTCGGCTTTTGAACTCGAGCTCGAGTCCAAACGGGAGCAAAAGCGCGTTCGTTTTCTGCGATTTGGGGAGCTGTAAAGACGTTGACAAAGAGGATTGGGACCAGAACTCCACGTTGCTCTAGGCTTGTATAAGCAAGCTCATTTGCTCTAACCTGCCCCGTGAGGGTTTTGTTCGGAGCCCACAATTTCCGCCACAGAGAGGCCACCAGGAAACAAAACTACAAGCTTCACAATTGTGGCCTTTTCTTGAAAAGTGCTACCGGTACTGTCGAGAGTGGAGACCCATTTCCCACGTTCGCTCGAATAATTGCTAGAAAAGAAGAGTTTTTTTTTTTTTATTTTATTTTTTTTTTTTTTTTTTGAACCGGGCGGCCAGTTTATGTCAGAAAAGCTCTGGCCCCCTTCGGGAACATCTAACAAGGCATTTCATCGAGCACCGCCCACTTAACCTGCCTTTCCATCACACAGAGCCTGCATTAGCTCAAGACACGCCCGTTTTCTACCAAATGTGCCACTGGGTTTGACGTCTGGGGAATCTTCGCATTTCTTTTTTTGTGTGCGAGAATTCCAATAATGGATATGCTTGGGTATCGCTGTATCCCTTCTCAAATGGAACTTGGGGAGTACATGTGAGCCAAAGTTTTGAAAAGACGAGAAAGAACTCCTGAAGAAATTCTTGGCAGTGATGCAAAACTTTATGACTGAAAGGTTTTATGTCGACTGAATCAATTTCTTAAAGCAAATTGCATTTTTGCGGTGGTTTTCGACAGTGTTTTGAGTGCCACATGGAGCTTGACCGTAAACCCGCCTCCTGGTGCCAGACGAAATGTATTTCTTCCGTTTCCCGATAGAATTGTTTGGCGAATTTGCGCACATTTCTTCTTGAAGTAATAAAAAAAAAAAAAAAAAAAAAAAAAAAAAAACGAAGAATTCATCACCGTATTAAAAAGACCAGGCCCCGTAGGGGGGTTAACTCTAACGAAATATTTATTTTCTAATGATGAACATAGGCGAAAACCAAATGTCCAATAAAATCGCATATGCCCCTCCCTCAAACTGAAATTCTGGCTATGGTACGCAGAAAGGTGGTTTTCTTACGTGAAGTGGAAAAATAAAAAACGAAAAGAGGGAAATTGCGGAGATAGATGATACCATCCAGAAGAGGCGGAGCAATGGGGGGCAACTGGCATGGAGAGCTCTTCAGGTAGCAACAACACGAGTCAGTAGGGGTTTCGAGGATTTTCCTGAGTGTGATGGTGGGGAGTTTTATTGATTTGAAGTTCCAGATAATGGGTAGTGAATCGGTCTGTGGACCTGAGGAACGTTTGCTTTCATGGACCGATGGACCATTGGTTCCGGGAGAACTATGGGTCGGTAATGCCAAAGACATACAGAAGACAGGCAACTCCTTAACTGCATTACTGCGCTTGGCGAATGGTCTTACCTCCCTATACGTAGTACTTGGACGTACAAGTCCCTCTTGCACTAACTTACTTACGGACTATTGTGATAACTGTTCAACTTACTACTGTATTCACGATAGTCCGTGTGAATGCACAGAGCAAGTCGTTTCTTGTACTCGTCGCTGGGTTTTAGCAATGCAGTTTTTATTACCATCGTAATTTCGTGGAAGATTGTATGCATTTACTTTCGATACGTACAAGCTTTTCCTTTAATCCTACTGCACGTTACTCCTATCTCATTGCTGTATTGTTAGTGTGTTGGGGTATACTAAGTTGTTTCTTTCCGTGCAAGAACGTCAGTGTGTTCCTTTCTATCAATGGTATATCTATCATAATAGTTACTCTAGTGATAATTTCTTCGGGCAATATTGGAGTATTGCGTTGTTGCCGTTCTTTAAAGCATTCTTAGCGTGTCAGTTACTGAGACAATAGATATTCTCTGAATCAAGCTCTGTGTGACCAAATGCTGGGTTGAGTATATTAAAATACTGTTTATTCGGAAGAAAGCACTAAAATAGCAATAATGGTAGTAAAAATGGGTAAAAAGCAGTATGTGCTTTTATGAAAACGTGCGCTGAACATGAATAATTTTGTCCTATCCATCAGCAATCTTTTATACCTTTTGAAAGTTACATCTATTTTTATTAGTGATTTATTTTATTCGGATCTTTATTCGTAAAGGAAAACACTTGCAATAGTCAAGAAATTTAGCGTTGGAGGTATTTCAGATATTTATGTATAATCCAGATATTTGACATATTTTTATATAGCCCCTCTGCTTCCTTTGTCTTCAAGTTATCAATATTTCTTGTAAATTTTCCGCGCATATATCCTTTTTAGTAAAGATTTTAATATAGATTTTTATTTCTAAGCGTTGTTTACAAGTGCCATATTTATCGTCGTCAGAGCAATTTCGGTGTTTACGCAGGTTGACATCACGTCTCGCTAAAATTTAAATGCTGCCGAAATTTTTTTTCCCTGTCGAAGTAATCCTAGTTATATTCTCTACGCATGTTAAAGCGCTCACAACCGTTTAGAGTTAACAAATATTAAACTTGTGTAAGGGAATTTGGTTGAATTTCATAATAGCGAGGACTATTTCGCTACATCCGCTCACAGCGAACGTAGCGTAGCAAATTTCTGGTGTAATAAATTTCCTAACCACGACAGCGGAAACGGTTCCCGCGAATATGGAAGCTAAACTGTTGCATTTTTAATAAGTGTTTCTGCTGTTTTATAGCTTTCATTTGTTTATGTCATCCTACCTCGATACATGTTAGTCTGTAACTTAATTATCATTACGTCCACAAATTATCATTACATCCGCAAGTTTATTGATTACGCGTCGGTTATTATTGCGTTAGGGTACAGCAAAGGGCGATAATGGCCATTAAGTCTCAGGAAACCTGTTTTCACCTTATATACACCAATCGCGTTTCATTTTCTAGAGACCGAATTGCGCACTGTCAGTTTCTTATTGTTTCAATTATTTTAGTTATTTTAATCGGCTTGGAAATACATGCACGTGATTGTAATACGTCATGTAGCATTGATAAAAATCAATGACACCGGTTAATGTTGTTATAAGGGCGAAACCGCTTAATTGCGAAGACTACTAATTACAGCCCATCGCCTTGTACGAATGTGTTAGCGACTACCCGTTCTCGAATGTCACTGGGTATTAGCAGAGCATGCTCCTGGTCTTGTGTCAGCCGTTTTGGATTAACAGTGTCACTCCAGTCGCCTTTTCGTGGCTTCCAGACACGAATTCGTGAATGTTAATTTTTCTGTTCCGGTTATAAAATTTATCGTGGGAAAAAGTAGAAATTTGCTCCTTGTCATGGAACAGAAACCCTGTTAGCTCTTTAAAGCGGTAGTTACATTTTTTACGGTAGTTACATCGTTTAACATTTATTTAAGACGGAAGTAAAAATATTTGAAACTATCTGGGCAAAATCGTCGAAGAATTTTGGCAGTATTTTCGGCATGATTAGATATGCCGCGAGTTTATTTATTTAGCCGCTCCACATAACTTTAACTTTCCACTGCAGACTTAGGTTGAATCGTTCTTATTTTGATACGGTGTACCCGATGCCCTGTTTTGTTAACTTATGTTAATTAGTGAGATGGCGTTTTGGACGTTAGCCATGTTATGTCGACCGTAGCACGCGACTGCTGCTTTACTAAATGAAACTACTTGGTTATCAAATGACGTTCATAACTCTGTTTCAGTTATTCATAAATTGGAGGTGAGCCTATATGTCTTGTTTGTTTCAGGCATTATTATCCTTCAGTAATCTTGACTTTTGAGATCTTAGCTAAAAAATGAGAAGTAAAGAAAGGAAAGTTCTGCAACTAAATACTAAACAGTAGTTTGCAATAGTTTGCTTGTATATTTTCCTTACAGTAGTCTCGGTCTGGCTGTCAATATTTCTCTTTAAATGCATTTTTTTACAACAAAAAAGAAATTAAGGCATATTGGCTTTCCTGACGCCAATTGCATTTGCTTTCTACTACATTAGTATCGTGTTGATAGTTACGATTGAGGACGTGTTTCTGTAGCATTACTAAAGCCTTTCGCCGGTATGTTTGAAAAAAAAGGTCTTTGTAAGCTCGTCCGAAACACTCATGGTAAGAATAGCGTATATGTCAGCGTAATCTCCCACTACTGCAGAAATGTGATCCTAAAACAACTGAAGCCAACTTCGTTTCGCGACTGACAGCCAGAGATATTTCCACCACTTAAGTCCTGCCGTCCCCCTTTGCCTGTCACTTGCGTTGGAACTTGACGCGTGGGAAAAGTTGAGGAACGTAAACCCGTGATATAGCTTTGTAGGTCACTTCTTCTTACTAACTAATAAGCCAGCACAGCGCCAAAAGTTTCAGAAGCTCAAGGAAGGCTTGCTGTAAAGCCACGGGAGTTGATCGAGCTCAGTTGGCCTTACAACTCCCTGCAAACTCTTCTTGGGTGCAATTTGTCACATTCACCTTGTCTCATTGAAAGCCAATCTGTGAAAACTTGGCCATTTTCCTTTATTATTATGTTTTTTTTTTAATAAAAGCTTCTCTACAGTAAGTAAAGGCTCGTTTTGATATGCAACTTGCCTTAAAAATGCTGTTTGACGTTTTTAAACCTAATTTATTTAACAGAAAATAGCTGAAAAATGGCTGTGTGAAATTCCTTAGTGTATTTTGTTAAGATTTCTCTACTTTTTTATTGTTTGATTTTTTTTTTTGGGTGTTACCCTTCACCTTGAAAGTTAAATGCTTTATCCGCTTATTGTAGGTAATTTCTCCTTGAGTGTTTATTAATTTTTTCTCCGGTATCCTTTCACTCATGTAAATAAGCTTGTTATTCCTCTTGTTAATATATAGTACTCTTGTAGACCTCTAATAGTCCTCATGTAGTCTTCACTCAGTCTTAAGATATCTTTTGATCCCTCGTACATCTTTCCTTACAAGAAGTCCTCCTTTAGGGATCTTATCACGGGAGATCAACCCATTCTGTCTTCAGACCTGCCCTAATCACAACGTAGGGACTATCGCATTTCTACTCCCACCAAATTCTCCACAATGGCTAACATTAGTCGTCACCATAACCATGACCCTCGCATCTCTTGTATACCTCCATGTAACAATATATTTTTTTTTTCTTTTGACTTGATCCAAGAAGAATTTGTCGATTCTGTTTTATCAGAAGATAAAACCTTTATCAGATGACAAAAATCAGGTTTTTCATCAGATGATAAAAACCATTTATTTACTTTAGATGTAAAGCACTGACTATACGAACAGTGTCTCTTCAAAGAAATAGCGTTTTGTCGTTGGTCGTACTTTCCATTCCAATGAAAGTTGGCCCAAATACGAGTAAAAAGGCGAAATCGAAGTTGAAAATGGTCAACTTGAAATTTAGTTATGTGAGAGGCATTGGAATTTTTAGACATTTTCTTTAACCGCTTGGTTGGGTTGCACAAAGCTAGGATGACTTTTTGAATTGGTCTCGTTATTTCCTTCCGCTTCTTTCTACGTGAACGTTTTTACTCCTAAGAGGATTGAGGGCAAAGGGGGGAAACTGTAAAGAAATCCGCAACGGAAAGAAATACAAGAAAAAAGGAAAAGGGAAATTTTGCGTCGTCCGTTTACACGACCGAATGTGCGTCCTTGGAGGGTGAAATGGGAGTGGCAAGGCAGTACTCCAATGTAACGTAAGCTTTCAAAAGGAACGTTCAGTTTTTATTAGATGTAGAGCTTTTCCGTGGTGCGTCCTGTCGTAATTGTTAACCAGCACGTAAATTACTTTGATGTGTGGAACACGAGTGGCGTTTTAAGTTGAAGGTTACAGTCGACTAAAGCTTATTTCCGCGGTAGAGAAGTTAGGGTACTGTATCAAGCCGACGTAAGCGCTAGCATGTCGAATTAGTGTGCTTCTTTCTCAACGAATTGACGTTTGCTGATGGAGGACGTGTTAATGTTCAGTTAGTGGACCGGTTTTGCATGCGAGCTTGATTCCCACAGGACACAAAAGTACCGCAGCGCCAAGTCCTTTCTGTGGAGTTAAAACACAAATAAGTCGATCGCATTTTTTTTCAAGTATTATTTATTTATATTTATTTCTTGCTTGACGAGTATTTCTGACATTGCACCACGGCGTAGGCAACAATAGGAAAGTATTTTTCTTTACAGCGATGTCGAAACACCGCAAGCGTAAATAACGAAAAAGAAACAGGCGACGTCTGAAATTCTACTTTTATTTTACAAAACCTCTTTACAGTGGCCCCACTTAATGATAGAATATATTGCTTTCTTTTATAAGTACATTTTTTCAGTGCATTTCTTCCTTACTATTGACTTAGAAAACCTTTTTCCCTAAACTTGGGACTCATGGCCGACTGCGTTTCTTTTGATGAAGGAGTGGCACGCAGAAATGGCATGACTGCGTTCTGATGGTGCCAGTTTTTTTCGACGTCTTTCCTTTTTTGCCCCCATCTCAAAGTTATAGGTCATGTGTTTCACCTCCACACCTTCCAGAACGGTTCAGCGCCTCAGGCTTTTAAGAAAAAAGACGAAAACCAGTATTTCCTTTCTTAATCTTTAACAATCTAAAAAAAAAAACACTAAAAATACTCCATTTCTTTGGTATCTTTCATAATTCCCACAGAGCTAAAATTATACCAGGTATTTGTGTGCAACCTGTAATTAAAAATTGTAATTAAAATCTATTTTAAAAATTACGTGAATAAAAGAAACTAGGTCCAAATTTGCCAGGAATTAAGGCACAGTAGAACAATTTCCTTAATGACGACCATGCACGGAATCCTTCATAACACCCTACGCTTTAAGAACGTAAAGTGGCTTTATAGTGTTCTTTTTATTATTATTATTATTATTATTATTATTATTATTATTATTATTATTATTATTATTATTATTATTATTATTATTATTTAAATTTATTTTTATTTATTTTCATTTACTTTTTTTTTGCAGTTCTGTTGCAAAGGTAACAAATGGAACGTGATGCAACTAGGTTGTACATGCTGAACTTTGTACGCCGTTAAGTCTTGGATGTTATTGACTGCCGTACGAGTACAACTATGTGGGCATGTACGTACGCTTTAGTGTATGCTAATCCCAAGTTTTTTCCTTCAGGAGGAAGGAAAAGCCAAAGCTGCAGTAACACGGCAGGTACTGCCAGACACGGCCAAAAAGTGTCGAGTAAAAGTTTAAAATAGGTAAAGAGAGTGTGAGGGAGGTCTTTTGGGGGTTCACCTGAATTACCTGCTTTTGGGTAAACGTTCTGCTTATAAGAGAATTGGCACTTGGCTGGATCCGACGTTTCCTATTATGCGTGGAAAGATAGAAAGCGGAATTGAAAGCCTTTTTGCCCACGCGTTGCTACACCGGTATGGAAAACGCCGGTACCATCTTTTTTTTTACGTGACCTTTCAAAAGGTCGGTGGTGCTCCTTTTTTTAAAACAGGGTGTTGACGCTTACTACTTTTTGTCCATTTTATGTGAACCAGGCATTTTACAAATCACCACAGCTTTCACTGTTCTTCTGAATTTAACTATTTCTTTCACAGCGGTATGACAAAGACGCACGACATGTAAATCGAGTAGGAAGCGTAGTGTAATTTTACGTTGCACGAGACTGAAATTCCATAGCTTTCATATGGTTTTCGTTCAATTCTTTACCTAGATGTGTAGCGCATGACGTACGGTGCATCAATAGCAAAGGTTGAATGTTTCATAGTAACGCAAATTCGGCATGAACTGCAAACGATCCAGATTATTCAGAATTTTAATCCTCAAGATGCACTAAACAGCCGCAGTATTCAAAATAGCAGATAAAATTTAGAAAAGTATAGTAGATAAATAGGTAATTTATTTTAGATATGTTTTATTTTAATATATAACAAATAAAATTTAACTTAGACAATGTATATAATATAAACGTTAATATTCCCACATCCACATTAAAATTTTCGATATTTTTAAGTAATTATACATTTAACATTTTTGAAAATATTGTTGTTGCCTGGTGTGAATATTTTTTACAACTTAAAAGCGGACCTACGCTTAGGATTGTTTCGAAAAAGCATACTTTTGTTCCATGTTTGTCAGCCTACTTCGTGTTGTGACGCGATAAAAAATGGCCAAGTTTATTGTGCAGAAGTGCTGAATTATTTGCTGCCATGCAAAGGTTAATGGCGTATTGTTACGTACTTAGGGATACAAATTTAAGGCAAATTTACATACCCTTTTCGTGTTATTCCATCCACCCCTTTCTTACCTTTACATTATATACTGTCAGGCTTAATATGCCCCATGAATTAACTTCTGCTCTGATATATTGTTGTGGGAGTAGCCTAATTGTATGGCAGCTGCGTTTATTACTAGAAAACGTCTTATAGGCCAACATGCACAACAGCGCTTCGTAACGTAACGCCTAACGGAAATCGAACGAACGATAGCTGTAGCCATCCTGTAGTTATGAATACGTGCGGCAGTATTAGAGTTCCACGACACTGAAACCTCGAAAAAAAGTAAGCTCTTTTTGCAGAAAAGTGAACATAAATAAAGAAGGATAGATTAGGCTACCCTGGCAATATGGCATTTATTACAATGTAAAAGCTAAAACCAGTGACTATTATTTAGTACTACACTAGTTATTACTAATTCATTGTTGCAACCCAACTGACACTTTACAGACATAATTTATTAAACAAATTTGTTGTTACTATAAAACTGTTTTTTTAATTAGTTCATAGGTAAGCGGGACAATAAGAGGAATTTCTAAACCTTTTTCTATTTTTTTTTAAGGAAAGACAAACACGACAGATGGTAATGCTGCAGTCGTCTTATTAAAGTGGATATTATAATGAACACGCGTGTATTGTGACTCAGCCAAGCTTCATTTTGACTTGTTGGAAGTGTTGATCATGCTCAACTAGCTTTTCATTAATACATCACCTACTTTACACTGAAAGCGAGACGCAAGTGGGGGAGAAAAAGGAGAACAATAGAGTGAAGAAGGCAGCAGCAGGGCGGCATTCCCTCTTATAGGGAATTTTCCTTGGGTAAAATGGGGATAGCTGCTCATTAAAAACTCATTTAACAAAAGAGGGTGAGGAAAGTCATTCCAGCCATCTGTGAAGAAAAACGTGATGCAAGCGCAGCGTGTCCGCTTGGATTAAAACAAATACAACATTCTTTTTTATAGACACCGGAAATCGACCCAGGCAAAGAAACTTTTAAGACCAGGGAAAAATGGTATTACTTCGCTCACGCACATTGTTTCTACCGTAATTTGTTTCATTTGGAGCAACTTGTTTGTGACACAACTTGAGGAATGCAACGCCGTACACATAAGACAGAGAGAAGAGTAAATATGGCAATTGAAACGAAATTATAAAGTGTCTTTCTATTTTTTTCTGTAAATAATAGTTGTAATAAAAGCTAACGTATTCGCAGCTAAAGATCAGTATTTGTATGGGCTTAACATTAAAAAAATAAATAAATTAGTAACAAAAATGTTAATTAAATCTAATATTAAAAAAATCAAATAAAACGTTCGTAGCTATGAAAATTAAAGTAAATTAGAACCGAAGCTTTCTTCATAAGTTAGCAAAGTTTATGTATATTAAGCATTATAAGCTATTTCCGTTCAAATATCATTTTTTTACTTTATTATATTCAAAGAATTCTGAATATTTTTTTACTTGATTATTCTACGACCTTTCGGTAAGTCCCTTTTAAGCCTTCAGGGAACTTTAGACAGCTATTCCGAGTGAGATCTTGCACTTTGTGTTGAAGATGGCGAAAGAAATTTAGCGGTGTAAGGATGGCTAGAGCGTAGCAGCTTTATAAGGGTACGCCGCCGGGTTTTATGACTTGGATGTGAGGAAATGAACGAGTTTGCTCTCGCGTGCTGCTTCGTTGGTTTAAAAGCGATATATGGTAGGACGGAATCTGTGTATGGCTGTTGCATCTTTTCTCTCTTGACTCGCTTCTATTAAAGTAAAAGTGCGAAAACAGGCCAAAAAAGGGGAAAGTGTTGATGTGTTCATGGCTAATATTCACTGCGTAGAATGGATGGAGATAAACTCGCCGTTTTCCCTTTGAAACTGAGCAAAAATTGTATACTAGCACGTTTTTTTTAATAAAAACATGAAAAAAAGCACAACTCGTCTATAACGACAGAAGCAATAAGTGGCTAATATTTTTCTCGCCATTTAAACGTAAAAGAGGCATACGACTCTTGTGAGGCTTGTACAGAAAAGAATGGCGAAACATGAGGCGGGATCAGAAATATCTTTTATTGTTCGCGTTTATGGCTTTCGACAAGGCATCTAAGAGTGGGCACAGCAAGTTTTAGTTGTACCATAACGGAGGAAATTTATCTCGTGGGAATGAAGTGCAGGGAGAATTTTATTTCATCAAGTCATCTTATTTGTTTTACGCTTTTAATTATCCCTGAGGAAAATGTACGCATTCTGTGCCTGTATTAATTAAATATGATTCAACTCAAGGAATTTACCTTTTTGGGTTCGAAGTTATGAGCCGTGTATAGTCTTGGAAGCTTAATTCCTTATCAGACGTATTCTTGCAGGCAACGGAAGGCAGACGAAAAAGGATACGGCCGCCATTTTTGGAGAATTATGGTGCAGAAGGCAAGTTAAAGAGACTTTCTGCTGGAGGGGCCTTGGGTGTCATCATCATGATGGTGTGGATCATTTGGTGGATGGCTGTAGTCATCAAGAGCATTGAGTGCCTAGCAGGTAAGGCGAAAAAAATGTTTGAGCAGAAATTTAGGGTCATTACTGGGGATACTTGACTTGGTCTTTGGAGTCTATTGCCTATATTTTACAAGGAATTGAGAAATTGAGAGTCGCAGCACGAACGTTAGGGGTTTTGCTTATGAGCTTGGGACCAGTAGGGAGTTTTGACATAGTAATTCTCACCTCCCTCATTTGGCGAGACTAGTCGGGGACATTCTTAGAGAGAAATGGCGGTGACTCCGTTTTACTGTTCTGTGTGCAGAAATTGGAGCTTTTCTCTATATCACAATGTCTCACTTGCCTGTGGCTGCAGCAGCATTCGGGGAAGCTGCACTAACCGAAATTGCTAAGGAACATTTGCGGTTAATGATGGCATGGCTTCAGCATGAGAATAAGCTAGCCTATACGGTGTTGTAGAGCCATGCTTTTTCGTGATAAGTTAGGCTGTAATGACAGCTTGATTTAGCAGTAGGTTCCATGCTGGGACCAGTAATGATCAGACCAGTAATTTTGACTGTTTTTCGTCCAACAAAGTGCAATCTCGTTATAACGAACATCCTAAGAACAATGAAACTGCTCGGTATATCTGAAGTTCGTTATATCAGACTTGGGTACATTTCCACATCGTAGTATCTTACTATCAATAGTTGTAAAAAGATTCGGAAAAACGTGATTATATTGAAGTACTTCATAATACTATTGAGAATGAAATTGAAACATATAACGTGCAATGTGTAAAAAAACAAGAAAAAAATATGTAATATTCCAGAAGTTGTGAACACACTTTTACCAAGTTGCGCTCTACCAGCGGTGGATTGTAAAACCTGACAGAGTTAAACTTAATGTTCATAGAGTAAGTACTTTGAGGTCATGTTAATTAATTCCATTTTACTTCATTGTGGGAGAGCCCTGTTGTATGTAAGTAGAAATACTGTCACCATTAAACTATTAAGGGTAAACTTGGAACATTTGGATTAGCATTATAAATTGAGTATGGAAAACAGAATATACAAAGTTAATATAGTACATCAGTAATGGAGAAGTACGCTATACGTCATATTCTCACAAACAGTAATAGCACGTGTGTGGAACGAGATACTCGTACAATTCTACATCACGACATAAGAACGTTTATGGCAAAAAAATGATAATATAATAATAAATAATATAATATAATATAAATAATATAATACAATATAAATAATAATATATAATATAAATAATAATAATAATAATAATAATAATAATAATAATAATAATAATAATAATAATAATAATAATAATAATAATAATAGTGCAAAAAAATTATACAAATAAAAAAATAAAAAAACGAATTTATTAATAGGGATGTTTCTGGTCTTGGAAACCAGTTTCGTTTACTTAGCTTAATACTGTAGCGCACTGTCAACTTTCCAGGTCAGTACTGCGAATATAATATCAGTTACGCCTTGAATTTAAAATTTCTTAAAAAATAGTTTGTAGCTGTATTTCGCAGCTGTAAACTCGAATATTTTGTAAAATCATCTGATATCCGAGGAAAGTTAAAATTACGAGTATATAGCCACAATCGTAGGTGGATACAAGTAATAGGATTTATCATTCTGTCAGATTACGTCTCGACAACATAAAAGACTTGTTGACAGCATAAAAAGTTTGTTTTTATTTGTGGAATAGCCAAGTAGGATCAGATTTACCAATTTCGATAATTATTTTACACAGCTAAAACGGCACATGCTTCAGAGAAAGCCTATTCTGTTCTCATTTTCAATGTACTCTGTAATAATACACTGAAATGGTACACGACAGTCCATCTTCTCCGGGGACGACGTGCCAGTAGTAACACAAGCAATATGAGAAATGTTGCGACAATAAAAGAAATGGCTAATAGTACTATTTCATGTCCAATGCAAAGTAAATTTAATGTCGAACGGGAACAACAACATTTCTATCCTGACTAATGGAATGTTGTATATAGTAAAGGAAATGGTAGCAACGAGGGCCGTAATGCACAATTGCTTGTAAGCAATGAAGTTGGAGGTCTTGGGAATGTTGGAAGAAAATAGCTCATTTTTCGTCGTTAAAGCGTGCGAAGTCGTAAGTCATACGCGGTTTTGCAGACTTTAACCATTTTTCATTACTTTGAAAGCAACTGTTACGGCTTTTGTAGACTTTTTGCAGCGTGTTAATTTTTGGGCCTCGCGAGACTAATACTAGCCTCAGTTAGGCATTTACGGCTACCGTGTCGTGTTTCTGGCGATGGTTATACGACTCATAAATGTACGCAAGTGAGCCATGAAGGAACAGAAAGAAACAAAGGAGTGAAAGAATGTTACGAATGTGGAGTATCAACATAGAAAATCGCTCCCGTTGAAAAACTCACATTCGACACAGTGCTTTTACTTCTCAGTTCGCAGTAATGCGTCCCTTTCACAACTATTAATGTTAAGAGGAGACACGGATTTGAAGTACGTCACACCGCATTTTCGATCACCTTTTTCACTAGTAATAGCCAAAAGTCTCGTTAAGGTGCTTTAGCGAAGGACGTTTTTCCCAATACTTTTTTTTAGCTTTATTTCTGCGAGGGTGATAAGAGTGGGTGGGATTGCTTTATGCGTTATTTTTCCTGGGAATTTCTTTATGTTTTCTTTGCGGCCCAGAACTTCCAGCATCTCTGTATGGCAGAAGTGCCTGGCAAGTTTAGGGCTTTGTGTTTACGTCGATGTGGCTATTGCTCCTGGTACTGGCATTTCTACCTATTTGCACAGGGACGGTACCACTGGTTTGGCAGCTTTCCTAGCGCGATAATGTAAACCAGTGAACCTTCAAGAATTCATTTTACTTTTTTGCCTCTTGCTGGTTGAAGCTACAGGACGTGTTGACAGCGGTTCGAAGAAAAGAGACGCCTTCGCTAGCGAGGTGAAAGCTTTCCATCTGCTCAGGTCTTAAACATTGTGGGAAAATTGTGCTTCTAAACTTTTCTTTAATCATTATTCGTTGTTAAAATTTTGATACAATTTTATGAGAAAATAATCAGTAAACATATTTCACTTTATTAGTTGCTTATAATGTTACTTGAATTGTAGCGTATTATTAAGAATGCAAAACATCGATAATATAACAAATCGATAATATGTAGCATTTTTGGCGGAGATTTTTAATACAAGTACCAATGCCAAAATCAAATATGGGCTCAATAGTTCCTGCAACTTTCGTGCGGCAAATAGCTCAAAGCTTGATGAGATATCGCAGCAAGCCGTCGAAAATGTTTCACAATACATGAAAGGCCAACTCCTTATCTTTTTTTCCAGAAAAAAAATGATATTATTTTAAAAATAAAGCAATTCTCCAAAGGATCGTGCACGAACTTGTTGGACTGTTTCATAGAAATTTCTCCTCTTGTTTCGTTTATTCGAGGCAATGCAGGCTTTGGTTGATGATTTATTAAAAGCCAGCTGCTGTTTGTTATCTGGGCGCTGAAAAGCACAAGAAAAAAGAGCGTGGCTCACTAAATTATGGTAGCGTGCGTTTCGGGAATTTAGGAAACCAGATTGAAAATGTATTTACGAGAAAGTTTTCCAGAGGACTATGGGCGCTAACTATCTGTAGACTTTTGAACATTAAGTTCTGTATGACACTCTACGTAGCTTGTGCTTTGTAAGCAGTGTACGATGACCAAACTGAAGCTAAGTATGCATAGCTTGAGGTTTCCGTTTGCTTTTAAGTTCACGTGTCTTTCTAGAGTTGAAAGATCGGTAAAACGGCTCTTTTCTCTTGTCTTGTTATTATAGCTCTTGGAGACTTTCGAGAAGTACCTCCTTATTGCAAAAAAGAAAAAAAAAAAGAATGCCCTCGTAACGTGCATTCGACATTTGTCAGGTCCGTAAAATTGCGTGCAACGCCTACTTTATTTCTCCACCAGAAGCTATAGGTCATGCTAACATAGAAAACATTACTGATAGCTTTACGTGCACTTTAATGATGTTTTAGTAATGACGAAACAAACACAGCAGAAATTCTCGCAGAAATAACCTCGATGGTGACAACACCTAGTGAAGGAGAATAAAGGAAAAATTCTCCCAATAAACTTAATGATGTAAACACATTAGAAAACTAGCACTTAAATGGCTGTATTAAAGTTAAGGCTTCATTTCCTCTTTTCTGCAGTTCTCTCTACATTTATATTTTGTTCCGAAAATAACTGAATTATATATAATAACTAAATATAATAACTAAAATAATATATACTAAATATTACATAATAATTACATTTCCCGTCAAGAATAATAAAAGGTTGACGGAATACTTTGCAGAAAATAGACTTGGCGCTGCAGACCGGATATGTTTCTGAAATTAATTGAATTTTGCAAAAATTTTGTAGAAATACACTTGATGTTTTAGAAGTGTAAACGCAAGTGTTCTGTCTATATAAAAGGCCAAATTTTAGTGTGGCTTTGACATTGTTTTACATGCTGATATTGCGAGTAAGTTTGCAAAACCGCTAGGAAATTTTGTACCTTCTATTGCTCTCTCTCTCTCTTTCGAAATAAACTTAATATTTTTTTCTTTTATCCGCGTAGTGGTAATTGAGCACCATACGAAATACGCGGTACATCATTCTACAGTACGTCAAAGGCATATTTCTGAACAATAGAAAATGTGACAATTTCTTATTCATTGTTCGTAACGACGTTGTGCAAGCACAAATACGGGATTATGGATTCTGAAGTGGTTTTATTTGTCTGCATCCGGTGGATTTCTTTAGCATTTCTGTCGTTTCCCTTTCCTTTTGACATGTGTTATCCCAAGCGCGAATTACAACACAGCGAATGATACCCTTGCGAAAAATCTCTGACGTCATCCGTCTTGTCAAAATATAAAAAAATGAGAGCAAAAAAAACACCGTCATAAATTCTGGTCTTTTATGCGTACGAACCCGTTTTGGGTAAACGTTCAGATCTATTCCGTCTCACATACTTGTCCACGATCTGTGTTGAAAACGGCCAAGAATTCTTTTCTTTTTGCTGGTTTCTCCGCGAATTTGAGAGAACGTGTCGATAAATGACGAAATTATGAAAATATCTTGTATAGCCAGAGGCTTTGAAGCGTATAGCGTTGTTTTGTCGGCACGCTTGGGGTAAATACAAAAGTACGATGGCCGAACAATCGACAGGAAGCAAAACAATGCTTGCAACAACGCCATTCTTTTCGTGTCTGACATTCATTATCTGAAACTGAAAGCTATCGACGGAGAAATTGCGCTGTTTACGTTACAGAGCACGTTATTTCTGTCTCCGTGTTGCTCATTACCAATCCGGAAAGTATGGACGTCTTTTTCTCTCTTTTTTGTGAGTTTGCCAGTCAACAATACATGGAGTACCCGGTCACTTGATCATAATTAAAGGTTGACGTGGCTAGTTTCGACCGTTTCTTACAGGGCGGATTTTACCGACCGAAACGCAGATGGTTGCGGAAACTAGGTTACTTTATTAACGATTCTTTGACGCAAACAAGACGAACGATCCTTTACGTAACTGGTCCAAGACAGGCGAGAATGTTAACAGCTCCAAGATTTTTTCTTTTCTTTATCTTGCGAATGGAGCTCGTTCTGTCGGAAAGGTGGTTACGGTTGGACTTCTTGATGAGGGACAATGGTGTAAAGAAGTTTAGAAAGATGTAATATGAATCCATTTTTTGCGTGTAGTTTTTTTTTTATTTTTTATTTATTTATTTTTTTTTATTTATTTATTTATTTTTTTTTTTTTTTTTTTTTTTGGTGAGGGGAGTTGTGTAGCGGTTTACTTTTTTCATAGAGAACGTTAGTTTTTGACTTTTGTTATTGTGGGAGTCCGCGAATTTCCTCTCGTAATTCAAAGTCGAGAGGGCAGAAGTTTTATGGAGCTTTCAACGACATCTGTTTTTGAGAGGATTGTGGAGCTTTCGCTGAGACCTGTCCAACACTTGAACAGAAGCGTACCAAAAGTAATTCTTGCCGGAAGAACCTCTTACAACCAGCCTACCTAAGGTACAATGCGCGTAAATTAGCAAAATGTAAAAATACCGCAGTTCATTTGAATTAGAAATTACGAGAAGAGGTTTGATTTAGTTTCTAAAGAGAAAAGTGGGTTTAAAAGTGCCCATTATTAGATAGAAAATGTCAAGCCTATTTTCTCTGTTTTATTGAATGTTGTATTTAATATAAGTTAGTTATCTTTGCCAACAGAAATTTGGCAAACGTAGGTAACGCGTTTGTTTCCTGCTTTGCGCTGTGGCGAAATAAGATTGTGTTGTTGTCGTTTGTGGGTCAATACGAAACTTTGGAAAACTGTCCAACTTAAGACCCGCACCGGTTGGTACCAAATGCACTTTATGAGTGTCAAAGCTTTCGCGAAATTTCTGAAATACAACCGTAAATGGCGCTCAAATAATACAGTATCAGCTATCATATAACAGAGTCGGTAGAAGCTACAAGTCACTGTGGAGACTTTTGGCTAACCCTGTATTTTGCTTTTGAAGCCCGTGGCCAGCAAATTCTGGATAAATTCCAAGAACGTTAGCTGGACTTTGAAGATTACAGCCGAAAATACATGTTTTCCTGAGTACTATTTTCTAAAAAGTTGTGGGGCGGTATGATTGAGAAAGGAGAGAGGTATGTGAGCTATTGATGCGTCTTCGTTAAGATACTTCTTATGCATAATTGGGTAGGAATAAATAAGCTTGAGGCCAAATTAAAGTCGGTTAGGAAGGCAGGAACCCTGTCAGGGAGAGAAAGTAAGCCAGCACTCTGTCTAAGTTATAGTCGATTACTAGTTTTGTGTCCACCTAATCCATTTCCAGACTTCTTGCTTGTCAAACTGAATGCTATCTCCCGCTCGCTTACCGCACGAGCATAGCCTTCGACGTCACTAGCACTTTCAGTAAAGGCCTAGAAAGTTCTATTACTTGAAGGTTACTTGCGCAATGCTAGCGACTTTTTTGGTGCCCAAGCTGGCTAATCGTTAATAGTGTGGGGTTCACGAAGTAATGATTACTCATGGCGCTACCCTTGCAGCTCGCATTAGAAACTTGTTAATAATGAAGTATTCAAATCCAAAAAGTGTACCGAGTTTCTCAAGTTTTCCAACGTCTCCATTAAATCGTACAGTACTTTAACAGTCAGTACAGAATGATGTTCCTGGCATGATTTTTCACATGGTTTATTCTATTAGTGTTATAATGTACTGAATACAGTAGCGTCTCAAAACGACCTCTTTTGTAGCAAGTTATCGCCATTAGGGCATTGTAAGGTTCCAATGTATACAAATTCATACCGAAAAGCCTGATATAATGAGCTTCAGGGTATACCGAACATTTTTCCTTTTTCTAGTAAGTTCGTTGTAACGAGATTCTTTGTCGAAGAAACAAGAAACTCGGACAGTTTTCATGAAAATCCGGTCCGTTTTCATTCAGTAAATTTCGTTCTAGTGGACCCCTTTTTAACGAACTTTTAGACGGATTTGAAGGTCCCATATGTAAATATATAGAAAAGTCGGCCTATACGTTACATTTCAGATATACCAAAGACCCTGTGTTCCCAATGAGTCCGTTATAACGAGGTTGTAGTACAAAAGAACATATGTCGTTGTCATGTTTATCCAGTAACTGAAAACAAAAAAAAAACATTTTTTTTTTATAAATTACTAAAGTAATAAAATCCTGGCGGAATAAATTACTCTTATTAATAAAATACTCTTAATGATCTTCTATGGTCAAAACTATGAAGTCGGAAAATATTGAGAAATTTTATACATTTCCTTAAGTTAAAATACAAAATAAATACCAAAGACACCTAAAATGCACAATAAAATTCTCATCTCTTTTAAGGAAACAAATTCAAACGTAAAAAAGTTAATTAAGAAAAAGTTTCGAATCAGTATATTTATTTCTGTCGACATGGTTACTCTTACGAATCCGAAGAACAAGTCTGACGAATCCGAAGAACAAAGCTTCGGTAATAGTTGATTCATGTTCGAACGGTTGTGAAAGCTTTGTAGTAGAAACATGAATTCCTGCCAAAACTAGATAGCCGCTCCAGTTTTCGCCATCATTAACTTTCGTTTCTTTTATTGGCTATAGTAGGCATTCCGGCAGAAATAGTGGTCTTGGCAGACCAAGAGCAGCACGACGACCATCAAATCCGCAGCAGCAAAGATGGCAGTAGCAGCGGCCCATACTTGGATCAGAACGTCAGTGATAACGTGGTTATTGCACAAGTGGGACATTCCGCTTTCCTCAAGTGCACCATATACGAACTCGGCGAGCAGACGGTAAAATCTATATCTATAACTTTCCTATATTTCTTGGTGAGTTGGAGAATCAACTTTTTCCTCGCCACCTTTTTTCCACCTCCGTTCGCCTACCGGTTTCACTAGGTCAGCCACTAGTGACTTTTTAACTTTCTTTGCCGTCTTGGGATGAAAACCTTTTTTCCCCTCTTGTGTAACCTCCGACTTTGTTAATGGAGCGTAATCCAGTTGGGCCATGGGGAAACAAAGGATTTTTTGTCTGTGTCGTCTCGGAAACTTCAGTCTTTTTACGGTGTCGTTCAAGTGACGATTTGCATAGCCCCTCCTTCCTCAACAATATTACCAAAAAAAGGAAGCAATATGAGTTATTGGCTTTGTTTCTCTACTTTTTCCACTTTGCCCTGCTTTTTATGTCTTGGCTCGGCCATGTGGACATGTAGCAAAAAGGTTAACTTATTTGTGGGTCACAAGGAGTCAAACTTGGTTTTTATTATCCAGGATGGAAAGGGCATGAAAGAGGGTAAAAGGCAGCTCTAAAAACCGCCAAGTAATTTGCATTAGAAAAGAGAATAGTTTTACAGGCGATCCGAAGTGGTCATAAAATAGTGAATTTATCGTTGGAAATGATGTTTCAGCTTCTCAGTTGAAAACGTGGTCCTCGAAAAGGGGAGGAGGAGGAAGGGGAAAAGAGAGGAATAAGGCGTGATTGCCGTTTTCTTGTGGAGTAGGCTCATCCTAGATTTATGAGGAGCGATAGGGGACATAGACCATTTTTTCCATCTTTTCGCTGATCTGGAGAAATAGTAACAAATTGAGGGAGATGGAAACTCTAAATGTTAAATGTTGGGTAGTAATTTCGGTTTCGTTAGATTTTTCCCCGTTTCTAAATGCTTTTCGGGAACGATTTTCTGCGAGAAATGACACGTAGTAGTAGAAAATAGAAAAAAATGAATAGGAGAAAAAGTCACCAGTGAAAACGTTCCGTTTACTAAGTGTAATGTTTATGTCTTCATTGATCGGGAAAGAGGAAGCCTTAGCAAAGGACCTACCGATGGGTCATTGTAACACCCTATAAAAGGTCTACTGTTTATTGGAAGAGATGGGATGACTCTTTGGAAAACAATCTGACACCCTTCGGGGAAACCCACCGAAGTCTGATAGATCGGTGATGATGTGGGATTGTCGGGTATGTAACTTTGGGGTTGGGACACGGGGGGAGAAATGCTATGCGCTTTTTGGGTTTTCAAATGGATTGCGCAAGAAAAAAATAGAAAAAAATATTAGTTTTTCATCAATTGGCTTGCTAAAAGCTTTCCCGTGAATTGCTTTATAGATGACAGCGCGGAAGGCTTATGTACCCCGGGGCAAAGTTCGAAACTGGGTGATCCTATAACTTCACAAGACTTAGTATTCGGTAACAAAGACCTTGCATGTCTAAATTCTTCTGTTACACGACATTCAAGATCCCAATAATTAATTTACGAGCTGTCTACCTACACTTGCTTCGGGTACATTATGCTCATCTTTCAACGATGTCAGATTGCGAAAGGCGCAATTGTACATTTGAGGCCTGTTTTCTTATTTAATGACGCGTCATTCCTGAAATTGCGTAGGGACAGTGGGGTTTCGATAGCGCACTTACTTGCACGAAATAATGTGTTCGCCGTGAGAGATACTGCACGTTTACTGTATTTCTGCTGGCAGCATTCAAATTTTCTTTAAATCTACCCAAATCGCGAAATTTAAGTAAAAATTGTCGTGGTGCTTCAAAATTGATACAGTAAAGACATTGTAGATTTCTGATAATTGACCATTTAATTCTTTGTGTTCCAAAAGCGTCAAAATGCAATACTTTTTGCTTAACTAATTTTTGAACGCAAGTTACCAGTGTAATTATTCATAATTTTACTGTGCTGTGCACTTTTTGCCGTAATTATGCGATGTTAATTATAGCTGTTACTAAGATAGCCTAAAAACAGTTCAGCAGTCAAGTAAATGTCAGCCAGTCGCTCTAATTAAGACAAAGAACAAATGTGGCACCTAAAAAGCAAAGTTTTTAGCGTGACTGCAATAAAAGTAATTTTCTTTAGCGTCCATCATGAGTTGTAATTTTGGTCGTAAATTAATTCGGATTTGATGTACGCAAGTCCGTCGTAAGTTAAAAGTACTGCAAGTCAAGTGTCAAGCTTCGCTGTGCGTGTGAAGTGTGTTCTGTTTGCTGCGAGCTGAAACTAGAAGCGTGTTAGGTACGAGTATGGAAATTTGTTGTTTGCGAACAGCTTGCGTGCTCAGCCAACGCGGTATTTTCAAGTGTCAAAAGACGGTCGCGCGTCAACCACTCTCAATGCGAACGTGCTACCGTGGAACCGCGTATTGCACAGCGCCGTTCGCCTTAATCTCACACAAGCATTACGCTCCCTCCACCCTTTTCCCTAGAAAACTCTTTAACCGAAAGTCTTATCGCAATACGGCCATGTCCAAACTTTGTTGTCATTAATAATATTACTTAACAAAATGTTTCTTCGTTATCGGAAGTCCCAAGTCTGTGATGGAAAGAAAATGCTTGCTACTTTTCCTTAACAACGACGTAGCTAACGCCGTGCGTGATCATTGTTATTAGGTCCCTTATAGTCATAAAACGTATTAACGGAAGTACGCCGGAAACAGGGGATATATTGCTGCGAATAGAGTTACGCAGGTCGCAAGTGTAAAGCTCATTTTATGTCATTATTTGACGCTTAATGGAAGCGTGTGTCCGTTGATTAAAGCGGTCTTTTTTTTTAAACTATGCTTAGTAATTTAAAACAAATTCAAGCTTTAATATGCGAGTAGAGTAAAATCTCGCCATAAGGTAAATACAGGGAATGAAGAAATTGTCCGTTATAGCCGTTTGTATGGAATAGCCAGTATTGCAAAAATGTTTATATTTGGCTGAAATATGGAATTGTACACAATAGCTCACTTTTCGTCACAACCGGTGTGCGTTGTAGCGACATTTCATACATAGCAAAGCAGCTAGCTGGAATCGAAGTTCTTTAGTCGTATTCTGAGTACTGTCATTTACAGTAGCCATTTTTTCGCAGTCCCTCTCTGCGTCGTGGGTTAGTTTATCTTTTCGATGAATATGTGAACGATTCTTCTTCCTTTGCTTAATTTAATACTGTCGCTGCGGTGAAATTCTCCGCAAGCGCCGCATAACAAATTAGAAGTCGTTTCAACAAACTTCTCGGAACTTTCGGATTCCCTATAACCCGTAATGAGCAACAAGCTTTTAAACACGCCGAAACAGGTACACTTTGTCTAATCTCCTAACGTAGTGCGCAGACGTAATTATTTTGGGCCCTTTTCCAACACACGATGACGTAATTCCGTAACGACCTTGTTGCCATTTTACACTGTATAATAATCTGCGCCGTTATACTTTCTAGCGAGGTTGTCATTAGAAATTCAGGTATACTGATATTGCTGCAGTCATTTTCAATGCCTAATTCACCTATTTCTAGCGTACCTTATTTCTTCACGTAACCTTGTCGTCTGTCGCAGCATAGACATTTTCGAAGGAAACATGCTTTGCGTGTCGTTCTGCGGGATTTCTAATTATTTCTGTATAATGTTGGGCTCTGAACCCGTTTCACTTATTATCTTGCTAATTACCGTTGTTAGCTGTGTTGTACTGCAGATATTAAGGTCTACGAAATGAAAGATTTCATCTCAAATTACGAGTCAACTGCGTGGAAAGCTAGAATTTTCCAACACTTGAACACCTTTAAGGGAAAATTAATTCAGCACTCAGTGTGTCTTGTTTTTGGCAATAAGTGGCTAGAATTTATAGCTTAAAAGGAAGTAAGTTATTGGCACGCTTTTTTGCTCGTAAATCTCGCGAGTAACTTCCAGCTTTTATGAAACCTATCCTAAAGCTCTTTTGTTCGCTAATTGGAGCTTTCTGCTTCTTTGACTCAACTCCTCTTTTGAAACAAATCATTTCTGCTAAAGACATTTCCTCGAGTTAAAAGCACTCGCTGTAAAACCTCCAACCTTAACTACAAGTAAAACCATATATTAAAAAAAGGAATGTATTAATTGCAATAAAGCTTTAATAATTGTTAGAATACTGGAAAAGTAATTACGACAAAGAGCTGAATTGTCCGTATTTTCGACCACTCAACAACTGAACGAATGTCATAGCAACGTCTTTTATTTTTTTTATTTCCTTTTTATTTCGAAATCACTTTTTTCTATTGTGCATTTCTTTTTCTCGCAGGTGTCTTGGGTAAGACGTCGAGATTGGCATATTTTGACATCGGGGCGACACGTGTACACAGCGGATGAACGATTCCAGGTTTTTCACACCGACGGTTCAGATGATTGGATCCTGCAGATCCAGTACGTCCAAGAGCGAGATGCGGGGACATATTTGTGCCAGGTATGGTATTTCTTCATAGCGTCTGCCCCTCCATCTTCCTTTTTTTTCTAAATCCCCTTAAACCCAACTTAGCACAGAAATATCTTTAGAACGAAATCTCTTCCCAGTACAGCATTGTGGATCAAAATTTTCCTGACAAAAATTTTCCTGACAAAAAAAGCTTTTGCTGTTGTTTCCCTCTAAGTGTTCTGGAATAACCACAGGGATTCAACTTTCTTGGAAAGTAAACAAGAAAAGGCCAAGAGTTAGAGTCAAGTTTCATGTTTAGGCTCCAGTAAGTCTTTGCCGCGAACTTCTTGTGCATGAACGCATAGTAATTCCAACCATAGTCCAGTGTTGTGTCTCTTTCCGGTAGTATTACTGCAGAGTGAAAAAAGACGCTTGATTTTAGTAGAGGGGACGAGAAAAAGAACTAGTACAGGGAAGGGTCCATGTGTTTTAAAAGAAAGAAGAGCTAAGGGAACCCTGAACGGAGGGAAATGTGGGCATTTTTTTCCCGCAAGTTGACGGACCTGGACCAGATGGTTTCCTTATTGACTTTCAAACAAGAGTAGTCCGTGGGACCCTTTAACCGTATATGAGCATTCTTGGGAGCTTTTTGATAGCTTCGCGACGATAGTCGTAGCTACTCCGAAATGGAGAAGTTCAATAGCTGGACGCTAGTCCGCTTGCTTTTCTTTACAGTGATAAAAAAAAGGCAAACGGATAAGGGGAAATTCAATTTTAAAACATTGATTTTCTTATGGTAGCGGGGCACTTCTTATGACTATGAAACAAGAGGCTTTTCTGCAGCAATTAATTATTTTTCTAGAGATTTATCTAGCCTCGTTTTGTTTTTGAGGAAGGTAACTTGCAACGTTCTTTTTTGCGTGATTCTTGAAGTTGCAAATTAGCGAGATATTCTACCTTCTTTTTCACCGGGGATTTTAATAAAGGGAAGTAATTGCCGTTGCTACTGGATTTTATATGCGCTGGAACATGATGAAAAAGTATCCTAAATCTGGCAACCTGGCGATATATTTCTGTCGTTGAAGTAGTTCAAGTGAGTCACTGAGAATCCAATTACACGTTGTTAAGACGGTGGACGTTTTTTCCCCGAGCTCGACAGACTAACTGGCAGCGATTTTAGACGTTCGCTATGCAATCGGGCTGCGAAGCTCTTAGTGTGCGTTGATGGGAAACACTTCCATTTGGGAAAAAAGGGCACGTGAAAAAGGTAATCGGCTCGAGAACATAAATCATGATACGGACCTGTTAGAAGTTTTGATCTAATTTTGATGGAGCAACTGAATGGCGTTTTTTCTTTGTTTTGAGGAAAATTATATAAAACGTGACGCGTGCTTTGGACGGTGCTAGAGCTTTTTTTTCAAGCGATAAGTAGTTGCGCACGGAGCGGAACGTAGTTGAACTTTTTAGAACGAGTTGAAAGTGCCTCATCTGTTGCTGTTGAGTATTCGACAATAAAAAGTATCAGGCTACGTAGTTGCAAGTTCATAACGATAAAAGTTGGTGCCGTAAAGTCTGCCGTTAATAAAGACCCTTATTTTCTTTGTTCTTTGCACTTACAAGTTACTTCCAAGTCCCGGGTTTACTCGTTCGTAAACTTGGCTGTATACATGGCCATCGCTGTTGCGCCGAAATGTAGTGTAAAAGCAACTATTTTTCCTTTTCTAATAGTCTGTGAGAAAAACTCGGAAAAAAAAGCTTATACAACTTTTGCCGCATTTATTTATTTTTGCGGTAGGTGAACAGCGTACTAACAAGTGCAAACAACTTATGTATTTTTTTTATAAATTACTATTTTTTCTTACCTTGAAAATTGTGGTATTTACTTTACAATATGTATCGTTTATATTTCAGCACCGTGTTCCCAACGTAATCTCTCTACTGTGGCACTGAATTACCCAGCAAATTCGTTGTAGTAATAGATTCTAATAAAATCTCGTTTCATGTCTGTTTTGCAAAGCTGAAAAGCAAAGAAGTGAGAATGGACAGCGACTTTTAATTACTTCTGTCCAAAAAGAGTTAAAAAAACATAATGAGAAATAAGAGAACAATAGTCGTTTTTCGTAAAGGTAATATGAAAGCACCCTTTTTACTTAATTGTAGTCATTAATGTGCATGCCGCTACAGAGCATGGCGAAATGACAAAAACATACGACACGGTTATTGGCAAAACCCTACTTATTCTAAAAAAGACATAGTTGGAAAACATGGAAACTTACGCAAAAGTATTATAATTCATGAGAAATTATTCAAAACTGTAATTTTTAATTAGTGTTCAAAAACTAAACGTATAGTCAAATTTCGGTACAATTATTTTTACAAAACATGAAATTATATTTTTAAAAGTCATACGTAATAAAAGAAACGGCAATAAAACGAGCTCAAGCTGTTTTTAATTTATGGAAAAAGTACATCCGAAAATTAAGAAAAAAATTTAATCATCCATGGAGTAAGAACAACTAAAGTTCTCGTAAGTATTCAAGTGTCATTATTTTTAGTTACTTCTGGTTTTACAAGGAGCAATTACACAAGTGTTTCAAGCAGTAAAATCAGAGTTACGAATTTGCGCTATCAATTAAACGATAGCAAACTAATTGAGGTGAGATAACCAGTGTATTTTAAACAATTGGGAGCACGAGAAGGGCATTATTGGCCCCCTCCCTTAATTTCCCTCCATTTGCGCTAACAATACACTCGCATTGCGTTGTGGATTCCTCTTTCAGTGTAGTAATTTACGTTGATAAGCACAATATCGTCCCATTAGCCTTTGAACAATGGCAAGGTATGCTCTATACTTTGCTAGAATACAACACACCTGAGTTTTACAGTAGTTCAGCTATCTTTCGTTTCTGTCGGAGGGACACACTTCCGTGAGAACTAGCTAATGTATCGATTAGAATCGACAAAAGGAACTTTTCCATCTAAAGCAACTTGACTGTCTGAGTATCTAAGATATATGTAGCCCACTCAGTTAAATAGAAAGAAAGGCAGTTAAGAGAGGAAAGTTCGAAGCAAAGTTAGGAGATCCTTTCTTAACATTGACGTGCCACCGATTTTTTGCCAATTTGAAACAAAGTTCACACCATTTTGCTCCCCTTTTCACTTCATTCGTGGCTAAAAGTAAGAACTGGTCGCTTTTTACTGCTTGATTGCGGAAAGTCCCAATAGCCTCTTCAGAGTTGCAGCCCAACTTTCAAAACAAGTTGTAGCTACTATGTAGAGTGGAAGAAATTTATTTTGACCCAACAGATGCACTGACCTTAATTCTCCAGATCAGTAGGCTACGTAATTTATGTTAAAGCGGGGACAAACATAGACCGTTTATGCGCGGGTAGAGTCGTAGATCTGTCGGAATAAACAGACCAATAAGTAATGCAGTGCGCGGCCCGAAAGCTATTTGCTGTCGGTTTGCTCGGCTTTCCTTGGCATAACAAGCGGTTGTGACTTAAGGCGTACCGTAAATATCCTCAGAAATATTGATGCGAATGGTATATATCGGCTTTGATCTTAAGGAGAATTTCCTTTGTCTTTTGTAACAAAACTCTTACAATTTTAGTGTTTCTTTGTTGCAATTGCCGATGATGGGAAGTTTGATCATTTGAAAAGTTTTCTTTTATTTTTTCAAAAATAAGTTTTCATTAACCGTTTGAGGAAGTTATGAAAACAGCAGCAAATTAGTAGTTTCGATAGTATGAAGTAAACTTTCAAAGGATTGGAATATAAATTCTAATCAGAAACTTATTAGTCATCATATTGATACTCGTATGAATAGCTAGAGCATATTTCTTCCGAAGGACTTCAAACTATTTGACAACGTAACTTAACGCGTATTTACAAAAAAAAAAAACAAAAAAAAAAAAAAAAAAAAAAAACTTTCTAAAGAACTATGTAAAAAATCATATTCTGTTCTCATTGTGTGTAATATTACCAATGAAAATTAAAGAAATTTTTTGCATTCGAATGGATGGTATAGCATTTTTTATACTAGCGATATTTTTCCCTTTCGTTTTCCGTGTATTTTATCCAGAATATTTAGGCCTCTGAAAAATGTGTTTGAGTAGAGTAGTTAATGTTAGCATGGTTATGCGCAGATTTGTGTCAAAATTTAAATAATCATGCTTTAGAAGCAATAAAACGTAAATTGTCTTTGTGATCAAAAGATATTCAGTCCAGCAAGGTCTCTTTTTCATTACTGAACCCAAACGCTACAATGCTGAGTTATAACGATCGTCATCAGAAGAGTTCCTGCTCATTAATTCGATTCTGACTTTGCTAGCAAGGGTGGGTGGAAAAGTGGAAGTAATACAGCGTCCGGGGATCATTGTGAATCCTTGATGCGCGTTTCATTACTGCACGGCAGAATGAAGAACCCGAGTGCAGAAATACGGTCTTCGGCGTGACGCGTAACTAGCGTGTTCATTTGCCCTTCTTGTACTGTAATACGCATCCGTTTACGCATGAAACAATCCTCTCTCATGACATGTCCATAACTCACATTCTGTCATATCCGCAATACTCTTCCATTTCCCCTCCGGGGGGGCACGGGTGGGGGGCAACTCATTCCACCCGTTCACAAAGCCACGTTAACAGTGTTTGTCATCGTGCTTTGTCGTTACTCGAACGCCAGGTCTCCGTTTTAGGTAATCAAACAGCGATAGAAGCCCAAGGACACAGAAATTGCTTCGTGAACAGTCGTAGAAATGATGTTAGAAATTGGTTGTCGGTACCGATAGAACAAAGCGCGTCCGATTGGCACATGCTCTCGATCTTGTTGTGGTTTCCAAGGTTTTCGCTGCTTCTTGAGGCAAGAAAAGGAGAAGTGACAGAAATAGGAATTAAATCGTAAGAGCAAAATAAAGTTTCGTGGAGGAGGAAAAAGTTTCAAGTTTGAGGAAGGAACACAAACATGTGGGCTAATTTCCGTGTTTCCAGCTTCTTATTGTCTGTTCTTGCGTTCTTTTTGTTTCTCTTTGGGGAGAAAAGACCTTAACGACAAGTTCTGCTTGAGCTCTTGATGCCTTCTGTGCCTTGTCGAGACGAATCTTATCTCGCATACAAGAGTCGGATTAAAAGCTTGACTATCTGGACATGGAAATGACTATTGTCCCCTTCTCGTTACTTCCCTTCCTGCGTTTTCTTTAGCGTAAAGTCGTAGCTGTGAAATTTGAAAGTGAATTGACTTATCTTTGAATTTGGGGGACGGAGGAAATTTCAAGGGATTTTTTCTCTCTTTTCGCGCAACATTAATTTCAGAAATGAGCTGCTCCGACGAATTTTGTAGAAAATTAATTTGGGCAGGAAATTGGTGTGTAATTTTTACAAGCTTTCCAGACAAAACTTCGAAATCCTCCTCCGCCCGTCGCATTCAAGTGTAAGCCTAGCTTTTTCGCTGTTTTAAGCTAGCGACCGCTTGACTTAGACATAACGTTTTTTTTTTTTTCTGTGATGCGAAATTGGTTTGGTAAGCTGTAAAACGGGAGCTAACAACTTGTACTTGCAATCAAAGATAAGGGTTTTGCTATAAAAGCACTTGTCTTACTGTTATTTTTAGCATTTCCGTACCGTGCTTCTTATCGCAGTCCGCTTGTACAGAAGTCTTCTGCATAGAGTACGTACTCAGCTTTTCGAAGTACACAAGAATCTGGCTAGCGAATTAGCTTGTTCCCTAATACGTTCGTAAAGCAAGACTTTCGTAGAATGGTGTTTTAATCCCTGTCGTAAAAAATGCATTAGATTGTTTTCCTGCAAATAGTAGCGTACAACGCTATTCTTTTTCTCGCAAGTTAATATTGGCGTGAGCATGGCTCGTTGCCACTTCTTTACTGTTTGCATTTTCTGAAATATGCATTTTTAATGAAAATTTATATTGGTTATTATGCAACATTAATTATATTATAATATATTAAACATTATAATATATTAAACTTTTCCGCATACGGAATGATCTTTTTAATAAAACAGGCAATATTGAGAGATATAAAGGGTAGTATTTTTTTCAAATGGACAGTGACACTTTTTTCTGAAGGTAAATACTGTGGAAATTGTAGACAATTGTATTTTTACTTTTTTATATATGCAGCTTTTTTGTAGATTTCGCATGATTTGTGATATGTATTGAATATTTCATTTGTGCAATTGGTGTCATGAAGTTCATGTTTTATTCCAGTTTGACTCTTTACAGTGCTTGAAAAGTTTTTCCCACGGATTGCGAAAGCTTTTTGTATTCTTGTGCGTATGTCTGTTTAATGCACACGTTTGGAAGTTTGTCGAGTATTCCTGGTGAATCACGGATGAATTAAGCTATTGCTTACTCGTGTTTTAATGTGCCTCTTTATGCATCATACTCCATATTGAGGAACCGGGGCTTATTTGAGTTTGTGCTGATTCCCTATATTGCCCCACTTGAAATGTGTGCTCATGTATGCTGGAGTATTTGTCCAAAAAGGGGTACCGTCTAATGTCTGATAAACACACACGTATGGAAAACCGCTTACGGAACACGTAACGAAAAGTGCTGCTTTGCGAAGATCATTGTGTTTTTAGACTTATATCCCAGAAATAATTTCGAAAATCAGCCAGATTTACCCGCCATTGTTGCATACGGTGAGCGAAAACCGTGGAAACAGCTTTCACGGCCTCGAAACCCTTTTCTGAAAGCAATCAGAATTGATTATAGGCGAAAAGGTCAAAACTGCACGAAAACAAACATGGCATCGTACACGTCGTCCAGATTTTAAAGAAAAAATAATAGCATTTATTGCATCTTTCCTGTTCAAATTTTAGAATAGGCAGGTATTTTTTTCGCGCTTTGTATCGTCTTAGTGAAATTGAATTTTTCTTTACCTCGCGAGCATAACGCACGAAAATAAAACGTTTTAAAAAAATATTGTCGAAAGGTTCCATTTTTTGGTTATAACCAATTTTCTCTGATTTTTTTTTTTTTCAAAACCTGGAATAAAACGTTTTCTCTCTTGGTTCATAGGTTTCGACAGCCAAGGGCTTACAGTCCACAGACGTCAAACTGGAAGTTCCGGTGCCTGAGGCCTTTATCTTAGGCGGGAACGATTTCCATGTAGATCACGGATCTACAATCAGCCTCGTTTGCATCGTTGAGAAGGTAAGAATAATTTGTCATATGGTCCAATTTTGCGACTTAACCTTTCCTCCCCGCAATTTCCATCTCATCAATTTCCCGACGACGCATTTTGAAATCATTTCCACTAAACGTTGGCAATGGCTGTTCTCCGCCTTTTCCAACAAGACGGAAAATCTGTCAGCAGGATTTTCGCGACTCAAAGGCAGAAACGCTGATAGCTGCGGTGTGTCACCCATTAATGACGTTGAGACGTCACGTACCATATTTTGTTGTTGTTTATTCCCGTATAATCAGTTTAGTTACAAAAATCAAGCTGAGTAGCTTATAGCGTGAGTTTAATATATCCCGTTGTAAGGGGTTTCACGCGTAGGAAAAGCGCTCGAACCCTGTGAACGTGACCAGCAAACTAAAACCCCAAAGCACAACGCTTAGATTTGGCCACGGTTCATTACCTTGACGAGTTCCGTAGACTTCTCCGTGCTGGGTTTTGGCTTACGTCAGGTAGAAACGTGAAAACGTATGTGTAGGGGAGTATAGGTTACGGATCTTGAGCATCGGATGATTCGCAGTCTGAAGATAGCTCCGGTTTAACAGAACTAAAAGCAGATCACTCAACAGGATCCTTTTTCTCTCCCAAGCTTTGCGTTCTTCGCTCTGGTCGTTAATTGTGGACACTGGATCACTCTACCCATTTCACTTTGTAACGCTAGCGCTTAATTTTCGCGTGTCCCTTTCACAATCCTGGCTTTATAACCGTTTTGATGAGCAGAGATTCTGCAGAAATTCGGATTCGCAATGCTCAAAATGGCCATTTCTGTTACGAGCAAAAGGGCAACGTTGTTTGATATACTGACTGTACAAATACTTTATGCAAGCTCTGCTTTTTTGTAATTATTTCTGCACCCGGATAAAATAGTACTTAGAGATCACGTGGTTCCATTTAAACGAGAAAAAATTGTCGCTCGTGCCGTTTGTAGGCTTATGTAGGCTAATTCGCGTAGGACTGAAGTATTTGCCAGTGAAAGTGAACCTCCTGGCGTTAGAAAATGTGCTTTGAATAAAAGTACGTTGTAAACACGAAAGATTAAAGATATTTAAGTTCAGCACAGTGTAATGCGCATCAAATGTACGAAACAGCTTAGAAGATAGGGATTACTTATTTATAGAATTTCGTGTACTAAGAAAAACACTTGCTGACGGTTTGTCTATGTACAAGGTACCTGGAACGTGTTTTCCTGGAAGCATTTTTTTCCAAAGAATATTTTGTTCCTGCATAAGTTCAGTCGTTATGCACCGTGTAAACACGTGTTTCGTAAATATGTAATGACATTTAAGCAATGAAAGCTCGGGGAACGTATTGTACATTTATTTTCTTTTTTTTTTCCTTTTTTTTCTTTTTTTTCTCATGAAGAAAGTTTCTCGAGCGCTGTTCAACATTATGCAGAAATTCTCTTAAAAACGTGTACTTCATCTGTTTAAGGCGTATATTATAGTTTTCAGTTAATGTTTATAGCTTTTTGTTTTATTAGTTTTGTGTAACTGGTCTAACAAGATTTGTGCTTCTTGCTTGCAGAGTCCCGTGCCTCCAGCGTTTGTATTCTGGTATCACAACGAGCGGATGATCAACTTCGATTCTCAGCGTGGTGGCATTACGGTGGAAACGGAAGGCGGTCATCGGACCCATTCACAACTCCGCATACGTGATGCACGAGAATCCGATTCCGGCAACTATACATGCCGGGCGTCCAATTCCCAACCCGCATCCATTTACGTCCACGTATGGGGAGGTACGATAGCGAAAAATATTGATGACGCCTTGCCCTTTTTTCTTGGCGCACTTCTTTTCAACAGACATGAGAGGCTAAGAAGTTGTCATCTTGCGTGCGTCTCCGTTTTTCACTTTCATTTTCCTTCTTGCCTGCCTTTATAAGAAGTCGGGCTTTGTATCATTCGTGCTATCCTAAACATGCACAGAAACCCTCTTTCTTTATTTCCGCGCCCAACTTGAAATTGAGTTGAGGTATTCAACCGGAGTTGGGTGTATACATAAATATTTGGTTATCTGTTGCCAGGAGAAGGGATTGTGGCTTCATAAATTTGAGCAACTTTATTTACCGAATCTTTCGATAAGCTCGATTCCACTTAAGCCAAACTCTAAACCAAGCGTCGAATTACTCATCGAAATACCTTCACTAGAGACACTTAAAAAATTAATTTCAATAATATCGATAATTTTTTAATTTACTGCAATTTTTCGTTCAAGGACTAACGTAGTCTGTTGACGGCTTTGAACACCCATGGAATATTTATTATTATTTCTGTCAATGGACAAAATTGGATATTTTTGTATATAACGTATTGGCTATCTAAAAAAAAAAAAAAAAAAAAAAAAACACGAGTTATTTTATTTCGTATATTATTGAGTTTTGCAAACAGTCGTTCCACATTGATAATTAAAATTTGAACTGACAAATGCTTGAAAAGGAAATCTGTATTTTCGAGTGCATATTCTTAAGAAGAATTCTAATTATTTGAACCGTTATTGAAACCAGGCCGTATAGGCTTCCTTACTGCGCAGGAAAAGGACAGATCTTCGCTTAATTAGCCGAAAAGTAGATGAACGAAGTGTAACCTTTTTTTTGTGTGTTTCCAAACTCTGTTCTTTCGTTCGGGGCATGTTGAGACTATTGTAAGTCTTTTTGGGTCAACAAAGCTCCGAAGATCTCTTCAGGGAGCAAGGGAGAAACAAAGGATAGGTGTGGCCCAATTAGAAGGCGGGGCTTAATTACAAGACAGATTAACGGCATTTGGGCGAAACCTGGGTGAATACGTGGTGCAACATTTATAGGCTACGCCGAAGTGAACGCACGATACACGATAGATCAAAGCCTAAAGGATGAGTGGTCAGGAAAAAAAAATGAAATTACATATTGGCTCGGTGATGGATGAACCCATTACGAAACTGCTGAAGGTTTCGTCCATTAGGAGAGTTTTTCTCACTTTTTCTTTTCTTTTCCGAGCTTGAAAGTTGCTAATAGTTGGTACCAAATGATTTCTTTCTCTCTTGAAGTCTATGTATTAACTAAGGAGTTTACTTGAGTGGCCGGGTTTGTGGCATGGGACAAATTTTCGTAGGAAGAAATTACAGTAGTTCGAGTTGGGAGAGGAAGAAAGAGAAGGAAACTAGGGTAATTAAAAGTTTCTATTCATTTTTTGGGGACTGTTCGGTAAATAGATGCGATTAAGGTTTCAGAGTAGCATTTTCAATGCCAACGAAGCAGGGAAGATTAGAGAAGGTATACGTGTTCCGTGGAATTTCGACTGGGTGCTGCTGTGAACAGAAAGACGAAGTTGCAGTGGAACCTCTGAAAAGACAAGCTTCGTCTTATGAACTTCGGAATTAACAACACCTTAATTGCAAAGTCGAGCAAGTTGCTGCGTTACTCGCGTCAAGGAGGGAACATTGTAACATGGGGCTGTAATATCTGTTTTTCATCACTCCATCATTCCATGCACGGGATGTGTTAGGCTCCTGACGCTATTTCTGCCTAACAAACGCAACACTAGAACAAGTCCAACGTCTTGTTTTTTCATTAGTTGGTGTTTTTTCTTACAAAATGAAAAGTTTAATTTAGAAGCAAGATGGGTAGCTGCATCGGTCTTAGGACTGATTACAATAATAGCACGGGGAAAAACTTGAACATACGCTACACGAGACTGAAACTGAAATTTCAGAATTATTTAAAGCATTGGAGTCTTGGAATTGCGCATTAAATTTAGCAGTATTTACTATTGATTATAAGTGCTTATTTTTAAAATAAAGTAAAGTAATTCGGGTACCGACGGTAGGTTACCAGGAATAGTATTACGTTTTTCCTTAGTGAAAGAATGCAGGGACGGAATATAAAGGATTTAATTAGACCAAGATGGAGTATATCCTTGTCTGTTTATTGCGACGCAGGAGCCTTTTCATGCGGGAGAGACTTTTTATTGCACCCTGTTAAAATGCCGTGACACCAAGAGAAGCTGTATTTCGAAGCCAACGACTCTAACGTGCGTGGTATAAAACACAAGGCCTGATGCAGATTTTCCTAGTGATACAGAGTCTCCTAATCTTAGTAAAAAAAAATCATTTTTCCATAAACATTATGAGGTATAATGCAAGCCACGATATCTTGATTTCTAGATGTTACATTTGATACAGCCAATATTAAGTAATTTTTCAGGCAGAAACATCGCTCTCATACGCAATCCTTTATACCTACAGTGCTTAATTACATTATATTCAATGCTTTTCAAAATTTCGTTCTTAGTAACCTATATTATCATAGCCCGGGCATAATAAACCAAAAGTGCGATAAAGAAATGAAGATATCTTCGTGGTGTTGTGAATTTGATTGGAAATGTATGATATACAATGCGTAATTTGTGCGTTTGTCGGCCGTAAGACGCGCAAGAACGTTTTACCACATATAAAGATAGTTTTATACTATCATATTATATATAAGGAGAAAATTAATTTACTATTCCATCATATTAATGGTAACGAAAATCCTGTCACCAGCTTCATGGATGAGTAGTATTTTACTATTTGCTTGGACAATAACTTTCAACTGCAAGTACACGATTTCAAAATTTGTGTTTAATATTGATCTCGGCCATGAAACTATGAGGTCACTGTTATTGCATTAGGCTTTTATTTTGTTATTTTTTCATTTTAATTTTAAGCACAGGACCAGAGGAGCTTGACAGAAACAGACAATACAATAAAGAAACTCATCTTCCCAGCTAAGAAATACGCCTTCTTTTCGTGACTATTCCGTTCTACAATAAATCAGAATCGTCTTCTAGCTGTTGAAGCGAACACATCCATTCATTGCTGCACAGCTTGTGATACAACAACTTTCTTCACAAAGCTGAAATATAGCTGCTACGTTCCGTTCTCACGCTTTTTCCTTATTTTATTTTTATGTAAGTACTTACAGAACAGAAATAGTCATAGCGAGGAATGTACCACTAATCCAAAAACTGAGTGTTATTTGTAATCAAGGAATTCGCAAGTTCTTACCGCCTTACTGTAGGTGCCTGTAGGACTTATCTGTCCCAAACTAATCCAGCACAGAGTGCGTAACGCTATTATACAACATAAATAATATGTTTACAGCGTTAAGGTAGCATATGCTTCGTTAACATAATAATCTGCTTAGAAATTAGCGTATACTTTGCGACTTACGTAAGCACGAAATGTGCGAAAATTATGTGTTCAACAAATTTGTGCGTTCATTGTAGGTTAGTGCGCATTTATTTCTGCAGACAATAGATGACTTTATTGCTGATGTCAATATTCAACTAAAATTTCAGAAAGTTAGGAGCATGACGTCACACTGCACTATATTTACGCAATTTCTGTCTGTATTTTTTTTTCATAGCTTACGCTTACGTAAGAAGATCGTTAAACTTTGTACATAAAGTTCTCCTGACTTGTAAGTACAAGACGTGTTGCAACGTACCCCTGCTCACCGCGCAACACGATGAAACACTGCCAAGCATTGCCACAGTGCAGTTATGAGGTTACGCAAGCTATAGCCCAAAGCAAAGATTGGAAGCCTTTGCTTGAGTTCAGCTGTAGTCAAAATTGTGTTGCTGAATTTAGGAGGGCAACATGTTTGCTACCTTTATTTTTTCTATTTTTTTTTTTTTAAAGTTTGTGGGGAAGTTTTTTTCTTTTAATCTTTTCTTGCCTCTCATGCATAAACTCCGATAGACCGAGTACTTTCACAACAGTCGGAATTCTAGAATAGTACAGGTCATTGTGTACACAAAGTTCAAATGTAGTTACCCATGAACTTGACGTATGTTTTCGCTTCCTGTGCCTCCTGTTGATAATATTTGTGCACACCCAGCGAAATACTGCTGCTTGTGTTTGTTCTGAGACGTTTCCATATGAAGCGCTATTTTTTATGACTAAGTGCAATTGTTTTCGTTATTCAACGTTATTATTCTTTTTTCTCGGAAAATTGTAAGTGTAGAATGAGTACTAACAACATATAACGATTGTCTAGGGGACAAAGCAGCGGCCATTTCTGGTAAAAATGGCGTCTCTTCATTAAATCCGTGGCCGTTCTGTTGTTGGCCGTGGCTTTTCTCCATTCCTCTTACGATATGGACATGGACGGCTAGTTTGGGTAGATAATTACACCCTCTACCCATTCATAACCTTTTACAATGTGTGTGACAGTGTACTTGTCCTGTCTCGTGTCCTTGTTGCGGAAATCTCGCCCAATCCCTCCCCTTCTATTACACTCGTGCACTTGGAAGGAAGATGCGGGAAACATAAGGCGAAGGTTCAATGAGTACGAATTACTAGTCCTTTTCTAAGCGTAGGTGGATTGTGGATAGATTTCCTGCGAACAGTGAGATTTTGGCACCGTATGCCGGAAAAGCCATCTCTTCTTTTTCGAGTGACCACTAGACCAGACATTTTAAAGAAGAAAAAAAGCTTACGGACGGTTCAGAGGTATGGGTCGTACGAGTGTTGTGTTCCTGAGAAGATCTTGGTTGCGTGATATGGCAAAAGAAATGTATCTTGTCATTGAGTTTTTGTGGGACAAACGGGAATAAGACAAGTGTCAAGTCCAGTCTCGGCTATTGAAGTATGGATGACTGAACGTGATCCGTCAGCATGATTTGGACGCCGAACAGCCCGCACCATTGAGAGCAGCGCTAACTTTTTGTTTCTACACGGTAGTCTTTTTCCTGGGGGGACTTGACAGCAGATGCTTGGTTAGCTAGATGTTTCAAGTCCCTCCTGAGAAGCTAAAACATACGTCTGAAAGGACAAATTCGACCCCCTGGAGAACTTCACGATAAGTGTTTCGGTTTCGGTTTCCCCCGCCCACGTGTTCGAAGACACGATTACTGGTGGATCGAGACGGTTCAAGTGAAACAGAATGACGAATATCAATAAGAATGCCTGATGTTAGTGTTTCTTTCGTGGGGTTATGTTATTTTCTTGCTGAAAGACAGTGCCTTCTCTCTTCTTGATCGTGTGAGACACATTTGTATTGCTGTCCTTTAGCTTGTTTTTGCGTTTCAGATCACCCCCGTACCCAGGAGGGTTTGTAGGTCCCCCCTCCTTCCCCCGAAATCTTGGGTACGGCCCTGTTTCAGATGTTCTGATATTTTTTTCGATCTCGTGGACCGCTTTGGGGGATTTTTTTCGCGGATGAGTGTGTTCTCTTGTACGTATGTACGCATGCATTCATTCCACATAAGGAGACGCATTTATAAGAGGAACAAAGAATTATTCTTGCCGTGGCAGAGAGTTGAAGTTTAAAATTGTTTGACGCTTTTGTTCGGGAAAAAAACGAAGTAATATCGCACAATAGTCGCTAGGAAAACACTGTTCACTTTACCTACAATTCTGGAAGAAAAGCATTAAAACTGTTATGAAATGCAAGCAATCACAGCATTCCAGACTGCACTAAATATTGGAAATTTTTTATACAAAGACGGACTGAATAATAACTGCTGGAAGAGAAAAGTGTAAAAATATCTAACTAATTGTTATCTGTGTTTATTAATCAATCAAAGCTACAGTTTTAGGAATGGACCGAACTACTAAGAAGAACCTTAAACTTCGAATTGGAAGCAGCTCAAGAAGAAATCATCTTTGACGAAATTTCTTACAGGGTGAAGACATCGGTCACCCTCGTTGCTTATAATTGCTTGAGCATCCTGTCACCCTTATACCTTGGGGGTGTGATGTCAATCAACTGAGCTTTCAGTTTTGTTCAGTGTGATGGCGTTGTTGATTGAATACACGGCACAAGTATATAAATCACAGTACGTATGAGAAAAGCAATAAAAACTGACGGAAATTAGTAACCTATTTCCCATCTTAGGTATTTGGAGCATTTCTTCCGTTGATAGTGTGAGATCTATTATTTGTATGCGCTTTATCAAGCATATAGTGTAGAGACCACGGAGATAGATTGCGCATTGATCAGCACATTTCGTCGGGGGGAGAAAAATCGAAGGCAGCGTTAAGCATGACAACAATGCTAATTGTCCTTGAGAGAAGTTTCCACAAAGTTTTCTTTCTGTTCAGCAAGGGTAGAAAACATAAGGAAATAAAAACTGTTAAAAAATAACCAGGGAAAAAAATAGGGAAGGACACATTTTCGAAGAGGGTGTGAGCAAGACTGTTAGATTAAGGAGGATGTGCTCGCCAGGGTAGTAAGGTAGTTCAGAAAGGGCTTAAAGGCCTGATAATAAGAGGTGTGTATAACGTGGTTCAGCATACGAGATAAAGAGGAGTCTTTTCTTAACTAATGCTGTGCTATTATCTTCCACCCTTTCCCTCTTAAGGGGTAGATTGCGCCTTATAGGCACTGTTCTTTTATGCTAAGTTAAAGAAGAATCTCAGAGTGAGCTAAACACTAGTCATTAAATTCATTTTTTTAATTAAAAAGGCAAGCATACTTGGGCTTGCGAACAAGTACCAATTCTCTTGACTTATGAATGTTGAGGTCACGTCTCATACCTAAGTGGGAAAAAAATCGCTAGGAAGCTTCACTTCATTTAAATACCATCTCGTTCCACTTTCGAATCAAGAAATAAACTCAAAAGGATAACACGAGCTAAAAGCAAAACAATAGTCAAGTAAACAGGCTTTTGTGCAAATGGAATTCTCGGGACTTGTTTGCAGATTTGCGTTTCCGCAACAATGTCTGCAATGGGTAGTAGTATTCTTGTTTGGTGAGTTCGACGGAAGGTGAATTCGGATTAGAACCCTTTTAGTTTAAGAGAGAGAAAGGAAAAGAGAGAGGCTTTTACGTTTCCGCAAAACTATAAATTTTCATCACAAGGAGCACCGCTATGCTCGTAAACCCGCCCGGACTTGGAGCCATTAGACTTGCAGTGCGTATAAAAGGACGGGAAGAAGAGGATGCTGAATAACTTGTTATAAAACCCCCAAGTGTTATAAAAACCCCTAGGAATGAATAAGTGCGGATCGAGAGCCTTATAGAGCAAGGAGGGCGGACTTTTATCGCATCTTGCGTTGGGGGATTTGCCTGCTCCCGAATAGAAGATTTGTTTATTGTGCGAGCCACTACGCTGCATCCCAACCATCTTCAAAGGAAGCGCGGGAGCCTTGATTGGCATAGATTGCGACATAATAGTTATCCTTCTCGCCCTTAGCCATATTTCTAACGAGGTTCTGTTGCTTTGCCAAAAGGCGAACTATTCCTTAACAACGAACAGCACACGTAATCTTGAAAGGCAGAAAATACTTTTAAAAAAGCGGAAATTTATAGTGAGTTAATTTGTAACAAGTTATATAAGCCCAAAGAATTTAGTACATTTCGGGATTTAATTTTTATATTTTTCATTTAATTTAGTACAGAACATTTCTGCGTCACGCACACGTGCATATCGGTTGGGAAAGCTAGTTACTGTAAACAGCATTTCCGTAACAGCAAGGAAGTAACCGTTCGGTGAAGATTAGTAACTGTTACTCGGAGACTCCCCAGAGTAACTGTCCGTGACTGCAGCACCTTAAATGAGTACAAAGATGGATTATCTTAACACTTAAGCTATACAGCTCTGTTTAGGTCAGTTCGGGCCTGGAACAAGACAGCGGAAAACCGGACGGAAGATGGCGATCCACTATCCTATTTGCAGTAAACTTGTGTTAAGCAAACCTTGGCACTTCCTGCGAACGTAATATTCTTGTGTTCTCCATTACAGAAGGCTATTAGTTGTGTAGAGATTTCTGTACAAGGTTGCTGTCTTTCAAGCTCGTCGCGACTGACCTATACCGTGAAACGAGCTAATCAATAGCATGGTTAGGTCAAGAACATAGGTCTTGACAGAGAAACGCTGTATACTCTCTCCCTCCACAAGAAAGCCAAAGTGACCATGGCAAGTTTTATGACAAGACCGTTGCGAGAAAGTAATCTGGAGCTTATGCCTTGGTCACTCAGAACAACACACCTTTTTATTACGACCTTATCAAAGGTGTCCCTGATATGAATGCACGGCTTAGCTCGACTGACCAATGAAGGGCGATGGCATGTCAAAGCTGTCTGTTTTATAGCAGCTAGAAATAATTAATAGCCTAGCTTTTCGTCAACTCACTATCTGTATAATGGCTCTATGTCAGCTGACCGAGGTATAGCCATTTCTCGTCCTTTCGTTTGAAATTTTCTCCACGCTTCTTACTCATTTATATACATCATTATTGCTGGATACACAGAGAAACTTTTTCACGTCCCCCTCCAGTTGTATTATGTATTCGGCGGATGCTACCTCTTTTCTTATTCCGGCTTCCGAAAGGATCGCCGTGACATATTTTCTCTCCCGCTCGCTTGTAACGAATTAGAAAACCAAGCGGGACGAATTCTACATGTCGAAGGATTTTGCACGAAACGAATTCCTACCGTCCGATTCCTGTGCATTTTTCACTCGCTTTTTTGTCTTAGCCCTTTTTAGCCATTTCATGAGCCTGTTGCACCTCTTGCCTGTCTTTGGTCTACCTCGGGTACACGATATTTTGCCTATATTGGACAAATGTAAAAGCTTATAGGAAAAAGACTCAGAAGCCCGAAAGAAATAACTTGACGGATACCTGAGCGAGTGTCCTTCGACTTGCGAATGGTCTATCTTGGTTATTCAGAAAACGCGACTAAAACTGTGGTGACTTTACACTAGAAATGAGGTCTTGGAGCTCGGTAACCTTCTGTCAGCGGTAAAAATCCGTTGAAAAATGAAGGATAGCTCCCGAGGATAGTACAAAATATTCCTCGAAAATCGCAATCGCTACCGGAGCTGTTTAAAATTAAAGGAAACCAAAAGGAAAACGCAGCTAGAAAGGAACGACCGTTGTAATATGTTTATTTAGGACTCCATGATTTCGTAATAGTATATTTGTTTGATTTATGAAGAAAAGTCGTTCTCTCACTGCCGTCGGTACAAATCTTGTCAACAATGCTATAATTTCAATGGCACGAAGTTGCCTTTTCCGATCGTTAAGTTACGAAGGGCGAAACTACACTTTAGTTTTAATATTAAGCTCAATTTGGCATTCGGTGCTAGGTGTAACGTTGTGTTCGTAAGATAAAGTGCTAAATAAATATGTGTCATTTTTGCCCCATTCAGAAGGTATACCTATAATAGGATAAACTTTAATACAATTAGCACTTATAGGGTTTCTGTATTGCAACAACAGTTCGTGGGAATTTTTTTAAATTTTTCCACAGCTTCCGAGTCCAGACTTTTACCAATCGCAGGAAGGCCAGCTCTGATTATTGGAATTTTACTAGGTCCTTTACACATTGTTGCGATACTCGGAAGAGGGGAACGTTTGAATAGCAAATAGCGGAAACTCGATCCAAGATCCTCCATTCAAGCGAACAGGAATTTCTTTTTCTACTTTTCCGTCTCTTAGTCTTTCATTAACTTGGCACTCTTATTCAGTTCCCAGACCTCATTAAATACATACAATGAGACGCAGCTCAGATTATAAGAACAAAAATACCAAGAATATTGTTAAAAAAAAGGGAAGAAAAACTACATTTTTTTAAAGAAAAAAGTAGCAACACAGTTGTGTTGCTTATTTTTCTCTTTAAATAAAATGTTGCATAAAAATACATGGCAACTGGTAAATAAAGGGTCTGACTTAACAAACAAAGAAGTCCATCTGACAGGCTTGTCGCAGTTTTTTCTCCTCTTTAAGTCTTATAACTTCTAAAAGGGACCCTGACGGGTATTTAATTTGGGGGCTTCTCGAACAAAGACTTGAAAGTGTCATGATTTGGCTGTTATATAGCTAAGTGGACGCTTTTCTTACATCTTTATTTGTCTGTCAATCCTATGTTTCGGTACGTTTCTAGGATTGCTAGGCAGGATTCGATCAAGCTTAACTTAATTATGTTCCTTGACTGCGTTGTCCGAGAAACCGAGCGGCTTGCAGAAGGTAACCAAACCAGGGACAATTTTTTATTAAATAAAAAAATACACCAAATGAATTTAATAAATTTTTCTAGTGCAGCTAAGCCTTACCACATTCTCTCTTTCCCCTTTTCTCGAACTTCAATAAGGTTACGCAACTCGTGCGTAAGTTTCTGGAACGACAGTCAAAGGAAGAAATATAGGGGAGAGGAACATAAAACTTCACCTCTTTAGTTTACCATTTCCGTTACATGGTATTGATCCGTTATCTGGGTTAAACTGTTGTTCAGTTAGGGGGCATTTTATGGGACAGGTTCAAACGAACTGCTTATTCCCTTGTCCGCAGTACTAGACGACTGAAAAGATTTTTGTGACAGCTTAAAAGCCTGCCTATGTCCATTATGTAAAGATGCGTTAGGTGGAAAGTGGTCTCAGTGAGGTAACAAAACACGTTTATGGATTTTCAGCTTTTTTTTTCGTAGGTGTATTGGTTCAAGTTCTGCAGAACACAATGTTCCCAATTTAGCTTCAATATAATCATAGAGGTGCCTTTTCAGAGCTATTAGCGGCTCCCAGAAGACAAGGAGTTGGTATGGCGAAGAGGGAAAGTCAAGAACGTTACTTTTTACCAGATTTCTTGATACCGCTACCACCTAAAGGTCGTACAAGAAAACCAATTATGTGTACAGCCTTTGAAGTCCATGTCGCACGGTTTATTGAGTTTTACCTAGTGGTCCCTTTTGTGCTTTGGCAGCCAAATCCTTCATTGCTTTCTGCTCTTCTTTGAGCTTTTGCCGGTGGGCCAAGTCAGCCTACGGACATAAAACGAATATTATTAAGCACTCGCGTGATGTCTAAGTAAGGGATTGTATTATTACCTCGTCCAGTTCCCTGTCTTCCTTCTTGGGGGCCTTCAAAGGTTTCTTCTTGCCACCTATAATTTAAAACAAAAAGGGAACAAAGCTAGTACTCCTTTCACAATATATTGCAAAGCCCAAATTTAAAAAAATCCAAAGCCACTTCGATGAAGTACAGACGCAAATATTTAATTTATAATCTTAATATTTATATACCTACTACTACAATTAACTAAATAACTACCTTCTCTTCCGGACATTTTTTGAAATTTCTCGAAACTACAGACGAAACAACACGCTTCCAACACCCAGTTACCCAAGTCCCTCGAGGCAGAAGTTTGATCGCGTTCACAATTTAAGGATACGTCGGTTCGCAGTTCACAGCCAAGTTCGAGCTCAAAGATTTTCCCGCGGTGAGTAGGGTAACTGCAGTAGCTGGGTATTTTTTCTTTTTTTTTCTTTTCTTTTTCACTTCGTAAGTCCCCCAAAGGACTGGCGCGCTAATAAAGACATTATGGAGCCGTACAACTTTACACTTCGCCCGTATTCAATAGGCTATGAGATATGGCTTTTTATTCGCTTTCACCTTATGTATAATGTGTATATGGCTTAGCTTGATTGCCTTATAATAAGCATTATTAAAGATCGCGTAACAGTATCGATGTCATAACGTGCAGTATCTTATAAAATTTATAGATGTTTTATTTTGGTCCTTTTTTGAGTTTCATGAAAAGTCCCTTGTAAAGTGGGTTATTGTTTTACCGTTTCCCTTGATGCCAATTTTTTTTCTTGCGCTCCTGGTTCTGCCCTTCTATGTTATATAGTACAGCTAATGCTTGGAAATAAGAGTGTAACGAAAGTACAATTTAAGAGAAAATATCGTGTTTTACTTCACATTTGTCAATGCAATGATTTTTATCATTAATTTTTTACAGGATTAGTTGTGCATTACCCAGTGGCGTCGTGCCATAAGGGGCCCGGGCACCCCCAAAATTTTTGCCATCCTGAGAAAAAAGGTATCACCCTTTTTCAAAATTTGTAAGCCTGAAAAAAAGTACCACCTTTTTACAAGAAATGAAAAATCGGGCACCCCCCAAATTTTTGAAGTGCACGACGCCACTGGCATTACCGACGACTTATGCTTCAGCCACGTTCGGCAGGCTATGATTTGTGGCCTAAGGTTCGCCTCTAACTTCTTTATGAAATCGATATGCTACTTCACTTGCCTGCCTTTTCATAACCTGTATACAGGACATGCGATATTGAACATACACTAGCCTTCCTGACAAATATATAGAACCTGTGCGGGATTTATCAGGCTATGGTAAAATACATATTCTAGTAGCCTATTCCTCAACGTGAAATGGCCGAGCGGTCTAAGGCATCTGGCTGTGAACTGTGAGGTCGTGGGTTCGAGTCCTACACTAGCCATAATTTTCTTCAATACCCCTATATTGGGGCATGGCACCGATCCTTCCTTTGACTGAACCTCCTATTGACTTGTCTCCTAACCCCTGTACTCGCATTGCCAAACCTGGAATACCAGGCTGTTCGGGAAAACCGAGCAAGCCTGGGAAGCCAGGTAGGACAGTAGCGAGTACAGGGGATACGAGCCAAGCCAGGGAGGAGCTCGGTAGAGAGGAAGGGCGGAGCTTTCATTTTTCTCGATTTTCGAAGGGGACCCCCTTTGCTTACCATTGAATCAAATGGAAAATAACCCGGAAAACGGCTTTCCAGAGCCGGAAATAGGCCACGCCCATTTTCGGCTTTTTCACCAATGAGAAGCCAGGGATTTCGAGGGGAAGTCATACTTTTTAGCGGTAAGTTCAAAAATACGGATCATTTTTCGACAAAATGCATCTTTTGCGGGCAAAAATTGGATTTATGGTCGTAATAATGAAAAAACCCCTGATTTTTCGCAGCCAGATTTCTTCAGTTTTAGAACTCATAGTTTTGACGGTCGGCATTTCGTTTTTCTCGTAATTATGGAGCGTAAATGTAAGAAATTTGACAAAGTAAACGCCGATTACAAAAGACAAGATACACAGTGTATTGCCTCAAAAATTACTCATAATCCGCTTCCACATTTCCAACGTACTCACAAATATCTTCGTAACTTAAGCGTAAAATTTCGTCTCGGTCTGGCCAGGTTTGTACAGCCGCCAAATTTTCTTTTTTATCTCGTGACAAAATCTGACCAAATTGACCTTTCCGTTTCCCTCGCACAACACGGACAAACGCTTCCGGGTCTCGTGGTACGACCGTTTCCAACTGCGACACTTTCAAACCTTCCAGGAGTTTACCATCTTCTGTCTTGCATATACATAATTCTTGTGATACCATATCGACGACAATAAGCTACAAAGAAAACGTTAATACGTAAATTAATTAACACATTACTTTTTACCTTTTCTTTATAATACTCTCCTCTTCGATATTTCTTATCTACACATCGTACTCGCAACATAGGAAAAAGCCATGATACCAACGCTTTTTCTTTCCTTGGTTTCGCATCTTCGTTTTTGTACCTTCTTTCTTTTTCTCGTTCTTTGTCTTTCCTTCTGCTGTCTTCTTTCCTTTCACCCGGGCTTCTACTCCTACTTCTGCTTCGTTTTCTCCGTTCAGAACGTTCCTCTCCTCGGCTTGCTTCCAATTTTTTCTCTATTTTGCTTTTATATTCTTCGTACTTGTCTTTGTCTGTGAAACAAATAACAATTAGTAACCTCTTAAAAGAGTACTAGCTATATAAAAATACTTAAAACGCGAGAACAGTCCTTATACTCCTTGGCCGACACAAGCTGAATCGCCAGCTCAGTTAAATTGACGGTATTCGCACCAACGGTCAGTTTTACAACCACACGAGCATTATTTTCGTCCAAGCTTTCCACCTGAGTACAAAACACGTTGCTAAAAACTTATTATAAAAGTTTAGTTTTGTCTACTACTAACCTGACCGTACTGCCCTTCATGCTTCCCTGCAATAACACGAACATACGCTCCTTTGACCAATCGTAGATTCTCCTCTTTGTTGCCAGCTGGAGAGGCACCAGATTGCTTGCTTTGCATTGGACGGGGGTTGGCACCCAATCCAAGACCTTTGGGTCGCAATACTACATCAACCGGTGCCACGCCCTTTTTACCGGGCTCAGGTTTCCAGCCCATTCCTCGTAGCATGGCCATACCGTATTCCTCAATCGGAACGTTCACGTAGTCATCTAATGTAGGCTATGAAATAGAAGTATATCGTTAATTATAATAATAATTTAAACAAATTCAGTTTATTTCATGACTTACTTCGTCCGCTCGAAGTGAAACATCCATCTGCTCATCCGTTTCAAAGCCTTCAGGTACACGATTCTGCATGACCAACGGGATGGCCCTTTCCGAGTTTTCGCCCGTTCCATTGGTTGTTTCATTTCGTGCTGCAGCTTCTGAAATAGAACATAGAAATTTGTTCTTGAGAAAAACATTGATAAAAAAATCTGTTTTCTGAAAGTTTATTTTTTTTCTAAGAAATTAAATTGAAGTATCATTCTTAGGACGTACCCTCTAAAATTTCTTTGGCCGCCAGTTCCTCCAAACGGGCGGCTTCCGGGTCAATTTCTTTATCGTCTTTCTTGTCCTCATCTTTCTTGCGACCAGCTGAGAATCGCCATCGATTGGCAGTTATGAGGGGTATAACCAATGGCTTTTTCTCCGGTTTGGCTAGGGTACTACAATGGAAGCAAAAAGGGAAAATCTATTAAAGAGTAGAACAATTATTAGTGAGTTAAGTGTTTACCTGTGAATAGTTTTTCCTTCTAACTTCTGAACGTAATCTTTGTCATCTTGAGCCGATTCATCCTCTTTCTGAAGTTTGTCTTTCTGGACAGTACTCGAAGTTTTCTTTGAAAATGTGAACGACACTGATTGCGCCATAGACCGTTGATTTTCTGATTCTGCCATATTCACAGACACTACAGAAACTGTGCGACAAAAATATAACACGATACAGAACGGCAAAAATAGCTAAAAGACTTACACAATGTGTGAGAATCTTCTGTTGAGACAAAGAAATTCACAATTGTTTTGCTATAACGCAACCATCACGCCAAACCTGGTGCTGAGGAGGAAGTCGGTCAAGTAAACTTCTACTGGGCTTTACGAACATTAGCGCTCCAAGCGACAAAAGGCTAGAACTACTGCCCGCTTCCAACGATTCTCACCGGTTTCAATACCGGCTTCATTCTTTTTTAAAAGGATGGAAGAAAACTGCATTTATAAAACATAGAATTGGAAAAGCTAACAAGTCTTTTGTTTCGAAATAAAACTTTTCTTGTTTAAAATGCGTAACTCTGAGGTGATGAAACACAACATAAAGGGTATTTTTAAAAACAAAAACACTAGGGCAATTAAATTGATTTGCTTTGGGGGGAATACAACTAAAAATCTCGAGCACTTTTTTACAGTAAAGTCTGTTGTCCCAGCATAGAACTTCCATCCAAATACTGCGCACTAACGAAGGAAAATACTACACGGAATCATGAGCTGAATTATACGCTCAGACAAATGCGACCACACTTAAAAAAAAACGGGCTAATACACCCTGACAGTACATCCACATTTGGGGGGAAATGCTAATCTGCACCAAGAAAACGCATGTCTAAAACTCATACAGGTTGTCCCGATAGAGAAGGAAACAGACGAGGCTTACAAACTAATTTCTTCACGGCAGGACCCAAAATTTGGCTAGCATACTGGAAGACAATAGCTAAACGTGAATCTTTGCTTATTAAAACTCAGCTCCTCCTGATGCACTTAACTAAGCTATCTAATCAAGTTAAGCTGCCTGTCAATCATCCACGCCAGAAAATTCTGGTGGAGGGGGCGGTGGCGAACGCGGGGGGCTCTGATGTCCATTCGTCATAACACCACATCCCGAAGCGGCCAATAAACTGCAGATCTCTTCCACAAAGCTGCCATCAGCCATGAACTCCGGTTGCTGCTCTGTATCCATTCGGGTTGAAGAAGTTAGCGGTAAGGACGACGACGACTGCGAAAATACTGCAGTGGGCGTGGTGGCTTTCGGAGGCAACGGAGGTGGTACAATATCCCTGTAGCGCATTGCTGGACCAGTGGTAGGCGTTGATAATACGTTCAAACCGTCCAGACCATATTCTGGAGAAATGCATGTGGGCGTCAAGGCTGGTGTCGAAGTCGACGACAAAGACAACTTGCAAAATAAAGAATTATTTAAAATTAGTTGAAGAATAATTAATTTTAAAAGGCATTGATAAGAATATTCACACGAACATACTTTTTTCGAATTTCTTTTAGGATAAATTGGCGGAGGTGTACAATCTGTCCAGCTGGACGCTGTAATTATAGAAGAAAAATAATAAGATATAATATAAAGAGATTAACCAAACGCGTACTGTTGTTCCTCGGTGGAAGGGGTGGTGCTTCCTCCTTATCCCATGACGATAAATGCTCTGGCGTTGAACTCGTATGCATTAGTGGAGATACAGAACTAGGAGGCAGCATTCTACTCCCGGTACGCGGGAGCGGTCCTTTTTTCTGGGGCACTTCATCAATGTACCCAGAATCCCTACAAGAGAAACAAATTCGAATCAGTGTTTCAACTACAGATTACTGTATTTTAACTTTACAATAAATAAAAATAAATAAAAAATATGAAATAAAATGAAAATTAATAATTCTACAATAACAATGCAAATCGAGCAAATACCTTAGCGAGGCTGGTGTGAAGAAAAGGTACGCTTCTGTCATGGCTTTCTTGGGTGACGAGTCTCTTCTCAACGAAACACTATCGTCAAGCCATCCGGGTGCTTTCGGTCTGTTATCCGACGACCACGAATTGGATACAGTCAAAGTAGACGACAGACTCGAGCTGCTACTTGCATTCAAACGTTCCAGAATCTCCTTTAGAATTTAAACAGAAATATGAGCAAATTCTTCCTGCAAAAACGGTTGAGTTTACCGATGGCTTGCAGTACAAATCTTCTTCGTCGCTAATTAAGCTGGCCGTTTCATTCACAAGGAAATGGCCATATAAGCTGCTTCCCGAGCCGGAAGAACGGTTACTGGAAGGTCCGCCGACGACAGTGTGAGCTTTTTGGGGTCTTCGGTCCTCCCGAGGGGATGGTTGGATGAGTATTGCTCCAGGAACTGACAAACTTGTTCCTTTGCGGTATTCAATGCCCGCGTCTGAATCTGCTCTACGGTGGAGAGGACTGCTAGTTGCGTAGCGGCCGGGATTGGGTGAAGCAAAACCCCATTCTTTCAAACGCTGTTTCATGTGAGCTAAACATTCTTGCAAACGGCGATGTAACGGCTGCAAATCAGCGGCTGCCAAACGTCCGTGCAACGTTAAGCACTGCTCCAAGACTCGGATCTGAAACATCAAGACGAAACGTAATTTCACCGAGAAGTGTCGACTTTGTGCATATCGTCACAAACCTTCTCTGTTATGAGCTGACGTAGCTGTAACACGTAGTCCATAAACTCTGGATGGTTATTAACGAACTCGGCGTTAAAGAATGCATCTTGATATTTAGCTATTCCGCCCATTACAGCGGCATCAATCACACCCTAGATAAACAAATGTAAGTCGTTAGACAGTAATCGTATGAGTATATAACTTGTGCGTTAGAAATATTTAGGCCCTAAGTAATTTTTCAAGTATTACCTGAAGGCGCATGCTAAATGGATGCAAGCTACGTTTCGGATCAGCGCTGTACTGCAAATGGAGAGTTTGAAGTTCACGCGTGACGCTGGAAACTGTTTCACAAGCAAAACGAACTGGAGGAATCTGTTCTACTTTACGATCCACCACTTCAAACCATCTTAGTATTCCTGGCAAAGTAGCCGCCGTAACCAACGTGGTCCTTTCGATCCACAATGTCTACATCAGTACAACATGTAAGCGCAAGAAAAGCGTAATATTTGATTTTGTCTGAATGTTTCAACGAAATTAATACTCTTTCTTTGTTAGAAGAAAAACTGCGCTACATAATTTAGTTACCTTAAATTCGTTTTCTTTATCCACACAACCTTTGTGAACCGGCCGGTCAAACTGGAATGTCTTGACGTCATTAACGGCATAAAAGCGCCGGATTTTCTCAGGTACGTTCAAGGTATCATCTAAAATGGGATGGTCTTCTGGCACAGGCTTCACGTTGCAGATCTGAATATCTACAACGAAACACGTATCATTACCACGCAGAATAAACTATACAGCAACAAAAGTGCTCTATCATAGAATGTACGCTATCAGTATAATGTAAAACAACTCCGAATGTACGAAAATCTATGTGCTACAAATCTGTCTAAAAAGTAAGTTCAACAAACACAGTGAAAAATAAAAGATATGCATGCTAAAACAGAAGTAAAACTTACATTGCCCATCTGAGTTCATGATAGCCTCACTAGGTAACGTGTTCTTCTTCAAAATTGCAGCTGCCGGGTATTCAGTCTGCAATCGCTGCGTGAAAGCTTCAATTCGCTCATAATTCAAGCCTCGATACACGAAAGTTTTATTCTGTAATCGTCAAAAAAGAAACGTTTAAATTAGAGCATTAAGAACCTCACTTCCTTTTAAAATTACCAAAGAAATAAACAGATAAAACCTAAAAAAGGGAAAGAAATTGGTCTTACTCTAACAAACAACGGAAAACCGGTGCCATAGTATCCTACACGGAAAAACTCAGGTTCAGGCCGCAACTGGGTCAAAATTTGGTCGTAGAATATGGCCTGAGATTTGAGAATATGTGACAGTTTCCCGTAATCATAAAGGCGGGTTTCGTAGAAGTTGGCGAGCTCCTTAGCTAACGGTATACCCTTCTCCCAACACTATTAAAAAGTATTAGAAAGAAACACAGGATAAAGTTCGCAAAGCTACCTTTCCTTTGTCGAAGTACGCAACGATTTTCAAATACAAGGCTTCTTTGCGCTGCCATTCAGGCTGAGCTGGAAACCTTTCATCAGAAGGGATAATTTCGGTGGACCAATTTAGCTGCGATGCGTAAAGCTGTAGAGTGAAAGCGGCTTCGGTGTAGTTTTCCAACGGAAGATGTAAATCATGCAGTTTGTAGATGTAACGCACATACATGTCGCGGCGATCCACTTCGTTTTTGTAGAAATTCTGAGACAAAATAACAATTGATGGAATTTATACTGAAACATGGTGATCGACTTACTAGCAAATTAAACGTGCAGCTCATGCGTTTGTCTTTGTTCTCATCCCCTTCACGGACAGTTCGGTAGTCAAGGAGTCGTTCCAAGAGCTTGGTAATAGAGGTGATGAACGCTATTCCGCGGTTCTTCCAAATCGGATCGTTCGAACGCACCTTTTCCAATAGACTAAATAAAATATTGACGTTTAAAAAGCGTTAGGCTGTCCTTCTACTCCTAATATTTGGACTTAATTATAACAAAAGAAACACTATTAAACAGAAAAATACAGAATACAAAATATAGACACAAACTTGTGTTCAAACTTACGCGGAATTCAAGAGCTCCCTTTTGTTGCATTAAAAGTATTTACAGTGAAACATTATTTCATTTCAACAAAAACATAAAGTTGAAGCTACTTACATCGTGTTGAAAAGTTGACGATAATCATCATCTCCCACAAGAAGGTCTAATTTGTCGATCAGTTCAGACTCGACTTGTTTAAAGCTACCACGACACTTCTGCTCACACTCCATCATATCAAAAAATATAGGCAAGGTCGCTTTTCGAAGTTCCATTTCAGGCACCAATGTCACTTCCAAGAAAGGCCCCACCATGGAGGGCACAAAGTGAATTTTGTAATCACCTAAACAATCCCGGGAACAAAGTTCAAATGAAGACCGAAATAACGTACTGCGGCGTGAAAAGGTTTACCTAAAGTGCCCCACATTCTCAGAATCTGAAAACCCATCGTTACTCGCATATCGCCGTGCTTGGCTAAAATCTTGCGTCTTTTAGGCTCAGGTAGCTTGTCAAGCTGCAGACACGGTTGCGTTAAAAATGCCACCGACAAGTCAAAATAACTACTCCATAACTGTCGCGAAGAAAGAATTAGAATCATTCAAGTTTTTAAACTTCGAAGGTGGAAACGTGTCGAAGCTTAATTACTTGTGAGTCGAAGCATCCACCATCCAAGAAGTACTTAATTATAGGTCGACTCAGGTTTTCAAGCGTATTGAGAATAACCGCGTTACTGGTGAGGTGCATGACTCGCCAGTCAGGCGGGAATACTTGTTCTCGGACCAAATCTCTTAACAGAAGGAAGGAACGCAGTAAGAAATCCTTCAAAGGCTTTCTTTCCAGAAAATCTTCCCATAAACGACGATAGTGACCTTCGTCAATGATTTGAAGCAAACCTAGTAAGCACGCTACCAAAGATCCCTGAAATGATGTTTAGAATATGTATCTTAATGTCAAAAACCAAAAAGAATTTAACAGACTAATTTACTCCAGTAGATGAAAGTCGCTCGGCCACTAAAACGGTTTGCATAAGAACATCCAAAAGAGACAAACAAAGTACTTCTATGTCATGATAAAGGCAATTATTGACCTGCGTAAATGAAAAAGTAAATAAATAAAAGTAAATACATACAAATACGAAAATACAAATAAGACAACAATTTATCGTAAAGTTGTTTACTTTTCCAGAAGTATTCGGCGAACTTTCGGCCCGAAAATAAGTGAGCATTTCACCCAAGACTTGGGTGCAGAGAGAAAGTTGAGATTTGAGAGAAAAATGAAGCCTTAGCTGTCGACAAGCTGCGACTGTAATTAATCCGCGAGCATCTACAAAGAGAATCAAGAAAATAAAAATTTGGCGTTCTATGAAGGTACTGACGTATTGTACCGTTTTCTTTGAACATCCGACTCTTCACCATTTCCAAGATTAAATTCATCCTCGCTTGACTTAGTTCTTGGTTTACGTCCTTGGGCATGGAATCCAACAGACATTGTACGAGTTTCACACATTCGGTTGCGGACAGAATTTCTGAGAGCTCAATAACGGAGCTAAACACGTTCTTCAAGAAAATAACCTGCCAAATATACACAAATGGAGCATTTAATAATCCAATGAATTGGTATTTTCAAAAAAATTATGCCAAACACGGACCGCAAAGAAGTCGAGGCAGTTTACCTGAGTAGGTGATATAGAATCATTGGTTTCCGATACCATAAGGTTGAACGCAGCAAAAAGTGAGTGGACTAGATCTTTAAATCCATCTTCATCCGTTAGTTGACAGGTTTTCACGTAAAGCAGTCGTGACTGAATCACGAACTTGGTCACGTACTCCAAGGTCGCAAAGCATTTTTGCAAAGGTTCTTGTTCGCTTGTAACTGCCACCAATTCTGCACAAGTTTGCACACAGCTCACCAGTCCCCTTTTTTTGCAAATAAAAGAAGATTTATAGTCAAAGTACGGAAGTTAATTGTTAAGCAAGTTTACCTATAAATCAACGGCGCTGCGAAGTGATTTTGGATATACGTATCCACAACGGGTTTGAAATGCTCAAACTTACTGTCTCCCAACAAATACAAAATACTTATCTAAAATCACCAAATGATAAAAAAAAAACTTTTTAAAAAAGAGTTCGATTCGTTATAGAAACTATATTACCAAGACTTGAAAAACATGACCAGAATAGGAAGTAGAATTGCCGTCTTCGGTGGAAAACATGGCAAACAACGAGTCCAAAACGTCCTGTAGAAATTTGACGAGTTCTTCTCCTTTGATTCGCATAACGGCGTTCAAAGTTTCCCCGATTCGTTCCGGTTGCTCTTTCCACTTGAGCAACGATCGTAAATCCGCTGCGTTTAAAAACCCATTTCAGTAAATATTTGCAAAAAAGCACAAATCCTCCCTCCTCAAAAAAGTGCAAAACTTTAATTACCATTTTGAGTGAGTTTGGTGGAGCAGAGCAATAAATCTACTGTCACAAACTCTTTCGCACTCTTCGAGAATAGGAACGTGGAGCTCAATCTCGATGTTTTGCTCGGACTCGGACCGTTGAGGTATCGAACGGATGACGCAAGGTTCAAATAGTTGTTAGGGTCTTTGAGCAATGTCGGATCTTCACATTTATACACCAACAAATCGTGGGGACCATCTTGCAACACGGTTTCTTCTTCGTCCATCAACGGCGTGAAGGAGAACCCGAACATTTTTCGCTCAGTACGATCCTTGGCTGTAAAACAATTCCAGTTACAGCATTTCAAACTTTTTACTAGTAACATATTTCTTCACTTGAGCAGTGGTAATACTCGAGTCGCAAATGTGACGTCTTGTACCGCTCGGTCGGTAAGGTTACACGAAACATGTCACCCCAACGTGGATTATTCTGATGGTACAGAATGAGCGAATGATACATGCTCTGCCCTTCTTGGCTTGCAGAACCAGACAAACAACCCTGGAATTAATAAAAAAAGTGAAATAAAAAAAAAACGTATACAACTAAAACAAGTGCAAAACACGTAAAAAATACTTCCAGAAATGCGTAATCGAAAATATATGCGAAATAGACGACATTCAGTAGATGTGAAGAAAACACGACTGAATCAAAGGCGTATCAAAGAATTATTTTCTTTCTTACCGGCAAAACGTGGCCTGCTTCATCTAATAATAACACCGTAATTAGTACGTTTTTGCTGGAAGACTTTCCGGCTCGGTCAAAGTCTGCTTTGTCCAGAGTGACGTATAAATCATTTCTAAATCAGCAAGTAAATTGGAAAAAATACACGATTAAAACAGATAATAGGAAAATTAAAAAACACCCTACCTGACGTCGCCTGGCATGATGATATCAGGAAACCCGAGTTTCTTTGTCAAAGGAATGTTCTTGAAGAGATGCAGATGTTCCGGTGACGTGGTTAAATCTCCGCCGACTAACTTCAGAGAAATATCTGAAAATACAGTAACGATTAAGGAAAATACGCAACAGATGCAAGAAAAAAAAGCGAGAATACTCAAAAAGGTTGCACTTCACTTATTAACAGGAAGTTATATTGAAATGCAACTGTAAAGTACGTCTTGACTAAAATGTCTAAATTTCTTAACTACAATCACGTGAAAGTTAACAGAATCTGAACTGTACTTCGGTACAATGTAAATTGACAACAAAACACAGACGAATTACTCACAGAAATACATCACATATAAAATCTAAGGAGCAAAATTCGTGAAAACTCTGAATTCTCAGATGGCATAACTCAAAATTTGGTGATCTAATTCTTCAATTTGTCTCCTTGATTGCAAAATTCATGGCTTGTTTGCTAGCTACAGTAGAATCGCGTTATAACGAAAATCCCCAGAACCTGAAAGAAATTGTTCGGTATATCCACATTTAAATAAATCATTCCGTGAAAATCCCTTAATTGTAACTGGCAATTTTTTTTATAAAAAAGGGTTCATTATAATAACACTCTATTGTATTCTGACAAAATGTTAAATTTTCAAAACCTTCGAACGTTTATTTTTGGATTCTGGAGATTTTATTGGTCACAACTTGCTAATATGTAACGTCTAATAGTAATAGCTCTTAAATAAGTAGAAAAACTCCTATAAAAATAGTTGAACTTATTAGTTGTATCGGTTTTAGTAGGAGTTCTTATTACCACACATGGCATGTCCGGAAACAAGACTATATTTGCTGCTCTGTTTCCTCGCAATGAGTTCATGGAGCTGGTACCAATCCTTTTCCTCGGCTTGGTACATTCTCAGCGAAAACTCTTTCTCTTCAAGAGCCAAATCGACATTTTGCTGCGCTTCGCTTAAACTCAACACGGAGACAGCCAGCGGTCTGCGGTACATATGTTGGTGAGATTTCTTAGAAGCCGATTCCGTATACAACATTCGTCCCAACCGAATGACTTGGACCACAACGTACAAATCCTTGGCCAAATCCGCCGTTCCCAAATCCTGTTTCATCACGCAAACACGAATTTTATATACAAAAAGAAAATTGTCTTTAAAAAGAAACTGTTGACTTACCGTAAACAGAGTGCAATTGCTGTGGACTTTGTCTACATAGCTGAAAAACCCCTCTTTGGAAACTTTGACTAGGAATCTCTCGCTATACAAGAAACCCAACAAAAACCTGGTTAAGAGCTGCCAGAGATAAATAATAAAACGCACGCCACAAAAAAAGGTGCGGAAAATTTGCCCAGAACGCTCAAGTTCCGAAACGCAAACAGAACAATTTGTTGCGCTGAAATAATAAAAAGGAACACGAGGAAAGTTACAAGGTTCTAGTGCTTACCTCACGTAACGGGACTTTTGCATGTCATAAAGCGCAAAGTACACTTCTATATCATCGCTGGAAGGGTAGCCAAAATGCCGCATGCAAAAGTATAATTGGTAACTGGCACACGACTCCAAACGCTTCGGACGACCAGCGGAATTACACCACTAAAACAGAAGGGAAACGTAACAACTATTAATTTGCATACTTTTACAAGATTAACTGTCTGACTTCTTAATAAATTCGCCCAGAACCTTCACTACTTAGTTTTACCGTACCTCCAAAGACCTCCGTGAGTGTTTTTCCGCCTCAGACACATTACAATGCAATTTTGGGGACGAAATACTTAATTTCTTTCTTTTAGAGTATGTTTACTTCAGCAAGTGCTCAAACTATTTACTAACACGACGAGAAATCTTCGAACGCAACAGACGTCATATTATTCTGCTATTTGTACAAAGTTTATTTTTCCTTTTCTTTTAATTCGTTGCTTCATTAGCAGAACAAACCCTCGCGGTCACTAATCGCTTAAACGTGCCCACTTTTTGCTACGTTTGCTGGTCTCTTAATGCCCTACGTCAAACATTTACATTATTCAACCTGGCGTGTTTTCAAAAGTATTTTGTTTCTCTGCACACCCTTTTGTACTCATTTGCGGTTTCCCACGCCAACTACGTGAAATCCTTTGAACCTGCGTGCTAATAAATCAACGCGGACTAATGAATAAGTTTTTGTACTCGACTGGGTAGAATTAAGCACTGCGTCAGCTGACGTACACTTTATAGTTTTTGCACAATGCTACACATTACACACAACCTGCTGTAAATCTACCTCTTCAGTTTCGCAAAACAAATGAATGGTCACGGCTTGGCATCACTTTAATAAAGTTGTCAACTAATACTACGGGAATATACTACCACGAAACCACCAGAAAAAAATATGTGACTCATTTCTTTCAACCTTAAATAAACAGGAAACCTCCCTCACCATATTAAATTAAACTAGTTGGAAAAATAAAAAGAACATTCTTGAACATAAAATATATAAACATAAAATAAAATTTAATTAAATGGAAATGGAAAACGAAACTGAATTCTGAGTTTTTCGTCTCGATGCTGAAGCGTTCATCGTTAATTTCCTTCGCTTCCTAGGTAAAAGATTCGCACAGCTATTTATCTGCAAATTAACTCTTAGCGATTAGTTGACAAGGGCAAAACAAAGACTTATACCTTGAAATCTCACAGAAATTTCGACAAGTGAAAACAGCGAAACGAAACATGAATTATATAACCTTACACTTTATTTGTTCGAAATATCACCCCTCTCTCCCCGATCTTTCGATTCATTATGCACTTCCAATTCGATAAGTCTCCGTAGGAATAAGATTAAACATAACTAAAAAAAAAAAATAAAAAAAACACCTGCCCGCAATGGTTGTTTGGGTAGTTTAAAAATCTCCGTTGATAGGCCTGAACTTGCATTTTTTAAAAAAAAAAATCTGCTGCCCGGCATGTAGGGCGCCTTTGATAAAGCGAGCCGCGTCAAATTAGCCACGGAGCTGAAGATGAAAGTGCTAAGGAAAACAATAGCGCATTTCCTAAACGGCGGGCGGACATTAATGCATATTCAATCCATAAAGTAAAGGCCTTACACTATCCTATCTTTTCCATAATCTCTCTAGTATACGTCAAGCGATCGCTGAACGTCATCATACAGCAACTCTTCGCTGATAACCTGCTGCTTTGCGTACCTAGCGTTCTTCTAGCGAGAGACAAGTTAACTTCCTAGACAACAACCGCTCAAAGTGAAGTGGGGCAGATGATTTTGGTTGGAGCTTTCCAAGGTCAAAACCGAACTCATATACTTCCACGCGAAAACACGCTGGAAATGCTCAATTTTTGGGGGGAGGAATTCAACAATACGAACCCCGGAGAGACAGTGACATATCCTTGCTTTATCTACCATTCCCATATACTACAGAAGAAGCTCACGTTCCGCATAACATCTGAGAGCAACCAATAGTTCACAAAAGCTAACAAGGGACTACAAGTCGGCCAACAGAGACCAACTATGGATTTCGAGAGGCAACTGTCATTCAGCGCTAAAAGACACGGCATGGTGGTACGTTTTTTTCCAGGATCATGATCATGTTGCTCCCAGGATGCGTCCTACCACGCAAACATACGGACGAGGAGCCAACACGACGGGACGTTTTTGTATGGCACTTGTTTAACTAAAATTCCTACAGTGACCATACTGCATGAGTTCAGCAACGAATTTTTGAAAAATACAAGGAACGTTTTAGTTTCCAATGCGGCGTCAGATGCGAACTTCTAATCAGTTTTCTGAATTTGGCAATCTGAGGAGAATAGACAAATAATCGTGGTAATTCGTGATCGAATAAAGGCCTAGAAGTACAGGAAGCGAGTATGGAAGATAATGACATAGAAGCATTAAAAGGAAGCTATCAAGATAGTTATGAAAGACCACTGTAAGTCTGCCGACGCAAATTCACAAGAGTGCCGGTCTGAGAGACGACACAAAATCGGACGACTCACTCGCCAACCATCTCCTACTCCAGGCGCGTGGCAAAGTGGAACCGGCGCTCTGTTCCTGCCAGAAGCAATTAAGCCAAGACCTTACCTATCTCCTACTCAACTGCCGCAAGCTCAACAGGTGAATATAATCTCACTACACGAATTGAGCACTCGCTGCATACACGGTAACACGATACTCGTACGTATCCAGTTACACTAGCAGTTGCTGCATTCAAAATACTAAATTTCTCTTCAAAATATTGTCAGGCGAGTCCACACTGCATTCTCCGGAATCTGCCATTTAGCATATTTGTCTATTTTTTATGCTTGCCTTCGAATATATGAATAAATTGTCCACAGAATGGGGTACTTCATTTCCGTTCCTAAAGCTCAATAATTTACCAAAAGTGGTTTCTATCATTTTCGCAGGACCTCTCAAATATGCTTCTGTCAACCTCGATTATGGAAGCTCCCGTTTACATCAACCGCATTAGCGAATATTTTCCTTCGTAAACGATGGGTTTTTGCGTTAATTTAGAAATATTTACTCGTGAATGGTATCAGTTTTTTGTAAGTGACTCACGATAGTATAATTATTATTATAATATAAATTAATATCATAGTATTTAATTGTATAAAGTATAAAAACGAAATTTATTTTCCATTATCATTCCGCACCGGAAGTTTCTAAAATTTTTCCTCATGTGCTTTGACATGCAAATTGATTATATAAACTATTCGACTTATCAACTACCCTCCGTACCCGACCAACTGACAAAAAATCGATGTCATTACCAAACTGAATGCTCAGAATCTTTCGGATACCACAGAATTGCGTGGATGTTTTCCAAACTACCAATTGGACAAGATTTGTGTGATTTGCAAATGTTGGCAAAATTTGATAGATGATTTCTGTTTTTAAGACGCAGAAAATGTTCACCCAAGTGCACGGCATGTTACTTAAACATAAATAAATAAATAAAAAAATAGAGAATTCATCTATGTTCTGTTTGACCTTAGGGTTGATAAATTATTCGGACACGTTTTGAAGCTTACCGACGAAGAAGTGCTGTGCTGCTTACTGGTTTCCGAACTGTCCAAATGCTAAAAAAGAAAGACATCAATTATTAAGAAAACAAGTTTATCCCAAGCTTCCCAAATATGCATAATTGCAGCATGTATAATTACTCACGCCTAGTTTTTTACTACCAGGAATTTTCTAAAATCCCTTACCAGAAAAAAGGAAGGGAAAAAAAGAAAAAGTCTCCAATTTGAAAAATTAAAATGAGTGAAACAAAAACCGGTCCAGTAAGTGTATAGCTATTTAACATGCAAAGCAAGCAAGCATTCCTGAAACATCTCATCTTTGATTTAAGCTTCAGCATGGAAATTGTTGTCAGCCAAAAATTTTTTTTTTCGTTCTTTTTTCTCTCACTATCTGTCTACACTTCTATTCCTCCCCTTGTCTTGCATTTTCCCCTTAAGGCTCCCTCTTCAACTTCTTCCTAGTCGTCAGACAAGGGCAAATAAAATATGCAAATGCCCACCCACGTTCTTCACATACCGCATGGTAAAGTTCCACAACGCCCACTGAGTCCGGGTCCACGACATGGTCACCTTGTCTCGGCACCAGATCCAGCCTCAATTTCCTATTTAGAAAATAAAAAAGGATTACTGACATATCGACAATACCTCTACAAAAAGAAAAAAAGAAAAGAAAAATTCTTTACAAGTGTCCTGAAGAATGGGCATGTCCCTTGCCCTCATTTGTTTCTTTAGAAAAGTGACAAGAATAAAGAATTCGAGTTCTACCACTGGACTTTTCTTAATGACAACCACGATTTCCTTTGTGCCTTTTCTCAGCCTCCAATCCTTTTTTTTTTTCTTTTACTTTTAAACAAAATCCAAGTTCCCCCAAAAACTGGATTCTCGTGAGAACGGATGACGTCAGTCTGGCGTTACCATAATATTTCACAGCAACCGTGTGTGAGAACAAAACGCCTCAAGTCGATGACGTTTTCGTGGAATACTTCCACAATTACGAAAGCGACGCAAAGCAACTCCTCAATCTTTCGCCAATCAGCTTGTTCACATTAGAGACGTAGCCTTGGAAAGTACGGTATAACAAGCCCGTAAAAGGGCATGTCGTTTTTGTATATACAGAGGCGATTGGAAAGGCAATCGCGTTCTGCTTTGCTTGATTTCTGTAGCGCAAAGGTTTCAGGGGGCAAAAAGGGACGTTTAAGCCAAGTACTGTAATACTGTAAGCAGGGGTTCAATGTAACGGTTTTATGGGTAGGTTCCAAGGAGGTTTACACCGAAACCTCCCTAAAACAAACCTAACACGGTCGGAGGGGCAAGAAGTCCTTCGGAACTACCCTTGAATTGAGCACTTAAATGGGTCGCAGGTATGTTTGGCGGACTTTGATCTTTTCTGCACGGTTCTTTCAACTTGGCTTGCTGTAGAGTTGTGCAGCCAGTTGTGGTAAACACGCGCTTATCTATTCTGGTGTCATACTTTCTCCCCCCTCCAACTACAGATTTCCGTCGCAGATCTTGGCAGACCCTAGGTGAATACCAAGTAGAAATGCTGCTATTGTACAGTGCGGCTGAAAGGCATGAGAAATGGAATGAAGTAGTAAGACACGCGTGAAACAAAATGAAAGCCCTGTGTACGGGCGACAAGGCGAAGAGAACGATAAAATCGCCTTGAAATTCAGGCAAAGGAATGAATTATGCAAAGAAAATTAGCTATCTAACATCAAAATAAAATACACTTGTAAATACTGGAGTCCTCGAAGTACTATATTATAAACTGGAATGTGTAGCTAAAAGTGTAGTGTAATAGGTTTGTTTGCTAACTTTGTAACACTACTTTTTACAAGAAATAACTAAGCAAAAAATACTACTACATAAAATATAATGTTTTATGCTATTAATGTTTAAGTGTTTTACTTTCCGAGCCCTACTGTAAATTTCAAATGGAAAAATACAATGCCCAAACACATGTTCACAGCATGTACACAAAAACATTTTGGAAAATCTTTCCTGTAATTATTTATTAAAGCAGAAACCGTTATAACGAAGCTACTCGGGGAAATTTTTTATAAATAATTACAACTACATACTGAAAATATTAAAAACGTTAAAATGTTCGCGAATTTAAAGTTCGTTACACCGGAAATTTTTCTATACATTTACATAACTCGGACATTAAAATCCGTTCGCTATAGCAAAGAGTCCGTTAGAAAATGGTTCGTTATTACGAGATTCTATTGTAATAGAGTAGAATCTCGCTATAACGGACCATTTGGGAAGAGCACCTCAAAAAGTGAATAACCAGGACTATTAGTTTCAAGAAGGGTTTATTTCCCAAACAGAATATTATTTTCACGCTAATTCATGAATAATGCAAAAGTTGTAAATCATCGTAAATACAGAACATGGTAAAAGTGCGGCCGAAACAAACAAAAGAAATCGAGCTAAGACGCTTTGTACAATTAGATTTATCTCCCCTATAAAACAGATATTTATAACACCTCATTTACGATTATCTTCGCATGCTTTGTAGGCAACTTTCAAACAAAGCTTACGTCACTTGTGCTCTCGAAATCTTTACAACTTCCTGAACTGGAACACGTACTACTGCACCTTCCTGTACGCATTACAGATCAAAATAACCCACTTTTTTTCCGGCATTTACTGGTTTACTCTACTGAACTACAGATAAGAACCAAACGTTAGTAATTGCAATAAACTCGCAATTCAATATTAACAAATTCAATATAATAAATATACGATTAAAATACCCAGAATGTATACGTTAGAAAAATAGAAAAACTCTTTGCAATTTCATAATTCTACTTCCGGTTACCCAATTCTCTCAATAGTCCAATATTCCCTTAAAATAACCCAGAAAATGCGTTCGTACCCATACATTTTCTCAAAAAGACCGCGAGAAAAAATTGAACGCCAGGCACGCTACCGAATTGAAGGTAGTTAAGCAATATCACAGGTAGCGGAGCAAGGTGGGGGGAAAAGGTAGTCGACTACAATCGAAGAACAAAAGAAAAAAGGCTTCAGCACGGTCCTCATCGTGTTTCTGGCAATAGGCAATGGTACCCAAAACACGAAACGTTGTAGATTCATATAAAAAAGGCACAAGAATTTCCCCCTGTTCTCCAAAGGGCTCCCGACGATTACGCCAATAGCTTCTGCTACCGAAGAACTACCGAAGTTCCCTACCGTCTTCGTGGTTCGTGGGTAGTCGTTCCATCAGCAGCACAACTAGTAGTCGTAGCAGTGCTCGCTGCTGCTAGTGCCTTTTTTAATATCTTCTCCGCCTCGCTTACAAGTTTGTCTCGGGAGGGTCCAATCCCTAAATTACCCCCCCTCCTTTCTGAAAAATGTCTTTCTTTTATAATATGCCCCAAGCAGGAGAATGAAAATTCATTCGCATCACCCATGTTCATACCCCCCAACCCCCCTCACTTAAACCAGTAGGGGATCCTTATCTCCAACAATTCTTCTTTGTTTTCCAGCAGTAGGCATCCCACAGTAATTGAGCTTTTAACATAGTTCTTCTCAGTTTAAAAAAAAAAATCCTGTGAAATTTGGGAAGTACGGAAGAGCATGGGTATTTCCGGAAGTGTTTAAATTCAAGTCGTAGTATCCGTAGAAATTAAATTTCAGGCCATTTTTTTCCTAAACGTGGTGTAATCAGCTCCAGGTTTCCGAGAATTTCGTTTACGCTCCATGACGAGTGGCTTTTCCCTTCAGATGCCACCACGGAAATTACCATACCTTGAATAAGAAAGGCACCGCATCACGAAGGCTAGGCGGAGCTTATTGGAGGGGAGGCTTGGGATAAGAACCTGCGGGGACTTGTTGCTTCAGTGTTCCGTTTTTCCTCCTTTACTTCTTGGCCCGCTCGCTTCAACGGTTTCCCAAACCCTTAGCAGCAACTTGACCAGCAACAAGTTCTGCTCTGCTTCATTGTCTTTTTGACCAGTCGCCTGCCCAGTTTGGGTCCAGTCAGGTTTCCTCCCTACAAGCTGTCGGAGCCATTCCGACTTGTTGAGTTTATCAGTGCCGTTGTGAGCTCGGGAGCCTTATTAGTGATTTAACGCTCTTTACTGGATTAACTATAAAACTTCAATCAGAAGGTAAGCTTCACAGCCCGTTACGTGAACGTGTTTAAAAGTGATTACCGCGTTCTCTGAACGTGTTCTTCTGTACGTAATAACCGTCTCGGAGACACTTAAGTGTGAATACGGCGTGGAGACAAAAAAGTCCTAAAAGCTTTTGTATAAGAAATTCATTATAAAATTGTTTAAGACTGGCGGTTTTTTGTTGCTTTCTTCGAACGATAAAAGCGTGGTTCACAAGAGAGTTTAAAAAGGTGCGGCTGCTTGACGTGCCGCACCTCCCCAGCTCGCACCTGGGCCATCCTGGGAACCAGCAGGAGTTCTTGCCCCCCTACCCCCCAACACCCCCGATCCCTTTCTTTTTACCTTGGCACCAAAATTTCTTCAGGGGAAAATCTTTCCTTTTTCCAAAAATTTTCGTGTTTTCAACTTGACGTAATCTATGCTAAGCTATTGCCCACGTTACGAAACGCTGATTGAGCAAATCCACAGCATCCGTCCGGGAAGCGAACGAAATTTCCTGTGCAATCGTAACTTTGCGGTTTGGGGGGAACAAAAGAGGTAGACTTCTCTCAGGCCTTAGCTCTGAGGTGGGAATTTTGTGCCTTTAGAGGTGACGCGAAGGATTCACTGAACGCTTGAACGACGCTCATTGCTCCTGATACCCGTGACGCATGGCGTGATCAGGCATAGCGTTGGCACCTGCAACAGGTAGTTTCGTACGTCGAAGCGTTAGGATGACCAGAAGCTCCCAATGCAGTGTAAGGGCGTTGAAACTTGAATCCTGAAGCCTTGGCTAGGGAAGAAAAAGAAAAAAAAAATCTCGTAAGATTTCGGTATCTTGCATCAGAGAACGAAATAGTTGGTTTTATTCGAGCTACTAAAGAAGCTTAAGGACTTGTTGCTACTCTAAGTGGTATTTACTTTCGTAAAATCCTATTTTTTTTTAGTAAAGAAAATCAAGTATAATGTATAGTTGGCAATATCCTTGTGCTTTTCATGCCACAGATTGTAGTACGTTTTAGATTTATTTTCACAGTCAAACGAAAATTATTTTTAAAAATTATGCGAATAGTGAACTTGTAGAGAAATAGATGTTGAACTATAGTATCGTGTTTAAACCGAGTTATTAATGTAATGACAATTAATTTGTCAAGATCTGAGCTGACAGGTGAAATACGCTCGAGATATTAGTAACCCATCATAAAAGCATGGTACAGTACACAATAATCAATCTGTGCATAAGAACAGCCAATAATGCTGTGAAATTCTTCGGATTTTACAAGTTGTTTAGCGTTGTACGATTACGGATCAGTGTCGTGTGTCGCACTGCTGCTTGATTTGGTGTACTGTACTTTTTGCAAAAGTAATAGGGATTAAACATTGTAACGTCAAGTTAAATAATTCATTGTTTAAATTAGAAATTAAGTTAAAATATTCATTGTTTCATTCGCGACTTCCACATTAATTGCTCCTACAAATTATTATGTGGCTCTTGCTCGAGTAAGAATTAATTGGCAGAAATTGTGTCACTGCTGGATGACAACCGAAAAACATGCGCGAGAACGAGGAACTTTCAAGCGTAAACATGAAACACAAAAAACTATCGTCACACGATTGAAATATAATAAACTTTCTGTCCTATTTATTCGAAATTCCAAGGACGTGAGAATTTTCGAGTGAAACCGACATTTTTAGTGTAATATAATTTACTCAAACGTAACTCCAAAGTATCCGTTCACTTGATAACTTTTTTATATATCCTGGTGCTTTTTAGTTTTCCGTTGGACAAATTGCTTTTCTCGGTTAGCTAATGTAGCCTGTGTTCATAGAAAAGTAACGTTTGAAGCTGACCAAACATTTCTAGGGAAACGAATGTTTAAACGTAGTCAGTGTGAAGGGACAAATTAATCAGCGTAAACACTCCCAGCTGGGAAGGAGACATAAACATGTAACTGTAACCGAAATCTTACGTAAAAACAAGAACTCAATGCTTCCAGATGCTTACGAGGAAATTGATAAAAAAAATATGTGCTTTACAAAAATACGTTTCAGAAAAGCTTGCCACTAAATACTTTTATTTCAACGAGCTTTTCTAGTATAATTTTACATCACGTAATTTCTTAAACCTGAATTGCACTTGTTTTCACGGTTAAACGAAATAAGACTTCGCCTATTATCGTGTGAATTACTATTATTTTTCCTAACCAATTTTACACGTAAAAATTAACTAATTTTCAAATTAATACAATTTTTCTAGTAAACAAATATTTACCTGTATCTCTATTCCCAATTTCCAGATCACGCTTGGAAAGCCGTAATCCTAAACCACTAAAAGATGGCCGTGTTCGGACTCGTCGCCAGCACCGCCGCTTTCATCCGCGTGCGGTTTCTCATCGACAAAGCCAAGATCGACAACAGCATTTTCCGGCTGCATTATCGGTTCACCTGTGCCGTGTTCTTTACCGCTTGCATCCTGCTCACGGCTTTTGATCTCATCGGGAACCCCATCGACTGCATCACCGATGACGGTTTTCCGCGTCCTGACGCTCTGAATACGTACTGCTGGATCCAGTCCACTTACACTATCCCAGGCCTGAAGCACAAGCCGGTGGGGACGGAGGTAGCACACCATCAAGTCGGTCCCGAGACCCGCGGTCCGGGCGAGGAAGGCCGCTTCCATACCTACTACCAGTGGGTTCCCTTCATGCTGTTCCTGCAAGGCTGCATGTTCTACGTGCCCCACGCGTTGTGGAAGCGGCAGGAGGAGTACAAAATCCGGGCCATCACAGACGGCATGCGCGGCAACTACTTGTGCGACAACGCCGAACGGAGTTCCAAAGCCAAACTCCTCTCGACATACTTGTTCCAAACCTTGCACACCCACAACCCTTACGCATACAAATACGCGCTCTGCGAGCTGCTCAACTTCATCAACGTGATTGGCCAAATTTTCTTCATCGACAAATTCTTCGACGGTGTGTTCCTCAAGTTTGGCACGCAAGTGATCCAGTTTACGGAATGGGAGCAGGAGAACCGCACGGACCCCTTGCGCGAGGTGTTCCCCCTCATGACCAAATGCCACTTTAAAAAGTACGGTCCCTCGGGCACCCTGAATACCCACGATGCGTTATGTGTCCTGGCGCTCAACGTGCTCAACGAGAAAATCTACGTCTTCGTCTGGTTCTGGCTCGTGTTCCTCTCTGTGCTCAGCGGGCTAGCTTTGCTTTATCGGTTCGTGACGGTCTTCTCGCCGGTGGTCCGCACGTACCTGTTCCAAAGGATCTCCAAGCTCAAGAATGCCAACACACTGGACGCCATCGTCCAGCGGACGCAGTACGGTGACTTCTTTTTCATGCTCCTGCTTTCGAAAAACTTGGACGGCGCGGCGTACCAAGAAACGTTGGAGGAGTTGGGCCATTTGCTCACCTTGGAAGACCGTGGCGGCTACAACCACAACAACCATAACCAAGAGGACCATCCGAAACGTAAGCTCAATAATGCTAGGGAATCTTCTGCTACTCCCTTCTTGACCAATTTTGCCACTTTAGAGCGATAATGGACAAGCGAAATCATGTGCCCAACACGAAACCTCCACGAACCACGCCACCGCCATCTTTTTTTTTTCATAATATCACGATGGGCTGCCAATACTTGTAAGAAATGTTTCGATTCTCCACTGGTGAATGGAAAGCAATAATGGGAAATGATGGGGGGATGAACACTTTGATGAGAGATATGGTGGAATCGACGTCCCCACTGGTTACGATCTGAGGATTGGAGATGGAGGAGAATCAAGTGCCTAGTGCTTTCACGAACGCAAGATTGCGATAAGCCGATTTTCTTTTTCAATCTGTGAAAGGATTTCACTTTACTACTGTCTGCCTTATGGTTATTTTTTTCCCAAAAAATATCTTATCGATGTCGGATATTCGTGGGTGCGAAGACCCGAGAGCTTCAACGCACCTCTGTGATGTATAAAAACTGCATAATAATTTCTACTATTCATTCTCTTTGTTGTGTGCTTTAATTTTTTTTTAAATCGACCATTTTGGTGAGGATATTCCAAATTTTTTGGTGTCACGTTTTATACTGCCCCAATCAGTGTGAAGATGGGACAAACGTTCACCGTTTTTCTTATGGGAAAATAGAACGGATGACGATTACTGTCCGCATCTAGTCCCACCTACCCCAGTTTTTCTCTCTTTTTTATATGAAAACTTGAGACTGTTAAAGAAAAATAAAATATCCTAATGTCCGTATGAAGTGCTCTAGCCGTGTAAGATGACGTTGCAATAATTTAACTGCCTGCCAGGAATTTCTCACTTCGAAGGCGGGGTTTTTTGAGTGGCATTTCAACGTGAAGAAGTTAATAAAAATGCAAAAAGGGAGAATATCCCCTTGCATGCTTTTCAATTGTACATTTTTTATTCTAATGTATCCTTTGTATGGGACTAGTCTCGTGCCTTTGGTGTGAATACAAGTCCAATTTGTTCTAAATTCACTCAAATATTTCTAGATGCTTCCAAAAGTTATTTTCACGTTAAGTAGTCTTTATTCATTTTATAATTTGTCTACTTTCGTATAGTACATTTCTATTGCACCTGGTAGCAAACAAAACAGTCCTAATTTTCTTAACTATTTTGGAATGGATTAATTACTTAATTAAGGTTAGAAAGTATCTAGTTTTGGCACGTAATGTTTGTAAAATTTTTTAAATTCTTCTCACTTTATAAAAATTATGCATCGCTAAATTCAATACTAAATTCCTCTGACATATTGTTTCAAAAACACAACATTCATCTCTTAATTTATACAATAAGATAAAGCTTTTGATTGCCATTCAATGCAGAGTAAATCCTTTGATTAAAAAGTGTTTAACGACTTTCGGAATGTAAACCTGACAGACTGGGGATTTTAATCGTAATAAGATGCCAGACTAATTAAAAACAATCTCAAACGAGTGGAAAATAAAAACATTTCAAGACAAAGACCTCAAGCAAGTGGTTTTAAACTACGAAGCAAAAATATGGCCTTACTTAGCTGCTGGCTTTACACCTGGCCACTAGACCTGATCTGCCTACCTTCTCCCGTTTCGGACTCGACAAGAAAGAAAAAAAAAAGGACTTGAGCTTTTTTTGCATTCTTGGTGATCACCTTGGCACCCGAGCTCTCCTCGTTCATTCCCTCTTCCCTGTTTTTTCTTTTTCCCTCTCCAAAGCTGTAAGAATGAAAAAAGTTTGTGAGCAAATTTCTTTTTGTTTCAAAGCTGGCGGTACTAGAAGGGCCTCTTTTACATAAAACTCAGATCCACGCACAGCACACGAACACACACACTTCCTATTGGTGTCTCAACCATGCTCCCTAAACCGGTTCTGGGCCGAAGGTGTTCGTATCTACCTGTGTTACCTGTCTGCCTGTCGCCGCAACAAACTGTACAACACACTCCGGGATCGAACAGTTACAAGTCTAGCCAAGCCCGCATCAAGAGAAGAAACTGATTACAGTCAAGGCTCCTTTTACGCATATTTTATTGACCATGAACAGACTACACCCCGCTTTGAGAACTGTTGCGCTTCTTAAACGAGAGATTCGTAAAATCTAACCTCGTTCGTAATATTCTAAAAATTCACAAAATATACTACCTTTATAAAATAATGATCTATACCAAAATAATCCCATCCAATGAAGACCAGACTAAATAAAACTTAATGTATACTCCTAGTAGTATATTAGTCTTTAAAAACGTTATTCTACTCGAATACAAATATAATATAATTTTAAGTAACTATTTATGTTCTAATTTAGTTAGTAAATAAAAATAGGAGCATCTACCGTTGTACTCTTCGTAGCGAAAAATAAATTAGCCGCAAATATGCATTCAATAAAAACACACTACCACGTTTGAATTTTTCCATGGAAAACTAACAATAAATTGGGCACCACACAATACAAAACATGGTGCAATTAAATTTTATACTGTACTTCTGAATTACAATTAAGGAATTTTATGCATATCGTGAATTACAAAAATAAGCCAATATTTGCGTGCTTTTCTTGTTTTAGGATTATTCCATTGCTACGAAGTTGAGACGCAACTTGTGCTTCATTTTTACAAATCTTCCATTGTACAGGCCACGCATCAGTGCGCAAAACGCGGCTTTATCGTATTTCCAAGATTTATCTCTTTCTCAATTACTCCACGCTTACTTAAATGTAACACAACAAAGAAATTATTCAAAAAGAAAATTAAGTAATAAGGTAGAAAGACTTTCGGGACTGGAATGCCACACACATAGCCAGGCCAGCAGTAAAAAATAAAACCAAAATTAAAAAATGGAAAGAACACATTCTCGACCTAGAGGTGGACTACCAAACCTTCACAACATACACACATGAGCCATGCACCTCTCATTTTTCTTCTGAAGCCCTTCTTCGCTCCTAAGAAAAAGTAGGTCCATAAAAAAGTCAAAGTTCATCTCTTGGCGTTCAACCCCCAAAAGTTACCGCCAACGACTTCGAAAGACTTGACAAGTGGCACACGGAATGTTTCGGGTTTTTTTATTTACTCTTTTTAGTACCAGTTTTTCAGAACAGATTCTCTTTTTTTGTGTGTGTCCAAACAAAGCCAAAGACGATTTCAACTCAGCTTGAATTGCGTTAAGCAAACAAGCTGTCGGGCTCGTAAAGCTGAGATGATTGAAAGGGACAAGAGGAAATACGTTCAATACCTTTTTTTTTTCCCTGAAGGATTTTTTTTTGTCTCGTTCTAATTCATTTTACCTTTAACAATTTCATTGGACTAACTTTTCTAATGGCATAAAAGATCGATGGGAAAATGCTGTATAATTTCTTCAGAGATAATATATTTAAAAAAAAAACTGTCAATCGAACTTGATTTTCTCCTTCAAAAATCACTCATCTTCACAGCGATTTTTTCACGCTCTTAAAATACGTGAAACGTCTCGAACGTGGAAAAGGCCCAGCACTTGAAAATTTTTATTTTTCCCAGAATCGTTGGAGTGTGAGGTTAAAATATGAAAACTTACCGGTTTCCCCAGTCGATTTTCGACGTAACTCGCAGTCGTAAATCACGTAATTGATCTTGGGTTAACGTTCCTGTCATTAACTCCCGTCGCCAGTCCATTAAATACAGCATGGCTCGTCGTACCACCATTAGCTGGTTCGTTTGCCGGGTCTACAAAAGATATGAATACATTCCTTATACTTGTGACATGTCATTTCCGTGTCAAAACCATCTCTGAAAGCTCGAAATGTTGTAACACACTATCGTCTATACGTTTTTTAACTATTTACACTTATTTTTTTTACAAACTTTCTTAAATTTATTTACGTATTTATAATATACGCAATTTATAATATTCTGTGACAATTCAGGTTAAGCTACATTCAGTAAGTGAAATTACTTATACTATTAAGTTTGAATTTTCCTTCGAGTCAAGAAAATCACGAATTCAAGCACGCTCATGTTCACACTCATTTAAGAGAACACATCACGCAATAAACAAATTGGGATACAACTATAGATAACTGCTTTTAGTATTGATTTGTACGATTTATAGTAAATCCAATACAATAAATAACGCCAATTCAGTATCAAAGTTTCTTTCTCTTTCTCCCCGGGATTTTAATTTAGCCAGTTGAGAACACCACAATAGAGGCCAATTTGCATAAACTTCTTTGCGCCAACGCTGCATGACGGGAACGAAAAGAGAAATGGGAAAACGAGCCTAGTATCTTTAATTTAATCAGGCCATTAGGAATCACAAAACAAACTAAAACATCGTCCGGTGCACACGGCAGAATTCTTCCCAGTTTCTAACTCCAAAAAAGGGCGTCTCAAATAAATTCTTTCCCCCTTCCCTCTCTTCACCTCCTGGCCACCAAATTCTCCATCCCACAAATATTTTTAAAAGGTAGGCGGTTCCTCCATCTGCTTCATTAGCACCTCCAGGACCCACCCTCCTGCCGTTCAGTGCAACCTCCCGTATTCTTATCGACCTTTGGTGACCCTTCCTATCCGCCAAATGCCATTCCTTAACGAACAAGCCTCAAAATCTACCTACTTTCCTGTTTCGTTACTCTTCTTACATTTTTTAATTTCATTTTTTCTCTCTAATTGCTCAAGTCACTCAAGAAGTGTCGCTTTTTCTCATCCAGGCATTAAAACCAATGAAAATATAATATCCAAATATCTCATAAATTAAAAACGAAAAAAAAAATCCAGAAAGGAATCGAGATTTACGGGACCGATCACAAAGCTGATAAAACCAGCGGTGGCGGGAACAAGGGATCCTTACTATGACTTTAAAAAAGGCTCAAGAAAACGAGGAAGAATAGAGGAGGATATGCATCATTATGCAAATGAGGCGGCGATGCGGCATGCCAAGTTACTCTATCCCTTAGCAGACTTCACTTCAGCTGCTCCATACGAGTTAGCCAGCAAAGGAAAAATGGACTTAGTGAGGAAGACAAAGAATAGTCATGAAAAAAGAAATACTTTAAAGTGAAATAACGGCAAGAAAAATGTACGGTTTAAAGTAAGACAGGGAGAAAAGAAAAAAGAACGATCAGAACTCGGCGTGTGGAGATGGTCTCAGTAGCTTTTTTCTCACGCTCTCCAGACCTTCAGCCCGTCAGAAACGTTACAATGGATCCATGCCCTCATTTGCATAATGCCATCTCTATCGCCACGATTTGACTATTTCGATCCTTTTATTTAAGGTTCGTGTCTCGGGATGAACTTTTTCCCCTGAAAGGCCAGAAAAGGATATTTCATGCGTTAAACATCGCTACACATCAAAAGGAAAACACACGGAGAAGGAATTTTATCAAAGGGGAAAAGCGACTTAATTGCAGATTCCTTAAATCGGAATTTAGAAACGCCTTTGTTCAACTAAACCCCATACAACGCGTGATGGTAAAAAGCAAGTTCAGTATTAGGTTGTCGATATCGTCAATAAGTCTTTCATAATTATCTCTACGGAACTCTCGAAAAGCAATTACTACTTTTTATTCAACTAGAGAACGGTGTGAAAGCTTGCAGCGGTTTTTCATTGCACACAAACTTATTTTTTGTTTAGTTTGCATTAAAAGGAGAAAGTTCTCTTTTGAGGCAGATTCTGGCTTGACAAACCATCGGGTATTATGGAGGATTTTACAAGTCTCAAGATACGCATGCGCTAAAAAGTTCGAGATATTAGGAAATTCAAGTACACAAAATAATGTCAGTAAGTTCATTGTAGTGAGATTTCACTTAGATGTGCATTTTAAATTATGTTACTATACCATTTATGTTACCATTTAAGGTCAAAATATCAGACGCTTTAAGAAACTGACAGAGTTTATGAAGTGAAAGAATTACTGCCGCTCGGACTTGAAGTTTTGTTAATTTGATTGTGAAAAACAATTCGTGCCTATATACTGCTGATACCGCCAAATATTATTACATAGGCGAAAATATCGAATGTGACGTACTATGCGATTTTACTCACTCAAGAATCGAGAATGAACAGTTCGATTCTTCGTTTTCATTAAACTGTACTACTTGGATTGCTTGTCTCTACAGAATCGTCTATCTTCGTGGATCTAATCGACTTCTAATGCTTTCTACGATCGACTTTGATCAGAATGGGAAGAAAACGTTGTTCTCAAGTGGTGCAGATCACGAACAACCCAAGAAGTGCTGTTCCGGTAGACCTAGAGCACTTGACTCATGTTGCGCGGCTTTATTGTTAGCATCAATCATTTTTTTAAAATGGTAACTCAGTGTGACGCGACACACGTGTTCATTTTCTTGGCAGGGCTATTTCTGTTTAAGAAGGGACGACCTATCAAGAATCTTAAAAAAGAAAACATCCAAAGGCCTAGCAAAAATCTCAAGCTACCTCTTTAAGCCGACAGCCAGAACTTCCCAAAACATGTTACATTCGACGAAAACCCAAATACGAATTATACGACACATTTTTATAAATATTTTTTTTTCAATGACAACGACTTCTCCCTTGTCACACGTGATCTTGTCACAGCCACTTTTCTTCTGATACCGGGTTACAAAAATATCGGGAAACAATGGTAAAAGTATATACTTATTTCAGTATCTTAATCAACACTATTTGTATAAAACAAGTTATTATTTTACTATAATTTTTTATCTAATCCTTGAGCTAGGGCTTATGCAGACATAGCTTTAAAAGCACATTAGCCTGAAAATGCGTGAACTAGCTTAGTAGACAACCTACTATTTGATATTCCTAATGAAAGCAGACAAGCTCATGTAAAAACGAGATGACTGCTAGTTAATAGGCGAATTGTAAGTGAACTGGAAGTCTCAACGGTAAGCCAACGTGCCTTGAGCGCTTTAAATTAACTCAAAATTCCTTTGCACAAAAAAGGGACAATTAAATCCTGTGCTTAAATAAGTTGAACAGCCAATCCCACAAAGTTAAGGAAAAGAACCGGTCTTGATGTTACGGGAAAAAAAAAAGAATAAAAGGAAAGCAAAACGAAACAGAATTTGTGCCAGGGTCGTTAAAATCAAGCTAAATGAATCTAGGATACAATAAAAAAAAGTTTATCTTCAACAACATTGGTTCGATCCCTCCGAAAGCGTGTGCCTGATCTTATCACTGCCAATTGCTTAGTCGTTAAAACAGCAGCCAGCCGCTCGGAAAACCATTCATAAAAGCACGACGGACCCATTCTAATACACTTGTTCTATCGTCCGACTACTGAGTTTCAGAAGTGAATAATGCAGACGGAAAACCTCCGAAAACTAACTCGCTTCCAGTTCAACTTTCTGAAGCGGCTCCTACCGGGAGAATTACTACTCATCTGCTTTACTCCTTACTCCAGCATTCAAATGTCTTTTTCAATTCACGTATTTTAGTTAACTAAAATCTTAACTTATTTCGCGTTATTCCAAGTAAAATTGAACCTGAAAATAACATGTTAAAAATCACTTACAACGTAAAGTTGCTTCCAGATATCGCCCCATTCTCGTAAAACAGCAGTTAATTCCACGAGCACAGGATCGTCAGCTGCATTAGAACTACACACACAAGAATTACGAGAGTGTACTATGATTAGTTTTGATGCTGAAAGTTCATTTACTAACCTGCCGTCCGAAGTACATGGCAGCAGATGTATATAAGAGGCTGGAAAAATCCCCTGTTGGATCCAAAATAAGATTCTTGGAATTATTCGGTTCATATATTTATTTATTTAAAAAAAAAAAAAATCAGGTGAGAGTTAATGCAGAGTCGGTAAGCTTCGATGAAGAACAAGAGAGGAGAAAACGTACTTTGGCAGTAGGGTCCCGGATTAAGGAGCCGTAATACCATCCTGAAAAACAGCAATAAATTATTAATACATGATAATTATATGTAAGTTAAGAATTAGCGTTTTACCTAAGTATTCTTCCAAAACTTGTACTTTGTCGCCTAATCGTAAGGGAAGTCCGTGGAGTACTCGACCGTGGAACTGGGCAACGGCTAAAAAGATACGAAAAATTATTAAATAATAATTTTAACAATGGAAACTCGCTATAGGCGGATGGTTATGTCAAACGTAAAAGGCAAGTTGCCTTCGCATTACACGGTTATCCACTGGTTACAGTGACCCAGCATTCTACTTTCGTGACCCGCGAAAGACGAAAAAAAAAACGCATATAACGAGGCTAAGTTTCATATATCGAAGATTTAATTTTGTACGAAATGAAGTAATAGAACGTTTTCACTTACCAACACCGAACTTTTTATCCTGCACTCTATTCCACATTTTGAGGCTAATGAGTCATTGATCACGTAAAAAATCCGCGTAAGAATACAGGAAGTTTTATCGCTTGCACTTTTTTCTGGGAAGCAATGGAGATACGTTATCATAGCTCCAAAACGTTACTATATGAAGCTAAAATATTTAATACAACAGGATTGCGAACTTAGCACAACACAAACGTTGAAATGGAAAAAAACCCGTCGAAATACACTTGAAGTCAGACAAGTCAAGAGTAAAAAATTGTATGGGCGTCATGAAGAAATACTGATAAATGGCGCTCTTTGTAGGTATGCTTTATTAAGCCTAGGACACTTTAAAAGTCCAAAGAAGAAGTGTTAAGAAATGTGGCGTCCTAGAAAAAAAATAAACACCATCACAGCTTAAAAGCAGTCCACTACAACAGAAATCGCCATATTTTCGCACTAATTCCTCCCCAGGTGGCACAACTGTCCGGCAAAGCTGTCTCAGTTACACTGGCTCAGCGCCGTATGAATACCATATCGATGCACGCAGCGTTAAATCGTTCAATGTGGGCGAGGGTGCTTTTAATAAACTAGTCGGCTAGTATTCTAATTTAGAACTTAGCTCTACTGCTAAACTTGTAGGCGTATAGGTACTAAACAAGATTGTCTATTCTTTATACTTGTATTTCAGGTCAACGTAATCTAAATTAAATCTATAATTTTTAGTCTTGCCAAACCGCAAAATTGAGGACGTTTGCACATTAAATTTTAATATTTTACGCGGCAAATTACAAGGGATATGAAAATGTGGAGTTTAGAATAGAGATAAAAGCGTTAATCGAGCGTCAAGTTTCTATAAATGTGAAATATCGATGTTTCCGTTTCACGCAGTTTGACACCAATCACCAACGCACCAACGCATTTACACCACATTTACATTTTGACACCAACGCATTTACGTTGTTTATATCTATGCTTGTATTACATGACAGTTATGGTCCATCGTGAACACGATGTCGCAAGGACGGCATGTAGCGAACGTGGGAGTCAAACAAGCCATCAGATTACATTCATGTGTTTTTCACTCGTGTTAAACATAAGCTCCTGTCCGTTTATCTCTACGGGTCGACCCTTTTACATTTTTATTTGGTGGGAGAATCGCATACTATCCCTTCGTAGCTTTGTAATTTTTTATCTCATGACAATATTGCATGTGAAACCTTACATTAACATGCCACCACATTTCTCCAACGACATTCGCTTATTGACAATAATTAATGCTAATGAATAAACGCTTTTTAAACAATGAATAAACGCTTTTGATTTTGCTGGGACACGTTGAATTTTCTAACGTAGTCGAATGTTCCTTTTAACCGGTGTGCGTTATAGCGAGATTTTACTGTTATACCTATCACAACGAACATGAGAATTTATTACGACTTCAATCATCGTTTGAAAAGTGCTCTCTAGTGAACTGTGCTACCATCTATTATCGACTTCTTGCCGTTTTTACAAAGCGATACTTCGTATTGTTTAAGCGCTTAAAACGCGGGACTGTGTAGTTAAAATGGATACAGGAATCGAAGGTTTCAGGCTCGATAATAGTCGAAATAATGTCTTCTATTCTAATGTTCCTGAAGAATGCAAAACCAAACCATGTTCATTAGGCATCGATGAAGCTGGAAGAGGACCAGTGCTTGGTAATAATTTCAAAATTCTTCTAGAAGTGTTTCTAATAAACTAATTTCAACAGGACCTATGGTGTACGGCATAACTTATTGCCCTGAACTTCGCGAGCCTGAACTGAAAGCCCTTGGCTGCGCTGATTCCAAAACCTTAACCGAAGAGCAGCGTGAAAATCTTTTCAAGAAAATAGACGACAGCCAAGAATTTGTGGGCTGGGCCGTTGAGATTTTATCGCCCAATTTTATCTGCAACAATATGCACCGTCGGAGCAAAAATAGTCTTAACGAAGTCTCGCACAATTCTGCCATAAGTTTAATCCGAAAAGCGCTTGAATTAGGCGTAAACGTATCATCGGTCTTTGTAGATACCGTTGGTGTACCTGAAAAATATCAGGTACAAATTAACTGAGTCCAACGTTGTTAAAACCAAGTATTTCATATTTCAGTGGTCTTTTTAAAGACTTACAGCGTAAAGTAGCTTTAATTTTGATTTTAACGGGTTTTTTTACACTCATGTAAAAAAATAACTTTTTTCTTAAACGTAAAGTTGTTTTATTAGGTTCCTTTTTATGTCCTTATCTTAGTATATTTCTAATTATTTAAATAGTTTTTTTTACTCTGTTATTATTATTTATTTTTTTAGGCAAAGTTGTCTGCACTTTTCCCCGCGTTAAAAATCACCGTTTCCAAGAAAGCTGACGCACTCTTCCCGGTAGTTAGTGCAGCCAGTATTTGCGCCAAAGTTGCTCGAGATCGGGCATTAAATGGATGGACTTTCCAGGAGACAAACTTACGAGCCAACGGGGAAGAAGTTAATTGGGGAAGCGGGTATCCTGGAGGTAAGTTAGCTGCTACAAACAGCGCAACGTCTCTTTATCTGAATCAGCAAGCTGGGGAACAATACCGCTTTATTGCAGTGAATTTTTTTTCTTGGCTCGGCACAAAAAGTTCATTTTCCTGTTCTAACTGTAGCTTGTTACCTCTGCGTCTCAAACGCATTTCTGTGTATATAAAAAACTCCTTAACAAATGGGACCATTTGTTTTAATATCTGAAGATTTTCCCGATGTTATTATGTTGTGGATGTTTTGTTCAACCTAACTGAAGTTCTTCTTGGACATAAGGGACTTCGAGCACGCGAGAAATGTATGCGTTCGAAACTTTTGGTAACTTGAGATTGCATTGCAGATCCCGCGACCAAGAAGTTCCTAGCTGATAATATCGATCCTGTGTTTGGGTTCCCCCAACTGGTTCGCTTTTCCTGGTCTACAGCGCAAATTATCTTGGAACAAAAAGCGGCCAAAGTGGAATGGGACGATGTTGAAGAGCAAGTAGACCCATCTACCCCCTCTGTGATGTCATTTTTCGCAAAACAGTCTAAAAGTGGCCCAGTAGTAGAGGCTCGACATAGGTTTTGGACAGACCGGAAGTTAGAGTCAACTTCTGAATTGTAACAAAGACAAGATTTGTCAATACAGCGCAACATTCTTTTTTAATTCTACACTTTCTTTGCACAATCCGTAATTACATATTCAACGCTAAGAGTCTTCAGTCCGATTGACTGGTCGAGTTGCTCTGGTTAAGTGTGGCAGAAACCCAGGCAACTGTTTTGTCTTTCGCTGAGACGGCGTACACCGGAAGGTTATCCACAGTTCTGATAAACACGAAAACGCCGTCGTTCCAGTACTCAGGTAAGGTTTTGTGTTCAGGATTCGCCCATACTTCGACCTATCAAACAACAAAAGTTATTATACGAACAATTTTATCATTATAAAAGCAGTAATAACATTTAAACAGAACACAAGAACTCCGGTTTTGTCCACTACTTCGGCCTTTTATTCCCTACAGGTGCTTTTCTATTTAAAGCGCTTACTCACGGATAGTATGAAATTACCCCATGATGGTTTCACGAAAGTATAATTAAATCAGAAAATGAGATATATTTTCGATTGCTATTCCGCATTTGAATTTTCTTTCAATTCTCTAATGCAATTACCGTAAGAATCAGATCTTGTCCCTTACAATTCTCACCCGAATGGATGATAAAACTGGAGTTCTAATGTACAGGCATCTGAATTAGGGGAAAGAAGATTGTATTTACCTTCTCGGTAAAAGACTGAACACTCTCGATTACTGATTGGGGCACAATTGTACTTAAAGCTGGCAGCTCAGGGCCTATGCGTTTTACAAAATCTGTCGTATCGTCAGCATCACCCCATACTCCTGCTCTGTGAGTTAAATAAACCGCTCCGCCTGCTAATCCCAACTTGGTAGAGGTCCTTGGAAAAAGTACAATAAATTAATTTCACTTATAGGGGAAAATAGTAGGTAATCAATTACTTTGTAAGCACCCACAATGTTCTAAAAAAGCCCATTTCTTAAGTTTCTATATTCTATTCAAATAGGATCCTACTGACTCCAAAACTTTGCAACGCAAAACCTGGCTCACGTTTGATAGTAAACAAAGTAATGGATGTGCAACATTGCCAAGTAATACATTTGATGCAAAAACTAGCTAAAATTTATTCATTATGTAAGTAAAAAATTAAGGTTTTATATTAAGGTATAAATTAACTTTTATAATAATTCCTTTTGCACATTTAGTTGAAAATATTTTCTGCCTTTCATAGAAAATGGAAAACGGTGAACTGCTGAAGGCCCCAGAGATGGCAACATCATAACACAAGTCTCTCAAAGTCCTATGATCTAATTTTGAAGGAAGTTCTGGACAATTTAGAACACAACAGCAATCATTAAAAAATTGACACTTGAAATACCAGCACGTGAGGTTACGTTAGCACGCAATAATATAGCGTATTCAGCAAATACAAGGTTTTAAGTCTCTTCACAAGACAAGCTAGGTGGAATGCTTCGGCGCACCGTTATTGATTGCGGCCGCCGAGTGCGTAAGTCTTAGAAGAGAGGACGAAGCCAGTTTAGTCGATCTCGGACTCGGGTATTGATTACAACTCATTCTATATTTTCTTTTCCAAATCTTACTATTTTGCCTCTGATCAGTGACAAAATTCTCGGCCATCTTAATGAAGGCAAACTATTGAGTGAAACTTTACCTTAAAAATTTCTTTATTTTCACCGTTAACTGTTTATCAAGATGAACAACGACAGTTATAACTACTATGGAACAACTAGCAATGATCCTTCGGCCCAGCACCAGACCCCGAATTACTTCACCAGTATTAGCCATGAAGAGTCCACATCTTCTTCGGCCTACTCAAACCCGTATCAGGAAACCACCAAACCGCTACATAATTTCAACCGAAGTATCGACAAGGATACCACTGACAGTTATAATGTGACACGTCCGCCGGTGGATCCCAACGCAAGTGGCCCGGTGGATATAAGCCAGTACCCGGAGCCGAAAGACAGCACCAAGAAAATCCGGGGCAAATCCGACTTCATTGAAATGTTTTTCTCCGGACCTATCAACCGAGAACTCCTGATCGCCAAAGCCTTTTATTTCTTCTTTTTCTCAGCGTTCGGTTCCCTTTTACCACTTATGGCGATCTATTTCAAGAATATGGGCATGACCCCAGGTCAAGCCGGAGTACTCATCGGAATTCGACCATTCGTAGAATACTTAAGTGCCCCCTTTTGGGCAGACCTGGCAGAGCGGTAAGAGTTTTTGCATCGACCCTGCCATTCTTGCTTTTATAATCATTTTCTTCGTAAGCTTGAAGAGATCTGTTACCTTACAATTAAAACAGAACAGCAACACACTGGTGAACGCGCAAACCTTATAGTTTACGAGGATACTGAATGCTGTTTTAATGAACTCGGGAAATAGTGACTCCACATTAGAATTTTTTTTTTTTAATTTACGCAACTTGTAGTTTTCGCATAAGGGAAATTTATGAGGTTATCGACAACTTGCTTTACGCTTGTTTTACGATTTCAGTGACATTGTGCTAAAATGGAACTTCAGGTGCTGAATAGGCAGGGGAGCAAGAAACAGAATAGAGTAAGATAAAAGCTAGGGCAAAGGAATAACGGATCAATACTTTGTGGGAAGAAAATTCTCACGACGGAAAGTACCCAATGAGGATTTTTTTTTTCTTGGCATCAGCGCCTCACTAAAGTATGTAAGCGCCTGAACTTGGCAGTCGAGCTCATTTTGCTTTGTTCTGAATTTATTGCTTAAAAATGTTCTAAACAAGATAATACCTCGTCGGTAGATATCAGTGTAACGAAACAATTTTGTAGTGCGATACGTTACCATAATTATGTATTTGCGTCGGAGAAAAACCGTGCAATCTTCAATTTGTCATGGACTAGTATCCCATAACGTTTTTGTTAATTATCCTTCAGGTTCCGCAAAGGAAAATTGCTCTTATTATGCTCATTGGCAGCCTGGATCGTGTTCAACGTGCCCTTAGGGTTTATCCACCCCCCGCCGGCTTCTTGTTTAGTTTACAACAATTCAGAATTCTTCATCCAAATCCCCAGCGCCAAGGACAACCGAGTTGTCAAGCGCAGCATTTCTGCAGATGACTATGCTTTCCCATCCTGGACTGCTGCCACTCAGGTTCCTCAATCTTTAAGTTTTTATTCTTTCTGCTTATTTCTTTCTAGTAATTTACTTATCTGCTTATTTTTGTGCCTATTTATTTATTTCGCCTGTGCCAGTTCGCGCCTATTGTCGGCATTACTAATACGTTATTTTATTTATTTCTTATATTTATTTTTTTAGATTTTGTTATTTATTTACTATATTTTATAGGCATGACTCAACTCATTGCCAACTTGTATTTATCGGGCGCTTTTTTCAAAATGTAGAATTTTCGAAATTTAAAAAATATTGTTTTTTTTAGAGCTATGAGGGTGACGATGATTTGGAACTGGCCAACTACGACGACATTGTCTTGAGCGACGAAAACAATAACAACGAATTTGTGCAGAAATTTCAAGATGCCTCAACTCAGACCACGCCTCTGATCCTTCAAGACGACGACTTGCCGGATAACTGGAAGCAGATATTACGTCTGGAAGACGTGCGCGATATACCTTTAGACGACAAAAGCTTTATGAGATTAAAAAGGCACACGTTTCCTATGAAACCTAACCATTTCGTCGGGAAATCACCGTACCCTGTCGACTTTGCCACTAATTATGACCCAGCTGTCCACAAGAACTTGGTCTCTCCCACGTTCTCGTACACAGTGTTTCGCCTGGAAGATATTCGGAAAGTGTTTTTCCTCTTTTTTCTCCTCATCGTAGTGGGAGAATTCTTCTGCTGCCCGAGCCTTGCATTAGCAGATTCCGCCGTCTTGACTCTGTTGGGGAAAGATAAAGCTGACCAATACGGTCGTCAACGTATGTTCGCCTCAATTGGCTGGGGACTGACGATGTTCTTCATTTGTCTCATTTTGGATCACTCGCATTCCTTCAGCGACCATCCTTGCGAGGTTTGTTACATGTTACACTACACGGCTAATTCTAGACATACAAAAAAGAAAAATACAATGAATCGTGTCCGATGAACATTTTGTGATCTGTTTAGAAAAGTAACAGCAGTTTTAATTTTTTATAGGTTCATGAGAAAGAGCGGAATTATACACCTTGCTATACCGCATTCACCATTCTAATGCTCTGTGCCATGGCCGTGGCTACTCGACTTCCGTTCGACTATTCCGTGCAAACCAGCCAATCCACTGCGAGCTTGCAACGCGGCGTTTTATCTCCCACTCAAGTAAACAAGCCTATTGAGGCCAAAAAATGTAACACAGCCTAATTTTCTAGGCCCAGACTAAGAATATACCCCAAGTAGCTGTGCCAGTACCTGGTGCTGCCCCCAACAGCAAATCCAAGGAAGTTATGTCCGACGTTCTGAAGAATTTGCTGGGAAAAGTATGGCAGCTAAAACATATAAGAGGAATTAGAGGAATATATAATAAGAATAAAATATATAAGAGGAATATTTTGATATTTTTTTAGAGCAAAGTATTCGCGCAAAATACCAAGAAAATCCCTGAATGGATGCCCGTACTCAGGCATTTCGCAGATTTAAGATGCGGAGCTTTCATGTTCGTAGCGTGGTTCATGGGTTTCGGCATTGGTCTCATTTTCACCTTCTTATTTTGGCATTTACAAGTAACCTGAAGTTCCTCACATAAAAATAATTTCTCGACGCACCTTCTGGGTTTGCTTCGTAAAATAAATTATAATCCATATTGTGAAAATGTTTAGGACTACGGAGGTACTTCGACCGTCTTCGGTATGGCTTCGGTCGTGAACCACATTTCCGAGATGCTTGCCTATTTCCTCAGTTTCCCCCTTATTAGGAAGATAGGACATATCAAAGTACTGTGTTTGGGTCTAGTGGGGAATATTCTCAGATTCTTATACATTTCGTGGATTACTGGCCCTTGGTGGGTTATGCCCTTCGAACTTATTCAAGGTAAATTCCATAAGAGTCTCGCTGTAAAATCGATCTAAAAAGGCCAAAATGAGTTTTTAGAAGATTAAATTACGAAACTTCTATTTTTAAAGGTATTACTCATTCTGCGGTATGGGCAGCTGCCTGCTCGTACATCGCTCATAATACTCCGCAAGAACTGCGTGCTTCGGCCCAAGGAGTGCTTCAGTTCATTCACCACGGTCTTGGACGCGCATGTGGGACCATTTTTGGAGGAATGCTGGCAACAGCTTATGGTAATTCAAATTTCCAAATCCAGATTTACTAAAGTACATGTCTAATTATGCTTCATGTTCCTGTATGAAGGTACAACCGCTGTGCTGCGAGGATACGGTTTCGCCTGCATAATTGTACTCATAGCTTTTATTGTCATCACATACTACAAACCAGAGAAAGGATTCGTATCAGACCTTCCTCAAACAGAGGATCCTCATCACGTAAGCTGAAATTAAATTTTTTATATAGATAATGTTATAAGCTTAAAAAAGCTTACAAAGAAAAGGGCATGTCGATTTGCATCTTTAAAGAGGGATATTGTTAAACGAAAGTTAAATTTCTATGTTAGTATTGACAGCTTGGAGAGGGGGGAAAAATAACAGTGGAGGGAATAATCCTTTTGTTCGTTTGTACACTGATAGAGTTACGTTCTCTGTTGATTAACACTTAATGTTAAAGAAGATAGTTTGAAAGATTGTATATTTTCAACATACAACGGCAGGTGGCTGAAGAAATGGCTCACTTGGCCCCACACGGAGTACCGGCCAACCCTACTATTCCACGCACTCCTTCAAATGCGTTGTTTGGGGAGAATAACGGTGTAACCAGCCCAACAAACTATTCTGTCAATAACGGAGCTCTGGATGTTCCAAACGCCTCAGGTATTTTTAGAATAATATTCATTATTTTAATTTACTAATATTAATTCTTATTATTTATAATACTATAATATTATTCCCAGAACAAATAGATTAAAAATTAAAATTAGAAAATTAACAAATAGATTAAAATTAATTAAAGAAATTTTAATTTCAACTAAAGAGTGATTGTTACGTTTACGGACACTGCTGTGCACGTTTAGCATTGGGGTAGCTCTGATTATTTGGCCAGTTAGTTCTCGGATTGAATGCTTTAACTATTAAAAAAATCTTCATAAAATAGCCACGAATCCCTTTTTGAGCGGAGGTACCGGCAACTACAGCTACGGAACCGACCAGTACAACGCAGCAGACAACTACGGCGGTATCACTATTTCGGCTACCGCTGGGGGCACGGCTGCCTACACAGCGCAACAGTCCAGTATTGACGCGCGTTACGATGACTACGTGCGTGGATCCACCAGTCATAGTTACAAATCGAATTACTAAGAATCCACGTTTTTCTTCTATACTGAGCTTCAGAATCTATCAAGCTTGTTCAATACCCCCACGTGACTCCCTCCCTTCCAATGAAACCCCTCCCACTCTCCCACCCCACCTATTTACAAGCAGCAATAACTGTTTTTTTTTTTTCCTGAATTTTGTGCTCTTTTAGTTTTCCCCAAGAATTTTCCTAAAGGAAAATACTCCATACGCAACATTCCAAGACTCCTGCGGTGTGAATGCCAAATAATTCTCAGTATCGTAATTCAGCAGGAAAACGAAAATACTTTTGAGTGGTGACTGTTTACTGTTATGAATGTTATTAAAGATTTTTTAGTCCAATACTTTTCTCTAATTTCAACTCGAAAGTGAAATTCGAACGAAATATCCCTCACCCCACTTTGCACTCTTCATGCGAGGAAGTTTAATTATTGTGAATGTTGTGGCTGTAAGCTCCGGACATGTCAAAGTTCTCATTAGAACATAATTAAATAGCATTGTAAAAAATACGAAAAACTTCTGTTATCGAACAATGTCAAATATCTATGTAAAATAGAAACAAGAATACATATTAAGTTTGTTAGTCGAACCCGGATAAACCTTATTAAGCCAACTTCCTCTTCCCATCTCCCATTAAAAAAAATAAATCGGAACTCCTCGAATAAAATCATCTTAGATTCTCTACAAAGTCTTCACACTCAGAAACGCATTTGCTGGTGTACGCCAAGGGTGAGTCACCCTGATCAACGGATTTCCGTAGTGGTTCAAGGGCGCAAATAGGGATCAACTAATGAGCTAGGGCCAAAGTAATCTTCAACTAATGAGGTTCTTGGAAGCGCCAAAATCCGCTGCTGTCAACCTTGGTTAGCAACAGGGAATTTTAGGAAAAATTTAGAAATTGGACTAAAATGATTTTTATTGAAACTTTTACTTTCAAAATGGAATAAACAAGTCAAATAGAATAATTAATGTTCACGGATAAGATAAAGTAAGATAACTGCCCGCCCCTCTCCCAAAGGAATCTACAGTGCACGTAATCGTTGATAAGCAGAGCTTAGTGTGGACACTGCAACAGTTTTCCCTCCAAGCGTCTTGCAAGACATTCATTAGCCAGTGGGTCGTTATAATGACTAGTTGAGTTGTTTAATAGGGGGTTAAGAGTGCAACAAAAAAACATGGGTCAAGAAAAGTCGGTGCCGGTGAAATTAAATATCGGCGAGAAGGACGAAATGGTATATTTTTACTACAGAAAAATAAAGTGAGTTTCAGTGAGAATTACGAAGCACAATTTTAGGAGGTGGAAAGTTTCCGGATGAACAAAACGAAGTTCTACTTATCCCTTGCTGCCATTGTCCTTACCGGAGGTTTAATTTTTATGATAATTTCATGGAGAAAACAATGGAAGCTCAGTTTTCTCTACGAACGATGCGAGCTCCACCAAGCGGACAAGCTTTTGATCAAGGTAATCATACTATTACTCTAGCACGAACTATGACTGTGCGTAATAAAAAGTGTCGCCGGGTATTTAACGTATTATTTCTGTGCAACACAGTTTAAGTTGTGTCAATGGTTCGGACAATGACTGGGACCCAAATACTGTTTTGCTTGCTCCGCTTAAATTTAATATTGTGCATTATACTATAGAAAGTATTCTTAATTTTTATTCATGAATTAATAATAAAAATTACACCTCGGAGAGGATTTCAAAGTTATTACAGCGATACTTGTAAAAATAAATATATTTCACCGAAAATACGTCGAAAGCGCAGCAAACTATTGAAGTCTACTTGGAATTATTTTTTGACGAGGCAAATGGGACTACCATCTAAAATTAAAAAGAAGAGTGACATTTGAACGAAATGTTTTCCTTGCCAACAACACGGGCTAATTTCAATAAATTTCCATACAAATTGAGTAAAATTTCGAAATACTGCCTAAGTAGGAATACTGATTGATGTCGGGGAATAAATAGTAAAATTCTTCTTGGCAACTAAGCAGCCACAAAAATTTGAGCTTCGGCAGATAACAGATTCAGAAACTATTTATTAAAGGTCTTTTCAGTTTCTATAAATTCACAGAAAAATAGTTCACTGACGCGTATTTTGCAGGCTTATTTACGAAGTTTCGAGCAAGTTACAACTATGCTGCTTTTTGTGTATTGATATTAGATTTCCATAAGATGCAGATAGCTAAGCTTCTATTTACTTGTTTTGCTGATAAAAAAGACGAATCCTGAAACTAGGGAGATTTACAGTAACTGACAAATGCAATAGAAATTTCGCTAACGATAAAATAACACATTTGACCCTATACAAATACAAACAGTACACTGTGTATACTAAAATATTATAAATGTTTATAAAATTGACTTACAAATGTCGCTTTACTGTCCTGCCTATGTCCTGTTTTACTGTCCAGTCCAACTTTTTTTTAATGAACGCACACATTAGTGGGTTCATCAGACGGTGGCTGTTCTTCCCTCGTACGAATTAGAATTTAGTGTAGATTATAACTTAATACTATACTCTTCTTTAGTAAAAGTTACTTAAAAGGCCATGCATTTTATTATTTTCTTGTGCATCTTGTGTCATCGTTGCAAACAAGCCGGTAACTAAAAAGAATTGCACGCAATAACTTGTAAAATACGTCTTGCTTTTTGACTTTCTAATAAAAGGACACATTCGGTCAACTTTTTGAAGAAACCATTCACATTAACAATGACACAGAAAAGAGTCTGCCCTTCGAAAAGTACTTCTACAATAAGAACATTAAATACGTCTGGGACGGTGGCATTATGCATTTCGTAAAACTCAGGTAAAACATATTACTCATCTCAAGGTACACAAGAGCTTGCTAATTTTTTCACGTTTTAGACCTTACGATCTTGACCAGGGTTGCAACCAATTTTATGAACGGCGGCACGGTCTTGACTCAAGTTCGGTGACACAAATGTTGGCTTTGTATGGCGCAAATTCGATAGACGTGATCGTCTCACCCGTTTGGAAGCTTGTCTGGCACGAGGTAGCGATTTAACTGAATAAAGCAGAAAAAATATATATTTATTTTTTGGTAAAATTGTTATCTATTTGCACCAAAATTTCCCCCAGGTTTCCAATCCCTTTTATCTGCTCCAAACTTACACCACAATATTATGGGCCATTCAAGGTTTTTACTATCTGTCGATAGTGATTGTTGGGATGACCGTTGTAGCCGTGAGCGCATCTGTGTGGGAAACGCGAAGAGTAAATACATTATTTCGTCAATGTGTAGATTCTGAGGTATGTTAATGCCGTGCTTGTAGCAAACCCGAGTTTTGCGGGAGAAAATGAGATCGAATGGCCAGGTTACTGTACGAAGGAACGGCCGAGGTGAGAAGAAAACAAAGGTACACCTATGAACTGAATTTCCACCAAAAATTTTTTCATAGAGTTGATTCTGGATTCGACGGAAGTAATACCCGGTGATAGAGTGCTAATTCAGGCCCAAGGACCGCAGACAATTCATTTCGATTGTGTTCTGATCCAAGGCACTTGCTCTATGGATGAGTCGATGCTTACGGGCGAATCCGTGCCTATTACCAAGGTAATTCGCCAATGAAGAAACCTTTTCGAAGAAACCATCCATTCAATAACTTTTCAGTAAGGCTTCTCATTACTGTTTATTAGATTCCATTGCCCTGTGACGGGGAAATAAATTTCGATTACGAATTTCACAAACGTCACATACTTTTTTCCGGAACCCAATTCGTTCAAGGCAGAGGTACCCATGGCGATTCCGAGTACCTCCATCTTGTCGTTATTCGCACAGGTAAATACATATTTTCTGAAAAGATAATACATGCTTCAATCATGACTAAGATTGGTTGTATTGTTAGCTATAATTTCTGTTGTGAAAAAAAAAACATGGAATATACTTTCAATGGGGTAGTTTGAAGTCAAAATTTTCTACCATTTAGAGTAAAAGTTCACATGCCCGGCCTAAAAATTCAATGCGAATCTAATTTATTATGTAAAAAAAACTTTCGTACTGGCGAACAAACGGTGGAAATTGACTGAATATTATAGAAGTTAGCCCACGATTCTGCTCTATGTTTCAGGGTTTCTATCCTTGAAGGGGGAGCTTGTACGATCTATCCTGTTCCCAAAGCCCGTGGATTTCCATTTGTATCAAGATTTTATGAAATGTGTGGTTGCTTTCTTCGTAGTTGGCCTGGGGGCAATGTGCTACAGTGCTTATGTTTGGATTATGAACGGCGTAAGTAAAATAAAAATAAATATTGATAAGTTTGCCAAAAATATAGAAATAGCCACTAATCTACTTTCATGTACAGGGAACAATTACTGAAATCATATTAAACAGTATTGACTTGGTGACATTCGTCGTCCCGCCCATTTTACCTGCCGCTCTTACGACAATTAACGCAGTGGCCCAAAAACGGCTTAAAAAGGAAGGAATTTTCTGCCTCAATTCCAATTACATTAGCCTTTGCGGAGGAGTTGACGTTATGTGTTTCGACAAGGTAAGTCAAGAGACGCGTTTACATAACTGAGCAAGATTTGAAATCGTCGATCAAAATTTACTATCAATAGTGTAAGCATAAAATAGCTTTTTGTGCACTGTTCCTTCAGTTATTCCAGGATCAGTTTAGTAATAAGTTCATGATAAACAAGACAGGGACGCTGACTGAAGGAGACTTGGACTTGGAAGGCGTATTGCCCATTGCTGATCAGGGTTTCCAAAGCGTTGTGAATGATGTTCGAATTCTACCGAATGACAATTCCCTACTGGAATGTCTGGCCACATGTCACTCCCTTATCACAGTCCATGGGAAGTTGTCAGGATTCAGTATCGACCAAAAGATGTTTGAAGCTACACACTGGGTAATTATGAAAACAAAATTATAGCAAAGACGTATTAAGCTAGCAAAATATTACATAAAAATTAACAAAGCAAAAAATACGATAATTTTTTTTTTTAAAAGATTCTGAAAGAGGGACCGCTTGGAGAAAACGCCGATTACGGCAAAGAAACGCCACTGCTTGTTTGCCCTCCTGCGGGACAATCACAAAGCGAAACGGAAATAGCCATTCTGAAGCAATTCCCGTTTGAGTCAGCTTTACAGCGAATGTCCGTGCTCGTACAGCGGAGAGGAGAAAGCGGACATGAAATGTACATGAAAGGCTCCCCGGAGATGCTCTCTTCCTTGGCCGATCCCTTGACGAGTAATGTGACTTTCATTTCGTTAACGCATAATAACGCAAAATGACAGTCACGACCCATTCACGGTTAACATCACTCAATTTCAGTACCTGAAAACTACAAACAAATGCTGGATTACTATACCCGGCAAGGATACCGTGTACTGGCCTTGGGCAAACGCGACTTAAAGAATCTAGCGTGGAGCCAGCTGGATACCTTGAATCGCGAAGATATCGAAGTGGATGTAGAGCTACTCGGATTGCTTCTCACCCAAAACCAGCTTAAACCTGAGACCACGCCTACTCTACAAGAACTTCACCAAGCCAATATTCGCACTGTTATGGTTACTGGTAACATATTTTTTCTACAGAACATGCAGAAATATTCAATCTAATGTGTAAACATATTAAACGCTGCGAGACTTACTTGGCCATTAAGTTATTTTATAGCATTCTTCATATCTTTCTTCGTCTTACTACGCAATTTTGCATGTTTATTGTAAAGACACTTCAAATAACCTCAATGTTTCAAACGAAACAACTATCTGACTTATTATTTTTTTTTTAGGGGATAACTTACAAACGGCACTTACCATGGCACGTGCTTGCGATATGCTTAAGGCGGACGAAAACGTGATCGAAATCCGTGCCCAAATAGTAGAAGCTTCTTTGCAAGCTGCCCAGCATCTCAATGTCCAGTACGTCGACCCTATCGAGGAAATCGCTTTCCTAAACCGCAAAGTAAAGACAGGCAACATCAATTAGCTCGAACGATCTCATGAATTTCACATTGCTTTTTTTACTCTATACAACAGATTCGTGGTTTACAAAACGTACATCGCGGGCATTATTCATTCATAATGGATGGGAAGACTTTTGAATTGCTGCGTTCGTATGACGAAGCCTTATTGGAAACTGCTGTCCACCGAGGAAAAGTTTTCGCTAGAATGTTACCTGAACAAAAAGTGCAGCTCATTGAAATTCTGCAAAACCAAGGGTAGCCCGAATCCATTATTAAGAGTCAAGAAGACTAACATTATAATTACTTAGTCATCAAGTAGGGATGGTCGGAGATGGATTTAACGACAGTTCAGCTCTCAAAACCGCTCATGCAGGCGTGTCGCTTTCGGCGGCGGAAGCTTCGGTTGCAGCTCCATTTACATCACAAAGTAGAAAGTGCAACAAATTTGTTCAAGTCTTTTACTTTTGGCAAACTTTACAGAAGCGGATATTGCTTGCGTTCCATTTTTAATTCGTCACGGCCGCTGCGCCATCACTTCCGCATTTTCAACGTTCTTTTTTTCAGTGGCAGCGTCCTTTGTTCTCTTGGCAGGTGTCATGCTACTATTTAGCGTAAATATTGCAAAACTTAAAATCATTTATGAAATTATTCCATAGTTTACACTTTTGTGATACATTCTTGGACAGATATCTGCAGAGCCAAGCGACTTCCAATACTATTTTTTCGATCTGTGCTTCTTCATAGTACCATTTTTCTCTATTGGAAATGCCCACCCTTTCACTTATTTACATCCCCGGAGACCTCCGCGCCACCTATGGGCGTTGTTGCCGCTGTTTTCTTTCGCTTCGTTTCTCCTTTGGCAGATACTTGTCCTCGTAGCAGGCTGGTTTTACTGCCTTCAGCAACCATGGTAACAAGCATTTTTCGCTTCTCATTTCCTGTACCTTCTTCTATACAAACTATTACTTGCATAAAAGGTTTGAACCGTTTGTATTTGAGGCTGGGAAATTCCCATCGAATCCCTCTTACGAAGGAAATACGGTGTATCTACTCATGATGATCGGCTGCTCGGCCTCGGCTTTCGTCTTTTCACCGAGTTCACCCTACGCTCAACCATTCTACAAGAATTGTAAGCTATGGCTATTTTTTTAATATATTATGCACATATCGAAATCATATTTTTTATCTAAAAAAATAACTGAAAAATAATTTTAAAAAAATGAAAATGAATTAACTTTTGAAAATAGGGGTTTTCATGGCATGGGCAATCCAGGCTGTAATTGCGGCAGGTCTACTATTTTTCTTGGATACCCCGGGATTTCTTGAACTCCTAAATTTCAAGGCATTCCCATATAAAGAATTCCCAGGTGTATTATTTGGATTGGGTTTAGCAGGCGCTGTATTCTGCTTCATCTGGGAGGTATCGTTTTTAAATTATTTTTTTTTTAACTAATCACTGACGCAGTTCTTTACCTTTACAGCAATATTTCCTCAAAGGCTGGGTGTATCACGTGGTAATGCCCATGATAAAGCAATGGCGAGGGCCACGCTACCCGTTCGAGAAATTAGAAGCTCAGTTAATGAAAAAGGCTAACTGGCCTACAGTAGGTTATGAAGAACACATAAGTAAGTGAACAAAGCCATTGTGCTAGTTTTCTGTTATTTAACATATTAATTGAAGAATTATTATTTGTGTATCGAAATTATGACTATTTTGGTTTATTTTGGAGAAATTATTGCATTTCATTGAATGCTTTCTTTTAGACTACGACGAAAACCTATTCCACGGTGGTAGCGTGAAAGAGAAGAATGTTAACGCTCTCGAAAAGCAGGTAAGTTTCGAGGTTGCTGATGAGGCACACAATACGCACATGAGTCCTACGCTGTCGCGAACAAGCGTTGGTAGGAAAAGTTTCAAGGACGTTCTCAGCAATTGGCACGCCAAATCTTTCAAAACGTTCCGCGGTGGTTCTACTAAGGGACAGTATAACGTAGAAACAGCGGGCACGGAACTGGAAGAAGCCATTCCACTGCAAGTTACCCGCAGAAATGCCTTGACAGATGATGACGAACTCCCTCCTCCACCAATTACACCTTCCGATGTCGACTTTCCTTTACCCTCACCTCCAATACCGGAAGCACCAACTGAGCCGCTCAGTTCTTTACTAGCAGACATCATTGCGGAAACTACCAACGCGGCAGAGTCCGATCCAGATGCAGTACAACTGTTGTCCTATAATATCATACGCCGCGACTCGGATGTTGATTATTATAATATCCACCAAAATGGCTCTGTATCCTAGGTCTTACAGTATTCCGATTTTTTTAAACATTTTTATTCAAGCCCAGCAATAGAAAAATCAACATTGAAAAACGTGTAATAGTCACTTCTAAAAAAAAAAAGAAAAAACGCGAAGTATTTTCTTTTCAGTAATTTCTGATCGATGAAATCCTTGCGAGGGATAGATACCAGACAATTAGTACAAAGTGGTAGTATACCAGATAAATTAGCAGTATTTTATCTCCACCCCAAAGCTTACACAACTTACGGACGCCCCCGAGCTAAAACGGCACGTGGGATTTAGCACGCCAAGTGATGGTATAAAATAAAATAAATAAAAAACATGGCAACTGCTAGACGGCTTAACGGACGGTAATACCTAAAAACACATCACTAAAAGTGTAAGATTTGACAGTACATCCTCAATCATTGAAAGCTAAATTTATAACGACACTTTTGTCAATCATAGGAGGCTAGATCGCCAATCACAATTTCCTCAATCATAGGAGACTGCTTTATAGCCAGCTCAATGCCCTAGGCACTGCGCGCTGATTGGCTGATTCCTTGTCATATGCTGTGTACGGTAGCGTCCTGGCAAGTTTAAACGCGAAGCTCTTCACTAAGCCAACCTTGTACAGGGGTGCCTCGTTTTAAGAATGCCTTATACAACGAACAACTCGTATAACGAACGTGCGCTGCGGTCAAAAATGCCTTGCACAACGAAGGCTGCCTCTTGCAACGAACCATGGAAAGACGTAAAAAAGTTCGAAAAACGGGAAAAAATCAGAACAGAAAACGGGAAAGAGACTGATCAGGATTCTTGCCGTTGAATGAGGGAATACCATTAGAAGACCAGTGGCGGCGCCAGGGGTTGCCCCGACAGATATTCGGTTTCCCCGACGGGGTGTCAATACCCATTGACTGTATGCAGATACCCATTTATAGGTCTACCCGACACCCATGTATGGCCTTCCCCGACGGGGTGTCAGCAATTCCCCGACAGGGTGTATATATACACCCCTGACACCCCCCTGGAGCCGCCTCTGTAGAAGACGCTCACGTACTGTAATTGCTGCCTTTCAGTTCAATACACACAAGAAGTCAACAATCAGGAATATTTTGGTTTGCGAACTGTCTAGTTTGAATGCTTAGAGCCGCGAGGGGAATGTCATGAGTTTATTCATCATGCACTAAGTTTCACTAGCAATGAAATGGAAAACAAAACTGTTTTAATTTGGATCGGTTAGGAACAAATGGAAGGAGAACTAACAGAGTAAGCGATACATTAGGAAACGATGAAGACATCTAAGAAGACGTTAAAGATTCATCCGACACGTCTAATAGTCTCTTCAGTTGGTGATAAATGCGATTAAAATGAACTAATTTAGGCGCCTGATGAAGTAAACTTCATCTAAATTAACCTAAATTTTTAAAATATTTTTATCCATTTTTTATCTATTTCTCATTTGATGTTTCGGGATTGAACAGAGTTTGGGAACGGTTTAAAGAAACTTCCATTCAATCTTCTGGGAAATAGCATCTCTTACAACGAACGCAGTCCAGGAACGAATTAGTTTCGTTGTACGGGATACGACTGTATCCAGTAACCTTGAGCTGCCTCCGTTTCTCTCCCGAAAGAATCTATGCGTAACTGTTGATAAGCAAGGCTTGGTGTGGACATAGTGACAGTATCCCTTCAGAGCGCTCTGGAACACATGCATTTGCTTGTGGGTCGTTACTATTTTTTTTAAGTTGTGCATAGCTCGTTACCGTTTCTATACCGCAAAACTAGTTGGGTCGTTTTATTAGGAGTTATGACTGAACGAAAGATGGGGCAAGAAAAGTTAGTGAAGTTAAATATCGGCGAGAAGGATGAAATGGTATATTTTTATTACAGAAAACTTACAGTGAGTTTAAATGAGAATTACGAAGCAAATTTTAGGAGGTGGAAAGTTTCCGGGTACACAAAACGAAATTCTATTTTTCCCTTGCTGCCATTGTCCTTACCGGTGGTTTAATTTTTATGATTATTTCGTGGAGAAAACAATGGAAGCTCAATTTTCTTTACGAACGATGTGAACTGCACCAAGCCGACAAGCTTTTAATCAAGGTATGCACATATTTTTTTTAAAAAAATAACTGACGTCGGCATACGCCTTATGTAAGCACATAATTACGGCCACGGTATACAGAACTTCCGGGAATTTTTTTTCGACAAAAGATAGGGACATCGCTGCCAGCCCTAAGTCAACGCGATAAATGTCATCCACGTCTGTTTCCTCTCATTTTTGTAATCTCTTTTCTCTTTAACTAAGCTCCTTTTTACTTTCAATCGTTTCCTGATTACACAGGGCCCAATGGAAAATTACTTACTGCTGAAGAGTCTTTAAACAAATAAATCTTTAAACAAGTGTATTCTGGTTTGTTGAGTAGAGACGGGACAGTAAGGCACGTTTCTGTTCTCTATTTTTCACTTCACGCGAAGAAAAAACTTTAAACCTAAATTAAACTCACTAGTTGAGATGAACTTATCTCCTGACTATCAAACGAGGCATTGTACGTTTCACGAAGACGAAAAATAAGACCAAACCACCATGAAAACAAGTATCTCTTCCAACTGTAAACAATGAGATGCCGGGTATAAAGTTAGGTCCACAGAATTAACTTTTATTTATACTGTTACTACAGTATAAAGGAATCTTTGTATTCACAATATAAATGAATCTTTATATTCACAGTATAAATGAATCTTTCTACTGTGGTTTGAAACAAGGGGTAGGATAAAATGGCCGTGAGTTTTGCTATAAGAAAGCTGACAGTTCCATTTAAAAAAATGCATGATAAGAGTCAGAAGACATTCATAAACACTTACCGGTACAATACACATAAATGGTAGAATCGTTGTGGCACTCTACTAGTACGAAAAATCCGTTCATTTTATTTCGCCATTTACACAACACACAACTTGCCGTTAAAAGCGCTTCAGACGAAAACCGTACCGAAGCGCCACTTTTGAACTTCTGTCTCCTGTAAGTTTACTTTTAAATCCTTGTAGCTGAGGTGGGCTTTTAGAGAACTAATGGCGTACACGATATTCAAAAAACATTTTGGGACCAATTACCCGACACGTAACGCCAATGTGACAACGACAAAAAAGACCCGTTTCTCATAAAAAGAGCCACAAATTAAATTTTTATTCTCTTTCTCATGTAACTTTTACTCTTTTTCGAAATAAAATTTCCTCCTTAGAGCTTTGTCGTGTTTATTAAGTGTACGATATTTTCCATTTCAGAAACGTTTACAGTTCATTACTTATGATTTTCGTGTTAACTGTCGCGTCCTTCTTAGTAACGTCTTGTTCATCATCTTAGTAGCGACATTTCTTTCTTCTTTTAATAAAAAGGATCCGTTCGGCCAACTTTTCGAAGAAACCGTACGCATCAATAATGACAAAGAAAAGAGTTTACCCTTCGAAAAGTACTTCTACAATAAGAACATCAAATACGTCTGGGACGGTGGTATTATGCATTTCGTAAAACTCAGGTAAAACATATTACTCATCTCAAGATACAAAAGAGCTTGCTAATTTTTACGCATTTTAGACCTTACGATCTTGACCAGGACTGCAATCAGTTTTATGAACAACGGCAAGGTCTCGACTTAAACTCGGTGACTCAAATGTTGGCTTTATACGGCACCAATTCGATAGACGTGATTGTCCCACCTGTTTGGAAGCTTGTCTGGCGTGTGGTACTGATTTAAACCAAATACGGCAGATTTTTTTTGTTATTGTTATTCATTTGCACCAAATTTTTTTCTAGGTTTCGAACCCCTTTTATCTGTTCCAAACTTACGCTGTACTATTGTCGGTTCTTCAAGGACACTACATTTTCCCGTCATTGCTCGTTGCAATGAGCACTTTGGCCATCAGTGCAACTGTGTGGGAAACTCGAAGAGTAAATAAATGCTTTTAGCTTTATCGATATTCAGATCCTTATCCATGACAATACGTTTTGTAGCAAAACCGGGTTTTACGGGAGAAAATGAGAACTAATGGACAGGTTACTGTACGAAGGAACGGTCGAGGTGAGAAAAAAGGAAGTATACACATATAAACTGAATTTCTGCTAATATTTGCTGGCAGACTTGATTTTGGATTCTACAGAAGTAGTACCAGGTGACATGGTGCTAATTCAAGCCCAAGTGCAGCAAACAATTCACTTCGACTGTGTTCTGATCCAAGGTACGTGCTCTATGGATGAGTCGATGCTTACGGGTGAGTCTGTGCCTATTACCAAGGTAACTGCCAGAGCTTTACGCACAAATAATCCATTCACAGATATTCCGTTACAATATAAATGCAATTCTGCCTTTTTTTTAACGGTTTATTAGGTCTCCTTGCCCTGTGATAGCCAAATCAATTTCAATTACGAGCTTCACAAACGACATATACTTTACTCCGGTACGCAGTTCGTCCAAGGTAGAGGTACTCATAGCGACTCAGAGTACGTCCATGTAGTCGTGATTCGCACGGGTAATGCACGATTTCTTTCCCTAACTGCACACTCTCTAATCATAGTTAATATTAACACTATCGTTAAGTACCATTTCTGGCAGAGAACATAGTCATAAACCTAATGCTAACGAGTGAAATGTCGTTATAACGTACGAGCAGAGGGACGAAAACTTTGCACAGTTATAGTTGGTTGTGCGCAATAGCCAGTGTTGTAATAAATGCTATTCATTTCACCGTAACATTTGGACTTCTACGCAATAGCCGATTGTTTGTTATAACTAGTATACGTTATAATGAGATTTTACTGTAATATGATGGAGGATTATACAACCGATATACAAAACACAATAAATACGAAATATAAAAAGGTAGCAATTAATAAGAAATAGATAAAAGGTTATTGCAAATCTGTTTATGTGAAACTTTTAGACTGGGTATTAATAACGTCATTAATCTGCTGGAATTTAAAATGTTTAGACAGGGTTCTGCTTTGATTTTTAGGGTTTATGTCACTGAAGGGAGAACTAGTACGTTCTATCCTATTTCCAAAGCAAGTGAATTTCCATCTGTATCAAGATTTTACAAAATGCGTGGTTACCTTCTTCGTAGTTGGCCTGGGCGCAATGTGCTACAGTGCTTACGTTTGGATTAGGAACGGGGTAAGTCGGAAAAATTAAGAGTAACCAAATAATACACGAAATTCGTAAAGAAGATTTTCAACTAAATAATGAGTTCTATTTCAATCAACAGGGTACAATTGCAGAAATCATTCTCAACAGTCTTGACTTGGTGACATTTGTCGTTCCACCCATGTTACCTGCCGCACTCACGACTATCAACGCAGTGGCTCAAAAACGACTAAAGAAGAAAGGAATTTTCTGTCTTAATACCAATTACATTAACCTTTGCGGAGGTATAGATGTTATGTGCTTTGATAAGGTAAGTTTCTAGACAAGTCCAGATAATGCCTTGGAAACATGGTTTAATAGCCAGAAATCTGAATGTCGGCCTGCAAGAAAGAAAGCTCTTCTTTTACTATTCCTCTAGCAATTACGCGGCATCTTAGTAATCAGTATGCAATAACAAGACAGGGACGCTGACTGAGGGAGACTTGGACTTGGAAGGAATTTTGCCTATTACTGAGCAGAGTTTTCAAACTATCGTGAATGATGTTCGAATTCTCCCGAATGACAGCTCTTTACTGGAATGTCTGGCCACATGTCATTCTCTCATCACCGTCAACGGAAAACTGACAGGATTTAGCGTCGATCGGAAGATGTTTGAAGCAACACACTGGGTAAGAAATAAAATAAAATTGCAGCAACGACAAATTTCGCTATTAAAAGTAAAAAAAAAAAAAACTGTAAGAACAGAAAACTAAAATAAATACGATCAAAAGACTTAAAATTTGCTATACAATCAGAATCGATTGGCTTGTAAATAAATTATTGAAATAAATAATTAAAATATGCGTTACTTAAAAATTAAGACCGGGAATGTTGCGAAAAAAATCGCTTAATTAAGAGCTTACTATTTGGCAACTGGAAATAGATCTTCACTGAAACGAAAGCGCCAAGGGCAACACGCAAAACTCCCTTGTCCGAGAGTAGTTATGGAAGGGTTTTTTTTTTCTTTTTTTTTTTTTTTTAGATTCTGAAAGAGGGGCCACTTGGAGAGAACGCCAAATACGGCAAGGAAACGCCAGTGCTTGTTTACCCTCCTGCGGGGCAACCACAAAGCGATACGGAAATAGCCATTCTGAAGCAATTCCCGTTTGAGTCAGCTTTACAGCGAATGTCTGTGCTCGTACAGCGGAAAGGAGAAAGCGGGCATGTAATGTACATGAAAGGCTCCCCGGAGATGCTCTCTTCCTTGGCCGATCCCTTGACGAGTAATGTGACTTTCATTTCATTACGCATACTAACACAAAAATGACCCACGTCACGACCCATTCACGGTTAACACCACTCAATTTCAGTTCCTGAAAACTACAAACAAATGCTGGATTACTACACCCGGCAAGGATACCGTGTACTGGCCTTGGGCAAACGCGACTTAAAGAATCTAGCGTGGAGCCAGCTGGATACCTTGAATCGCGAAGACATCGAAGTGGATGTAGAGCTACTCGGATTGCTTCTCACCCAAAACCAGCTTAAACCTGCGACCACGCCTACTCTACAAGAACTTCACAAAGCCAATATTCGCACTGTCATGGTTACTGGTAACATATCTTTTCATAAACTAATTTCAATGTTTCAAACGAAACAACTAACTGACTGATTACTTTTTCAGGGGATAACTTACAAACGGCACTTACCATGGCACGTGCTTGCGATATGCTTATGGAGGACGAAAACGTGATCGAAATCCGTGTCCAAATTGAAGAAGCTTCTTTGCGAGGTGCCCAGCATCTTAATGTCCAGTATGTACACCCAATGGAGGAAACGACTTTCCTGAACCGCAAAGTAAAGACAGTCGATACCAATTACCCGTAACAATTTCATGAGTTACACGTTACCTCTTTACTCTTTAAAACAGACTAGCGGTTTGCAAAACGTGCATCGCGGGCATTATTCATTCATCATGGATGGGAAGACTTTCGAATTACTGCGCTTGTACGACGAAGCCTTGCTGGAAACTGCTGTCCACCGGGGAAAAGTTTTCGCTAGAATGTTACCTGAACAAAAAGTGCAGCTCATTGAAATTCTGCAAAACCAAGGGTAGCCCGAATTCCACTATTATGAGTCAGAAAGCTAGTATTGTATTTACTTAGTCATCAAGTCGGGATGGTCGGAGATGGGTTTAACGATGGTTCAGCACTAAAAACCGCCCATGCTGGCGTATCACTTTCCGAGGCAGAAGCTTCGGTTGCAGCTCCATTTACTTCACAAAGTAGAAGATGTGAAAAACTAGTTCAGTTTCTTAACATCTTACACTTAATAGAAGCGGACATTGGATGCGTTCCATCCTTAATTCGTCACGGTCGCTGCGCCATTACATCCGCCTTTTCAACGTTCTTTTTTTCAGTCTCAGCGTCCTTTGTTCTCATGTCGGGCATCATGCTGCTTTTCAGCGTAAATACTTATTTAATAAACAATTCGGTTTTCATTTATACTTGTATATTCTGGACTCAATTAGGTATCCGCAGAGCCAAGCGATATGCAGTTCGTCTTCTTTGATTTTATCTTCTTCTTGGTACCGTTTTTCTCAATCGGAAATGCCCCCCCATACCCATATTTACATCCTCGGAGACCTCCGCGCCACCTCTGGACATTTTTGCCGCTTTTTTCGTTCGCCTCGTTCCTCCTTTGTCAGATACTTGTCCTTGTAGTGGGCTGGTTTTATTGTCTGAACCAGCCATGGTAACACCTTTTTCATGTTCTTATTTCTCAGCACATTATCGTAAGGAAACTAATCTATCTTGACAAAAAAGGTTCGAACCGTTCATATTCGAGGCGGGGAAATTCCCCTCGAATCCCTCTTACCAAGGAAATACGGTTTATCTCCTTCTTATACTCGGCTGTTTAGCTTCGTCTGTCGTCTTTTCACCGAATTCACCTTATGCCCAACCCTTCTACAAGAATTGTAAGTATTTACTCCTTCCTGTTAAGTGCGAGCGAGCGAGCCTTAAGCTCCTTGATACAATTGAACTAGTTCTTCCCTTGAATTACCAAATTGGTCGAAGTCAACATTACTATATGCCGCAAGGCCGATATGGAAAAAAAAACTCATGAGAACCTTATCTTCGACTTCGATAGAGACTCTGTCATAACCTAGTTATATAGAATGTGAAATAGTTCGGTAAACGTTAAAAAAGAACTGCAGTTCAATTTACTTACGAGTTGCAAAAAAATGTACCTTTTCGAAAACAGGGGTTTTCATGTTGTGGGCCATTCCGGCTGCAACTGTTGCATGTCTGCTGTTTTTCTTGGATACTCCGGGATTCATCAAACTCATGAATTTCAAGCCGTTCCCAGATAAAGGATATCCGAGGGTGTTATTTGCATTGGGTTTGACAGGCGCTGTATTCTGCTTCATCTGGGAGGTACCACATTTCGATTACATTTGAACTAATCACTGACGCAGTTCCTTTCCTTTACAGCAATATTTCCTCAAAGGGTGGGTATATCACGTGGTAATGCCCAAAATACAACAATGGAGAGGGCCACGCTACCCTTTCGAGAAATTAGAAGCTCAGTTGTTGGAAAAGGCTAACTGGCCCATTGTAGGTCATGAAGAACACATTAGTAAGTTACAAAGACATTGCTCAAGTTTTCTTTTATTTAGCATTAACTATTTTTGGAAAGTTACTGATTTGGCTTGTATGCTATATTTTAGATTCTCATGAACAACTATTCAACGGTGATAGCGTGAAACAGCAGAATGGTAACGTTCTCGAGAAGCAAGTAAGCTACGAAGTAGCTGACGAAACACCCAAAGCTTCCACAAGCCCTACCTTGTCACTAACAAGTGTTGACAGAAAGAGCTTGAAAGATGCTCTCAGCAACTGGCACGCCAAATCTTTCGAAACATTCCGCGCCGGAGCTACAAAAGGACCGCATAACATAGGAACAGCGGGTGCGGACTTGGAAGAAGCCATTCCGCTGCAAGATACCGACAGAAATGCCTTGACACATGATATCGGCCTACCTTTAAATTCACCACCAACTCCGGGAGCATCAGCAGAGCCTCTTAATTCTTTACTAGCAGATATCCTTGCCGAAACTGCAAATGCAGCTGTCTCGGACCCAGATGCAGTCCAACTGTTGTCCTATAATAAGGCATGACTTGGATATTATCATGAAATTCACTCAAAAGCAATGTATCTTAGGCCTTTCAATTTCTTCGAAGATTTTTTTAAAGTCTATTAAAGAATAACAGTAGAAAAATCAACATTGCAATACAACCATAGTAATTTCTCAACAAAATTTTACTTTTTTTTACCGCTAGGTAGAGTATTTTTTCAGTAATTTCTTGATCGGATCGAAATGTGAGGGAGGGATGGATATTGGACAGTTAGCACAAGGTAATTCCTCAAGAGGTAGCGTTAAGACAGCCTTTCGGTGATCTTCGACTTCCACGATGGAAGATTCCGAGTCTTCAGGTGGTATTTCTACACTAGGGTCTGGAACCGTGGAAGGATGAGCTTGTTTGTCAGGATCTTCTACTGTAGGGTCCGGAACTGTGGGAGGAGACGTTGCTATATCAGGTTCGTTTGTGACGAAAAATGTAGTAAAAGTATTTAGTAAATATTGGAACGGAGAAGAATGGGATTCAGGCTCATCAGGAGGGTGTCCGCTAAGCTCTGACGTAGGAGTCTTCGGTTCCGAAGAAATAATCTTGGTATCTGGTTCAGTTAGCTTCAACGGTTTAGTAGTAGATGGTACAGCATTATCTGAGTAAACAGTTGAGGGATTGGTTGTAGTTAACGCGATATCGTCTTTTTCCTGCTTAATGTGCTCCACATCAGAAACTCCTTCATGTACATGTGATTTAGTCACAAGATCTTCAGAATCAGGTGCAGGATCTTCAACTCCAGGGGTATCTTCATCTTCCAGGTAAATAACAAGGGGTGCTAAAGGTTCTAAATCGTCGGAATGCTCGAAATTAACAGGATTCACCGTGTCCTCAGTCTCCGTAATTATTTCGTTTTCCTCGTCGGCTTCGAAAGCCTTGGAGTGAATAGATTCTAGTCTTGCTTGTATATCGAGGCCCTCAAAATCGCTCTGCTCATCAATGAGCTCTTCGGAATCTAGAGTAAGTTCGTTTGAAAAAGATTTGTCGTGTTTTTCTGAATTTGACACTGGCTGCAAAGGTACTTCGCTTTGATCTGTGCGAGTGATTTTAGCTTTCGTGTAATCGATTTCATTAGTTTCGGGGTCCGAATTATCATTAATAAACACGTCGTCAGCGTCCATGGAATTCTGATCGTAGATAGCCAGATCGGGATCAGAGTCCGATGGATCTTGGGACAAGTGAAGAGATTCAGCGTGCAGGTCATCTCCGCCCGTTTCGGCTGGTTCAAGGTCCTCACGTTGTGAAGCCTGGGGGAGAGAATCGTACGTTTCGAGCACTTCATTATCTTCTGGTTCCAGCGAGCGGGCTTGCATTTCTCCTTCGCCGGACCTTTCTTCCGTGTCCTCGTGCTTTTCTGCTTCTGAAAGCTCTAAGGTAGCCGACCCTACAGCTTCCTCAATAGCAGATTCTTCTACGTTTATTTTTTCAGAGGGAACTATAATTTGAAAATTTTCTGAAGCGGAAGTGGTTTTGCTGCCGGAGGCGGTAAGAGTCTTAAGATGCACGTTAGGGCGTGTTAAATCAGACTGAGTATTTGATCCTTTCATTTGACGCGAGTGGTTGTCAGCAAGTTCGGTGACTAGTAACGTTTCGCCATTGTAAGCCAGCTCTCGGTCTTCATCTTTTTGCACGTTCGAAAGCATGAGATCTTGGTTGACGACGTTTTCATTTTCCTTTAATTCTGAAATGTCAAGTTGCGTGATTTCTTTTTCAACTAGGGAGAGTACATCAACTTCGTTATCTTCTTCGATATCAGATGCAAAGCGTTCCCACAAAGTCTCCGGCGGAGTGTTGGTAGTGGTTTGCTTGTCTGTTGGGAACAAAGTTGTGGCTTCCAAAATTATTTGTTCTTTTTTATTCGTAGTCCGAGTGATTAGTCTAGCCTCATAGACTTTATTCACTTTATGTACGGGGTAATCTAGTAAAAACGCCTCAGTGGTTTGCGCGTCTACTGACAACGAGGCAGCGATGGCGTCCTCCTCAGTGCTTCCCTGAGTTTTTTGGCTTGTAGTTGAATAAGTTGTATCTTTCTGCATACCGTCTGTTCTAACCGGAGAGCGAGTAGTAGAAATTTCACGCAATTTCGGATCATTGGTCATTGTTGACTTGTTTTCAGTTAACGAAGTATGAATCGAGGAATCAACTGTAGAATCTGGTTCCATGTTGTGGACATAATGACGTGGTACGATTGGAGTTACTGCAGACGGGCTTGTTTCTACTGTAGTAAGTTGTACCGAAGACGCTGTAGTATGTCCCACCACAGATACGTTTGTAAGTTGTACCGTAGGCGTAATAGTAGTTGATCGTAGTTGAGCCTTGGCCATGATAAAGTCCTTCAAAGGCGCTTCGGTGATGTTCGAAATTTGGGGCCGCGTGGTACTAACTGGGTAAGGAAGCGTGGTAGTAACGGGGGCATCACTAGTCGGTGCTTCGAACTCGTCGGTGTTAAGCGAGGCATCCATAAGTGTGGAACGGACTAGAGGACCTCGCTGATCTTCGTTGAAGACGTTTGGAGACATCAAATGAGCTTGAAGGGCAGCAAAATCTAAGTGCCGACCTGTTGCGGCACGAATGACGGTAGCTAAAATTGGGTCAGCTTCGATTGCCCTTCCTCTCAACCGTTTACTGTACGCGGGTACGCATTTACAGCCGCCCTCAACGTACACGAAGTCGACTTCTGTCTCAACCTTGTTGCCTTTTTGCACGTAGACAAAAACCGCTTGTGGTACCAGCACCTAAAAGGATGGAAGGGAAGTTTTACTACATTTTTACTAAAAGTTTTACTAAATTCCTAAACTTTGAGTTTTCGTCTTCTAGGTTATATTTAGTCCTTGAAGAACGTTGTACAAATTGGATATTAAGTGGGAAAAAAGGTATATACTTGTACACAACTCCCGCCAAGAATTCGGCATTCGGCCATAGAGCAACGATGGTATATTACAGGCTGAATAAATGCCGGCGGATATTGCGCGATATCTACTCGTTTTTCTATTTAAAAAAATAAGATATAAAGCATCGAAATTAAGTGATGAATGAATGTAAAGAATGATAGTTTGAAGTATTACCAGAAATGATCGACGTGCCGGATAAAGGGAACAGGATCGAAGTATTACTCGGACAAACGCTAATTTCTGATGGTAATGGGCACGAGTCGGGACAATAATCTGCGTCCCTTGATATTAAATTGGATTAATTATCCAAACAATCCATATTTTGAATAAACACATTTTCGATTGATTATTTACGAGCTTACCTCTTCGATCGCGAATGCATACTACTCTCAACATTTCCCCAGTGCATCGAGTTTAGGTCAAAAGTAGAAGTACCCATAGGTAAGTCACCTGGCTTCTGGTTTCCATGACAAACTCCGTCTTCTTCACAGCATGCTAAAGGCGTTTTCGAATTGATACTCTCTAGAAACTGAGCTATGGATAAACCGCGGAGGGAAGATCCTCCTGTGCAACGTGGAACTCGAACTTGGCTCGTGTGAGTAAAACATTTCGCGGGGAAAATAACGAATATAACTGTAATGCAGTAATAGGCAAACATCATCTTCAAAACTTCCAGAAGCTAAGAAAAATTTCTAGCAAACTGCACCCGAATCACGACCAACGCACGATTACATAAAAATACAAGTGCTGAGTCCTTCCACGGCGACGTACTTGCGAGAACCAGACCAAACTTGCACTGCACGAGCAGCAAGTCAGATCAGCCACTTCGACAAGGGACAAAAAGCGTAACAAACGAAAAAAGTATGGAACATAAAAGAGAATCAACAGGATAAACTAAAGCAGAACAGAGAAAGAATGGAAGTTCCTACGAATTGTCCAAATAGATACCGTGAAAAGGAACTGAAACCATTTCAAATTGTATTAGATACTTGTATAAAGACTTACACTCGCAATGTTGTATACATTTTTTCAGATTAACTGAGTAAAAATTTCAAAAGCAAACGATGCAACTTAAACATTATTTATCGCCTGATTACACTGCTCTCACACAAATGTTCTTAATCTACAGTTTATCTGAATTCGATATTCAAAAATGTAATGGAAGACCAATCGAACTCGGATTCAACAATTAACATGTTATTCTTCAAGTAGGTAAAATCAAGCTGACCTTGGCTGTTCCCACAAGAGTAGGTCACGTTGGCAGGCATGTACGGGAACCCCATGATTCGCCAACGATTGATTACTGTAGACACGCCCATCTCAGCACTTCGAAGCTCGCCGTGACTATTGACTTGAACCTCAACATGGGTATAATTAACCCGGAAATGTAGCAAGTAGTACTGTCCATTTCTGCTTTGGCCATCGTCAACGTATAAACTTCCTTCCGCTTCGGCATCCAGTATTCCTAAAGCTGCCGTAACAGTATATGACGAGTTGCGGCTCTGCTCAGCATTCTCACCAGCATCCTGGCTTAATAATATGAAAAACATGGTGTAAAATTACTCAAATGAAGTGATGTTCAAGTAAGAACCTGTGTGACGTAAACACTCCCACTCCTCACAAATACATTAAGCTGCGTGTCGGAATTTGCTAATTGGACTGTTGTTCCGCCGCTGGTGGCATTAACGAGCAAATCACCCGAAAAACAGTCATACCACGTAGCTTGCGGAAAATAGGCAGTGACAAGGTCTTGATTAGGATACAGGGAGGGGCAGGCTATTATGGCTGGTCCAATCATAAATTGTTCTTGAATAGCAAGTGTTTGGTTATCGGTCGGAAATTCGTAAAACAAGGGCCGAATAATAGGAATTCCTTCCTTAGCCGACTATAAAAGCACAATCAAATTAGTGACTCACAATTAATTCCAGGGATATTACTTGGAACGCTAAAGTGTAATAGTAAGGTAACAGCGAATAGCGGTGGCGCATGAAACCATGTATGTAACGAGCAAAATTTCCACTGAAATCTACCGGACTGCGTAAGAACTGATCTTGGCGAGAAAAGACGTTCGCGACAGGCATTAGGAGACCGACCTGGTACCATTTCAAACACAAAGACTCCAACATCGCGGTTGTGTTGATGGATTTGGCATTTAGCGTGCCACAGATGGGCATCCCACTCCAGGGAACGCCCATTAACCCCGCTTCGAGCACCTTGACAAAAAAAGATGTTCACGTTTCACCCTTATCTTTAGAAAATTACAACACATGAATTTTTAAGCACATTTAAATGTTTCTATACGTGTTGCTGAGCTACAGTAGCACGGTTATTAGCGATATTTTTACTCGGTAACTCGTATTAAGATTGCAGTGAAAACGCAGCCTGAAGAACACTTACACCCTAAAAGTACGCTTGGATTTTTTTATTTTAATGTTTAATTATTTTATTTATTTATTTTGAACAGCGTGAGCGTTTGCTCTTTTGCCGGCAAAGCTTAATAAAGTAAGTGAAAAATAGTGAACAAAATCGTTTCTCGGCCGGTTTGTCTGAGATCAAAATTTACTACACTTGAATTATTGTAAGCTTTTCTTATATACCTGAACTAACGACTTCCGAAGAGACGCCCAGTCTGCGGTGTAGTCGGACACCCATGTACCAGCCAACCCTCTATTCCCGTACGCGGACGATTCGGTCATCAAAGGAATTCTTCTCGTTTCGTTCTGAATCGAGCTGAAAACTCGTTTCACATGCAGAAGTCCGTAAATGTTATGCCAGTCCAAATGAGTTGAGTTTGCACCCGTTAACGCATCCATGCACACAGTCCTGTCGTTCAAGTAACTGCGGTTGAGCGGCACAAACGGATAGTCGTCCTCACACAATAAGTTCTGATCCTCATTAACCGGCATATTATCGATCAGCAAAAATCCATCCGGATCCAAAGGAGAAAACGGCGCCAAATCTGATTCTAGTAGCACGTCCGTCGATGTGAAGTCTACATAAGCTACTTTCTGGTTTAATTTCCTTCCTTGGAAGATTCCAGTGCCATTCGGGTTTAAGATTGTTGGATAGTTAAGGTCTGCTGCGTTATTCCAATCCATATACGGTGGAATAGCTTGGTAGAATTTAATTTTGTTCTCTCTTAGTTTTTCACGATACGCCGAAGCTTGGCCTTGAAAATACCCAGCTTTGTCTAAAGAATCGAAGCCCGCTCGGTACAAGTTCAAGTCAATGCAATCAAAATCGTAAGAAATGTCAAATTGCTTCATGCGATTGAATTGGTCGTCGAAAATGGATCCGTTCAAGGACTCTCGGCACAAACCAAGTCCAAAGTGCCAATATGGGGGTAATGCGGGCGGGTAGTTACTGGCTACTATCTTCTTATACTGTTGTGAAACATCCACAGGCAAAGGGCCAGCCAGTAAATGAATCTGGAGCGTTTTCAGCTTGCCCATGGCGCGAAATGCTATTGCAGGATTACTTAAGTACTCGATTTCAAGCGGAAAGGGGCTCAAGTCGTCCCAAAGTACACCATGGACCATTCCTGACTTTTCAAATGCAAAATAAAAAGGATGGTAGCCGTTATTCTGTAAGCCGATACTGGGATCTTGAACGAAAAGCGTATCGCGTTCAAATTGGAATGCTTTGTGCAATTGGGCGTGTTCTAGTCCTGAAGCTAAGCCATACAAGTGCTTAGTCGGGACGAGTGTGGAAAACTCGGCATAATTTTCGCTGAAAAGCACGGGACCTTCGGTTGTACTTAGCAACACTTCGCCGGTTTTGTTACGTTTCACCTGGAACTGGAGAAGGTGTTTCGTTCCTTCGAGGTTGTCAGGGATGTAGATATCGAATTCTGTTGCGTTTAATGGAATGGAGTCGCGAGGTGCCTCCAGGGTCGATTCGTTATGTAAGTCGAAACGAATTACAAGGTGTTGAGCATCAAGTGCGATGAAGGAGACTTTAATTAAAGGAATAAGGCTAGTTCCATAAAGATCGTGCTGACGATACGCCGGCTTGGCGGTTATGGTGAGCTCGGAAGAAGAGTCGCTCATAGAGACGATCTCGTAAGAGTTTCGAGAAGGGTAAACATGATAGCAACGTACAGTGGCTGAAGAATTTGTGCTCCAGCAACACCCTGCGGCTTCGCAACTAGTTTTGTTGACCACAAAATTTGCCCCAGAAAGGCATCGAAATCTATTCGGCAACCATGACACGAGAAAATAAATTAAAATGTGTCTTTAAGCTAACTACTATAATTAACTAATAATAAATTACAACGTGAGACAGAACAGTGGAAATAAAAAAGTTAAAAGAATCGAAAAATGAAAAATTGAACAATTTTTTAAAATAATTTAAAAACAACGATGATAACGAAAATACACAACAATGAATATGAGAAGGAGAATAAATAAAGTAAATGGGATAATCATACGTTAACACAGATGATTTCATTATTAAATGATTTTCAGAAACTTACTTTAAAGACTCGTCGATTATGCAAGTGCCCGAGTCATTAGGATCCGGAGGGATTAGGGGGTTGAAGTGTGTGTAGATGATAGGTACAGCAATACCCAAAAGAGCGCAAATTAGCAACACATAAATAATCCGAAATTTTGTGTCCCATAGCAGGTAGTCGATACATGTGGGCTCTAGAGAACACAAATACACAGTACTGTTAAACTAACGTATTCACATTGAAATTTACATCAACGTTATTTACTTTTTGCTCTGTATTCATCCTCAGACTCCTTGGACTGAATTTCTTGCTTTTCTTCGGGTGTTTCCTGCCAAGGAAACCGAAGTTCCCTAGTCCATTTCCTCATCCAACCCATGTTTTATCCACAAATCACTTGAATCAGTTTTGTTAGGATTTTAGTTTGCAAAACCTACAGACACGCGAACGCCTTACAAGAATTATTTTTCCTCCTACAAGAAAAGTCTAAACTGACAAGTTCGGGTGGATTGCATTTTATAATTCGGGAGATAAACAACCTGAACGTCATATGGAAATCTGATAAGAACTAAGATAAGACTTTACTGGCTCCACCTTTCAATAACTAAGTGAGAAAGTAGGCTCCAGAGGATCAGAACTTACACATCTGATTTTGAGTTTTGTTTATACAAAATAATATATTAATCCAGGGATCACGGTGTGCAGGTTTTAGAAAAAAAGGGAAAAATCAGTACATCGAAAAAAAAGTACAAGCATGCGTGAGTTCAAAATTTCCACTGTTTTGATGAAACAGGAGACGAATTTTCATCCTTTGGCGAATTTCTTTTCCTTAAAATGCTTCCATTTATCATTTTAATAAAGTGTATCTGTGTTATAAGATTTTTTTTTTACAATTCAATACACACGATTGTTGCGTTTTTTTTCCTGTTGCATTTTTATTTATTTTTTTTTTGCTTGTTCACATATTTATTTGATTTATTTATATTTCGTATTACTTTGTTAATGTTTGTTAGATTTTGGCCAAGATACAAATAGCTTACTTCCTGGATTTCTTTTTTCTTTTTTTTTTAGAAAATAATCTTTACTTTTCGATTTGTTTCTCGATTATTAGCCAAATGTTGTCAAACTCGTACGGTGCCTGAATTTTCGTTATTGTTTTCTTCAAGGGTCTTGTAGGTCTTCATTGAAGGTCATCTTAGAAATTAGTTTTCCTACACTGCAGGAAAATGCTTGGCACAGGTATGTAACTAAGACGTGGAACAAAGTTGTTGATTACTGTTAACTTTCCCGCTGTATCCCAGAAAATGTCACGTTACGTCGCTTCCAATACGTCCAACCTCGCTGCATTAAGCTTTCGCTGGAGATTTATCCACACGACAATTGAGAATCCCGGACCTATGATCAGTTTAACTTCAATTCTCTCTGTAGAGCGCTTCCTGGGTGCATTCGAGTCGTTAAATACCACCCTCTTCCAACCCACTTATTTCGTTCGCATCATTGTTACGTTCACACAGCTGTGTCCTATTCCTTTGCAAGTCAACGGAAGTCCGACAGGTGTTCACAACTGAAGGTTTAAGATTCAACGCTTCATCAGTCTCTAGTTTCATCTCTTTACGATAAGCTCTTCCTTTACTCCACGTCTCTTATCAAAACTACTAAGTTATAGAGACAAATAATTCTAAGGATAAAAATGTGGTGATGGACAGTGCTCGTGTTAAGCTTCAAAAACTTCGTAAACTGCCAGAATATAATATTATGGACTCTGGTTTGTCCCCTTCACGGTCTTCAAATACAAGCTACGGTGATAGTGTACCCGGAAGAAGCAACATGAATATGATGGGATCCACATCGTCGTCCATGACGTTACAACCTGAAGGTATTGAATATGTAATTTCTACCTTTTTATCCCCTGTTCTACATTTTTGCACTATTCACTAGCTGTACAGTAGAATCCCATAACAACCAAAACTTCTATAACGAATTAAAGCTGTTCTGGAGAATTCGAAAGGTCTCAGACTACGTAAATATGCAGAAAAGTTCGAAAAAACGGACAATAAATTTATCGAAGTTTTCTGCCCCCCAGGGTGTTTCGTTATTTTACTGAATTACCTCGCCACGAATCAGCCTGTGACTCACATTCAGCTAGAACACCATTCCAACACTTGGAGCAAATAAAATCTGATATCCTGAAAATCAGAACCGAGTTTCAACAGAGCAAGGAAAGGAGCCTCAAAAACGAATAAGGAATCTTCTTTTTGCGTATAACGAAATTTGATGCTCAAAGAAAAATTATTTCTGATTAATTCAAACTTAATTTTTGCATACATAACACCACATCTACCAAAATAAAAATGTGCAAGAATTATGCTTAATGCACCTTAACGTTTACATGTCAGGAAATGCGTCTTAATACTCAAACATGAGCAAAATCAAACTACCAGAAGCTAGCTAACATAATTATCGCATAACGAGTTGCTGTCTGCTACAGAAATTGACAAAGAAGTGCGTCTGCATTGCTAGCAAGTTCTTAGAATGGGTGTCGAAACCAGCTTTTCCGAAAGAAATCTATTGTTTGCTACTTGATTCAGGGACGTTCTCGGCTTGCTGACAGAAAAAAAATCTATTCCTATGATGCATTACATGTGACGCTATGTTTTATTAAGCAAGGATTATATTTAAAAGCGACGCATTTTTCTCTCTTGAACAGAAATTAACTGAAAGCTCTTGACACGTAACTGACACCGCCTCGATCAAAAATGCATAGGCAAGCATTGAAAAATGGTGTTGACCTCCAGCATAAGAACGCACTGCTCAGCTTACAGTGTCACTTTGAGAAACACCGGGCCGTGTCTATCGCACAGCGGGAAAAATGCAATGAATTTTCGTCACAAACATAATATATACAGTAGTATTAGTTTTCAAAGAAATGTTCCATGCTGATCATAAAACAGGACCACGGTAGGCCTACACGGTAGGCACGTAATATTCCACAAATATTATCTGCTTCGGTCATAAAATCCGATTATATGTACTATGACGACACACAGCATTTAAATGTCTGATTCCAGCTTTGATTTCCGAAACTAACTGAAGCTCAGTTCACAGCAAAATCAAATTAAAGACTGTAAACAATTTTTCACACGGAAAGTTAAGATAAAAACTGTATTTTTGTCTTAGTGTTTCGATAATACATCTTACTTTTATTACTTTGACCTCTTTACTCAACTTTTCTGAACAAACTCATTTTTTTTATTGGAAGCTTCCAGAAGTTAATTTAAAAAGGGTGTTGATTAAATACTTAATATTTTTAAGCCTTTCATTTGTTTTATTCCGAAACTGCGGCAACATAAATCACACGAATTAACGAAGTCTGAAACTATCTATAAATCACATACATTTCTTGCGTTTTATGAAAAGTCGAAGTTCAAATCCTTGTCAATGTTTTTCCTCTAATTCTACAACAGAAAAAGACAGCGTAGCCTTTTGCGAAAAAGGATATAAGAAATGTCAGTTCTCTCCCATAAAACTACTCCTACTCGAAAAAAAGCTCAGCTCCTGTTCTTTCCCCTCAGCAGATCTGGAAATCTTTCACCCTTCGCAGTCACGAAAACCTCCTCCCAGCTTCCCCCTCATTTTATATCAAGTCCTGCGCAGTCGAATCACTCACGAGTCTACCTCAGCCTTTTCCCCTGTGCTGGTTCTCAGCTCAGTAATACAGTTTTACTGTAGACATTCATTACAACGAATTCAGTCGACACGCTCAGGAATTAGCGTTCCGCAACTATGAAAAATTGAATATTTCATTGCTTTGCCCGAACTCTGTGTATTTTTTTATTTCTTGTGTGAGACTCAAATCATGTTTGCTACTTCAAAGCGCTCCCCGAAGCTTTGTCAAGTTCGCAGCGGAGTCGTTCGACTCCACCCACTTATTGATCTGCGTCCATTGTTGACCCCTCTACCTTCCCCGCCCCTTTCCTACCCTATATACATAGATGAGCGTGTTCCAAGCCCCTTCATTGCGTTTCACTTGTGATCAGTGCATTATATGTGCGATTCGAAGCTTGAAAATCGAGTGTGAAGACTTGTAGTTTTGCCAAGGAATACATTAGCAGTTTTGGTTATCTGTTCCTCCCAAACTGGAGAAACGCAGTGTTGACGGTCATGCCCGTCGCCGGACGGCGGGAATGGGAAATCAGTACCAAGACCAAGAGGAAGCTGACGATGTGACAGTTTTAACAGGTTTTTATTTTCATAAACTAACAGGAGTATGTTACATGTCATTTTGCAATGTACAGTCAGATTAGCAAGGTGACATAGCGTTATTTTTGTAACTGAGATTGCGTTTTTTACGAATCATTAATTCGTATTCCGGTCGCTTTACGCATTACCCTAATGCAAACTGTTAACAGAAGTAAAATAATTAATTCATTTATTTGTTAACAGAAGTAAAATAATTAATAAATAAGCGTTCATTTATACAATAAAAGCTTTATTAACTATATCGTAAAATAATTAATTCAGGAAGTATTGAATAGGTGTTAAAATGATAGTTATATTAGAAATAACAGTACATTGTGTTTAAATTTAGCATTTTTGGTTCACGATTTCAAATTAAATTTGTTCGTTCCTTTTAAGGTTCGATACTTACTAGTGTTGATTTGCTGTGGTAATAGAATCAGCTTTTAACAAAAGCTTTTTTGCGTCTCATCACTGGAAAACTAACTGTATTCGATTTTACGGTAAACTCAATTTGCCGTAGTGACTCAAGCGACGCTTCCGATTTCCAATGAGGTACAGCACAGTCCAAAAGAAATGTTTCGGGAAAAGGGACACAGTGCGCACAGGCAAGTCCAGGAAATGCTGAAAACACTCGGCTTCCGCTGCTTTTCGAGACCCAACCCCGCGCTCGTCGTGCTCGGACATGCAGGTGTCATTTGAGCGCGTTATCCCCGTAACATTTCTTTGGACCGTACTGTACATTAGCGCGGTTTTAATTTCGCGAAACCTACCGTTTTACCGTAGAATTTCCTTATTATTTCCGAAATTGTTAAGTAATGGCAGTTTTGTACCTCTCCACAAGGGGATGGACGCCTGGGCTATAATAGTAAAACCCCTTATTACGAGCGGTCGACCCCTGTGGCTACTTGTTCCAAACAACGCGCCATTATTATTACGGGCGCGGTGCTCCTTACGCTCATTCTCTGTTCCGTCATTATTGCGTTCGTCCGACCTATCACAGAATGCAGCCCAGCGGAAGAAGAAGACGATTTCTTTTCGCAAGAGCCTACTCCAAAACCTTGGGAACCGCCCATTGCCACCAACGGTGACCCTTTCCCCTGGGATAATATTCGCCTCCCCGAAACTCTTTCCCCTTCCAAATACAGTATTCTCGTGCACCCCAACTTGACTACTATGCATTTGAAAGGTAAGTGGATACATTTGAAAGGGCTGCGCCAATCGAATCGTGTTTTCCCTTGATGTTTGATTTATTTAACAAAATCAATTTGTGCTAGCAATTTCACACGAATATTCGTGCAGGAAATATTTGTCTCTACAACGCAATCTAAATGTGTTTTAGAATAGAAATTTACCGGAGAAAATATATTAGAATAAACAAGTATACAACCTATACTAAAAATTAGTCTAACCGTATTACAATTATACAGCTATTTTTTTTTCTTCTACTGAGCAAGGAAATAGAAGGCGGTACGAGACTGCGGCTGATAATTATTTTTTTTTGGTGCATTAGGTCAAATGGAAATTATGTTTTCGGTAACGTCACCGCAAGATTTTGTTGTTTTACATTCCAATAATCTGGTGCTCACTGATACACTCGTCCGGGACAGTCGCGGCAAGGAGATTCTTTCCCGCAAATTACTTTATTTCCCGCCACGTCAGCAGGTTTACCTAGAACTCAGAAGTAATCTCGAACCGGGGCAGAACTATTCGCTTGGAATCCGCTATGAAGGCAAAATCGGAGCCAATCTTGAAGGAATTTACCTTTCAAGCTACCGAACAGCGGATGGGCAAACCAGGTAAGGCCGAAATTAATTATAGCGCCTCTTCTCTTAAACTTCATAATAAACAATTCCTATTACACTTCTACATATATCTTGTTGGAAAACGCAATGAGAATAATCTTCTTATTGTATATGTTCAATTTGATTCAACCACACAGGAACAAAAGTTGCTGATGTTTGATTCAATGAAAACGGTTTATTCGAACACCGTATATCTCCCGTATGGTTGATTTACATGGGGATTATTCAAGACTAATTTGGAACAAAAAAGTTTAATATTTTTCAGAAACTCTATAACAGTAAAGTTATGTTCGACAATGGCTAGTAAATAGCGTCAAGGCATTGAAAAAGAGCACTTCGTAAATCTTTATCACTTTCTGGAAGTTTTGCTACTTTTTGCAGATAGTATGTTTTTCTCGATAACACGCAATAGACTTTTATTTTAATTTCAAAGAAGAAATATAATTTCTAGAGTAAAAATCCACAAGACCGATTTACGGGTCTTGATTCTATCGATGTCTATTATAAAATGCTCCCACGCTCTGTTGATGAAAGCCTCACGGAAAATTACCCAAAACGTTTTTAAGTAATTCGGTGAGAATTAGTAGGTAAACTTAATTAGAACTTTACTGTCGTAAACACATCGAAAATATTTCACGACTTTCTCAAAACTGCGAAACTTTCTTGCCATCACCAACGTTATTTACCAAGATTGATAAACGGTGTCTTTTAAGAATTCTGTCAACGTAAAACGAAGTCTTTACTTTCGCAGCACATGAGTAGTTTAATACGAATGACAAGCTCGTATGAAACTATATCTATATAGCAATTAGTTGAAATTGTACGTATCGGCATCAGATGTTAAATAAGAAAAATTTGAATGAATATGGTTAAGGTTTATCCTTACTAACTATAGTAAGTAATTTCTTTTTCAGGTACCTGGTGACGACTCATTTCGAGCCAACTTACGCTCGCTCGGCATTTCCTTGCTTCGACGAACCCCAGTTCAAAGCACGATTCAAACTTTCCATCATCCGTCAGAAAGAATTCATGGCTTTATCCAATATGCCACTGGATTACACCGAAGACGTGGGTTTCTACCTTGGAGCTGGTCTGGTTCGTTATTTTCTTCCCTTTCATTGCAGCCTTGCCGAAAAATATACCTTTTTTTGTGTGAAGGAAGGGCTCACGTAGTCTATTCTTGTAGCTCTCTTCATAGCAAAAGTACGACATATAAAGAAAAAAAATTAAAAGCCTAGCCCATTAGCTCCTTTGACGTTGACAGTATCGCCTTCCGACAAGCTTTTATGATTTGACAGGCATTTTAGAACTAGCGTTTTGAAGCTCTTCCCTTCGAAAAATGTTTCTCGGCATAATAAGCTTTATCCTCACAACCTTTATGCAAATCTTGACGTAAAATGCTACGCTACAACACACATCATTACCCCGGCAGCAGAACACTGAGCCGATTTGCCCTCAGGTCTTAAAAGCGTCTAGGGCTTAACAGAAAAATTATACATAATTATCAACAGCTTAATCATTATTACGTGTTCTCTCTGTCTACTTAAGATTGTCACATACTATGAATCGTTTTTTCTAGGTTCAAGACCATTTTAAGGAATCACTTATCATGTCCACTTACCTCGTCGCCTTTGTTATCTCCGACTTCGGATCGATCAGCAACCAAACCCAGCGAGGAGTCACCGTTTCGGTCTTCGCGCCAAAACATTTACTACCTCAAGCTACATTTGCTCTGGATGTTGCAACCCAGTTATTGGACTACTATGAAGAATTCTTTGGCATTCCTTACCCACTGCCCAAATTAGGTAAGTAAACGCGAAAGAAAGTTACACTTTTATCGTCAAGAGCTTCTCGAGTTTACGGCGTACACGCAGCCGACAGGAAAACATGTCTGCATTAAAGAGAAAAAACCCTAAACACTATAAACTAAAATACGATAAAGAAGGTAACGTAAAGAGTTTAGTTCACGCCGGATCTGTTCACGTCATGAGTTTTCAAACCAAAACAAAGAAACAAAATACTATCATTAAATAAACTATTTAAATGCATTTTTACTGCAAAGAAAGGCAAGAAATGATTGCTCCCTGAAGTCCTCAATGAACTTGGACTGAGAAATCTTGCAGTCTTTCTTGACGTGTGCCAATAAGCATCATGAAAACTTTAACAAGATATCCCTTCGTGACACACAATCGATTTGCAAGTTTTTTGTTTGGTTACCGTACGTGGAAAAGTGTTCAAACTTACTTCATAATGGACAAGCTCGCAGCAACCCAGCCACGTTAATTTACAGGAGATATGATTGCGACTTACAACGTGTATGGGTTCGGGTCAAAGATGTTGAGTGACACATGTATGTAATCATGTGTGGCGTTCAATTACGAACAAACTGTGCCAATGAAATAAAGGATCACGACAACCTATACATCAGCACACGTGATACATAATGGCTTGTTATTTTCTATAGATCTGATTGCCATTCCGGATTTTGCAGCTGGCGCTATGGAAAATTGGGGTTTGATTACCTACAGGGAAACGTCTATCCTAATTGACGCGAAGCAAGCCTCAGCAAAGGCTAAGCAATGGATCGCAGTAGTCGTAGCGCACGAATTAGCCCACCAAGTGCGTACTCGGCTAATTCACATAACACTTTTCTTAATTCTTCTCCTAATTCTAAATTATCTTTATGTTCTCGAATTTTTACTCTATATTTATACATATTTACACTATATACCCACCGAATATATTTTATTATTTTCCTTGCATTATTATACTTGTATTAAAAAAAATTCTGAATGTTGCTTTCAGTGGTTTGGAAACTTGGTTACAATGCGGTGGTGGAACGATTTATGGTTAAACGAGGGTTTTGCAAGTTTGGTGGAAAACCTGGGAGTTCAGAGGCTGTTCCCCACGTGGCAATTGATGGACCAGTTTCTTGTGGGCAAAACACAAGTAGCATTAACTCTGGACGCCCTATCCACTTCCCATCCTGTTTCTTTGCCAGTGGAAGACCCGCGTGATATCGAAGCCATTTTTGATACCATTTCTTACAACAAGGTTGGACTTGACAGTTTGAATCTCGGATCATTTATCTTTGTTTTGCGAATCCAAAAGGGTGCGGCGTTACTTTACATGATGCAGCGCATGTTGGGCGAAGAGGTGTTCAAAAAGGGTTTGACGTTTTATCTCACTCGGCACAAATACGGCAACACCATTACGGACGATCTGTGGGTTGCGCTAACCTTGGCAGCTCGCAATTCATCCCGGTCGATTGATGTCAAAGTAATTACAAAATCTCCCTTCCAGGAAAAACGACAAGCATTTTGTCTTTTAAAACCGTTTTCTGCTTTCTCAACAGACGGTAATGGATTCATGGAACAGGCAAATGGGATTTCCTGTCCTCAACGTGAAACGCGAACCACGTAAACTTGCCATATACCAGGAACAGTTCTTCCTTACACCTCCGATAGTGCAGCCAAAGAAAGCACCGACGGCTACTACTGAAGCTTCGGAGGATACGGTGCCTGTGCCTAAGTGGTATATTCCAGTCAGTTACGTCACCAGTGATAACCCAATCAAAGAGCTTCATTCTTGGATGTTTAATTTCAACGGTAAGAAATTTATTTAATTTTGCAGTTTTTTTCGCGAGATTAACAATTGACCTCTTATACAGAATGTTTCATTTGCACACAGAAAGAAACAGATTTAAGAAATTTTTACAGCGCTCTGGTAACTAATTTCACTATATTCAAACAGCGACATTGGATGTCCCGGACACAGCCAAATGGGTCAAATTAAATCTGAACCAGACAGGTTATTACCGAGTCAATTACGACCTCAATACGTGGCTGGCACTAGTGAAAGTTTTGCAGGAAAATCATACTATATTCTCTCCCGCCGACCGTGCCAATTTACTGGATGACGCCTTCACCCTCAGCAGGTTTCAACCCTTTTAATTACTTTGTATTATAAACTGGCCTGCAATGTCACCTGCAGTACATTTTAAATTGATAAAGAGGTTTGCTTTAACGTAGCTTATATTGAAATTACTGTAACAATTAATCTAGGTCTGCTATCTTAGCGTAAAAAAATATTTCAAAAATTATTATTTTTATCGAATTTATTTGTAATATTATAAATCTATTGATGTGCAAACGAAACCAATAATGCCAGAAAAGAAGAAGAAATTTTCTAAGAATATTGATTAGACTATCTTTCTGAGAATTTCAGCAGTTATCTCAATTAGATTACCTTGCATAAAAATAGGTATGCTCGTTGTTTTACTGGCATGATTGCATGCTTTCAAGAGACAATTGAAAAATCCTTGCCGCACCTGTATGAGGCATATTTTCTGAACATTCCGTTCACTCTTGATTCTAAGGTTAATGCAAGCATTCAAGAAATATCTATCTTGTCGAGGTCACGCAAACATTTACAATTTACGAGAATTTTTCTTATAATCTTCCGTGACATTCTTTATGCACACGTTAACTTGGTCTAAGAAACTAAAGTGTGCTTTTTAAGTGACTTTCACAATTTATTTACATTCACAATTCTTTGCTATTCTACTTTCAATCATATTTTACACTATCAAACACCGCGATTCTCTTCAGGATTCACTTTCACGTGGGTACCAGTACTCGTAATATTAGCATTTTATGGAGCTCATTAGTAACAGTCCCGAAGCCTAGCACCTGCTTAACGTATATCACATGTCATGTACACGTGTGGTCTTGAAACGGTGTTAATGACTCGGTTTCACAATTCTACAGAGATTTTTACCAGAATTTTTAACTGCATTTTTGATTATCAAAGAAAAATAGATAAAATAACACACAGTTACAAATATCTAAGAAAACAATAGATAAACGAATCAATATACAGTCAACGATAGAATAAGTCAACAGTGAAATAACTAATAAAAATATTAAAAGAACTTTCGACTGTTTGAAATAGCGCGCTTTGTCCATTACTGCAGAAATACTTGCCAGTTCTTAGGCTTCCGTGTTAAGCCTTAACAATGCTGCTTACAAGGCGTCGACCCGCCTTGTTAGTGCGTTGTAGATTGTGTTAGTGGCTTTCAAATAAACTAGGGCTCTTTTTCCTCGCCTTTCATGTTCTTTGTTAAGTAAAAACGTTTAGCGAAAAGAACGTCATTTGGTCACAAAACCCAGTCTAAAACTATAATAATAGGAGACTGCGTGTTACTATCACTATAAAGTCTTTGTTTTGTGTATGTAGGGCAGGCATGCTGAATGTGACGATTCCACTATCCATGGCATTGTACCTGGTCAACGAGACCGAATACGTTCCATGGGCTACAGCCTTAACCCATTTTCGGCTCTGGGATTCCATCTTTGCACTAAGAGCCGCTCGCCGAGCATGGCATTGCTTAGTACGAACATTATTAAGGCCTTCATATATCGAGCTGGGTTGGCAGGCTCCGCAGAGTCACGTACACAGGTAATGTGAACCGAGAGAAAACTTTCACCAAAGTTTTTTCCTTGCATTTTTTCTTTGCACGTGTCCTGCTTTCCCAAGTTCAAAGTCATTTTACTTTCTGGACGACAAAAAATTCTAGATTGCTCCAAATTAACATCCTGGACGCTGCGGTCCACTTCGGCATTGAAGACGCAGTTCTCAACGCGAAACGATTATTCCAAGAATGGATGCTCCAAAACAAACCAGTAAATCCTGACTTGCAAACTACTGTCTACTCAGCAGGTATGGCCTCAACTGAAACAAAACCTTACTTTAATGATCAACTTGAATTACGACACTCAATCCAACTTCATTCACTACAACTAATATTCCAATTAAGATTTCGAATTTATATCGCTAAAACAATTTTATTCCATAAAAAATGCATACTTTGTTAAATAAGAGCAGTAGAGCCTCGTTATAACGGACAACTGAACATTTCTCCGTTATAGCCAGTTGTCCGTAGTAGCCCATACTAGCGTAAATGCCTTCATTTTGCAGGGATAGTGGACAAAATAGCCGATTGACTGTTATAACCTGTATCTTTTATAGCGAGGTTACTGTATTTCTGTTTAAAAGATAATGCCTTCAAAAATATTACGTAGCTTTTTAAAAATTCTTGTTTGTCGAACATTGCGAATATTAAAATCATGTTAAAAGTATTTCGTAACTCTTACCTCCAGTTACTTAAAATACCGTGACGATGGTGAAAATATGACGCTAAAAAGAAAGGGCACATGCCAAAATTTAATTATATCCCAAGTGTCAAAAAGATTAGCCGTCTGCGAGACTTTATTTGTATTTATCGTGTTAATTTTTCTACAGGTATCAAGTACGGTAGTATTAAAGAATGGGATTACTGTTTTGAGCAGTGGAATAAAACAACCGTTCCATCCGAAAAGATTATTCTCCTGAAGGCTTTGGCCCAGGCCAACGAACCTTGGATTTTGCAACAGTACGTTATATAAAAGAAACCCCATAAATTAAACCTCTAAGTAATCTACTTTGCATTTGTAACCCACTCTCAACTTAAACAGGTACCTGGATTATGGCCTAGACAAAAATATTATTCGGCCGCAAGATTTCCGCATAGTTATCGAGAGCGTGTCGCAGAATCCTCTGGGCTCTTGGCTCGTTTGGCGACAACTAAAATCCCGTTGGAACGATATCCAAAATATGTTTGGTTCAGGCTCATTTACGATGAGCAGTCTCGTAACGATGTCTACAAGCAAATTCACGACGCCCCTTGAACTCAAAGAGGTATTTCTCCTTCTTGGTGCTTCTACGCATTTGCTTCCCAGTTTATTTATTTTTTTAAATACTTTTCACCGTTTTCCTGTTCGTTTTCAAGGTCGAAACCTTTTTTAAAAGCAAGGACGTCGGATCGGGTCGTCGATCTTTGCAGCAAAGTCTCGAGACTGTGCGAAGTAATGTTCAATTTTTGGAACGTCACGAGTCTAGTTTGGAGAAGTGGTTAGCTAGTCACGCCCCCTGCTAAAAGCTACCGGCATTAACAAGTTGTCCTCGTATGGTACGAATATTTTGTAAAATACACAAAATTCCAAATTCCTTAAATCTTTTAATTCCAGGTGTATATGTTTTTATAGTGGAACTGAAACGAAAGCAAGTCATTTACGCTCCTGAGCCTGGTTCTGGTGTGGATCGAAATATTTTCTAAAACCGGTCACTATTTCCCCACATGGCGAAGAACTCTAGTCCATTCAAGAAGTATTCTTTCGAAAGAAAAAACTAAATAAAACACTTCCGTAATTGTACGTCCCTTTAAAGATAAAATATGTGATTTTTGTCCGTGTCGGTCCATTGTTTTGATTATGTGCGTTTCTCTGTCGTATTTACGCAAGGTTTTAAGTTTTTTCTAGAAGGAAATAAAAAATACAATATTTTGCGCTGGATCAAAAGTTTTCTTGGAACTGACCAACCGACTTGCGTAAATGATACGCTATGCTTTGCATGCTAATGGCTTTGAAAAAGATACCAAAAAGTACCGCTCTTCGAAGAACGCGGAAACTCAACCACGAAACTGCGTGATAACTAAGGGATTTGCCCAAACCGATCCTTCTTTTTTTATTATTATTATTGGTTTTTTAAGAAAAAGGCTTGAAGTGCGTACAGACAATTGCCTCCTTTATATTGGTAACAATTTTAAGTTAAAACATACGTAGCTAACATACGTAGTTGTTCACTTTTCATCCCTTATGAGCGTTTATTATCGTTTTTTATTACGTTTATTCATTACAGAGTTGTACGACCCCCTTTTAACAACCAATAAACACACTCCAGGTGTCGCGTGATAGGAAACATGAGCACGGGGTTTTTCCTCACTCAGTTTCCATGAAAAATGCTAAAGCGCCTCTTTCCTATCGTAAACTCTCTCGAACCTCCTCAAGCCCTTAGGTTTATGTAAGCAAAAACCAGTTTTTACTCGGGATTTTCCAGCAAGTCTGAACTTGATATAACTCGACCAAAGAAAGCGAAGAATACGTATTTCTTTCTACTTACATGTTCTTGTATTATTTTCTTGTTGCGCAGAGGTCAGAGTTACGCTAGAAAGGCTTCCATTTTATGTGAACTGAATCTGTCTGAAAATACGAAGCGAATGGATTAAAAACTCTTATCTTTTCTGACTGATTTAGTTTACACAAGGATTATGTGACTGTAATATTCCATAGTTACTTTATCAGCTGACAAAAAAAGGCTGTCCTAAATTCTCCCAACAGGCGAATTCTTTGTACAGGAAATAATCAGTTCTGTGCTCGCTGACCCAGGTAGCTTTAATTAAGGAAGGAGGAGCTTGGTAACTAGTTAAAACTATGTCCGTGTTCCCAAAGACGCTGACTCACGATGATAAGCTCTTCTATCGCCACCTGCAGTCAGAAAACTCCTTGACTTTCTAAACCTTCAGCAGCCACACGAACTCCTTCAACTCAACAATTGTTAATTCACTTGCATTTACTTACGAGTTACATTTTGCATTAAAAAAACTTTTAGTAACATTACAACAAATGTCCTTTAATCACGCTTACAATGAATGTTTCTGTTTTCTTAAAATACACACAAAATAGTCTTTAAAACACAACCTCAAAACACTCAAAACGAAGGAAATTCGATAATTTCCATGATTCGCTGATTGTCGCTTGAAGACATGACTAAAACCGAAATGACTTAACGTAAATAAATCGACACTGGACGAGAATGCGAAGAATTGTACATAGTTAACTGTGATCTTTTACGCTTTTCCCATTGAGGATCTATTATGGAACAAAAAACAGTATCGATCGGTTTATACGCTACGTGGAGTCCACGTGAACTTCACTGACCTTTACATAAAGAGCACTGGCCCCAAATGATGCATTGTCACATGGGCCCCTGGTCCAAACACTACTTAAGGTCATCCGAAGCCTTAATATCTGTATACATGTAAACAAACTTAATCAATTTCGAACTTTACCGAATTCCCAGAAATACAGATACTGATTTTAGTACACGCATACCTCAATTTTACTTTTTGACTGATTAATAAAGAACTAACGCATCTAGTCGCTTCACGTGAAAGACTGTTAATCATCAAGAAATACTTATCACTTATCTTCCCGCACGGTTTCAATTGTAACAATTAAAGACCGCAAATTTACAAAAAAGAAAAACGTCAATGGAACTCGATCAATCTGGCTAAATCAGACTCCCTGAATTTAATAACCTGTTTTCCTAGCGAGAATACATGATCGGAATAAATTTGACATTCCCGAAGAGCATGTGAGTCACCTTTTTCTCCTTCCAGTCCCGAGAAGTGGGTTTGGTTATTGGTGGACATTGACGTCACGCGGATAACAGTACCAGGATATAAAAAGGGGTGTGGTGGGGCCGCTAGCCCGAAGTTGCATCATTCTTTCTCGTACAGCCATCCCGAGCATTCGCTCTCTTGATTCCGTGACTTGTTCTCGTCTGCCGAGGAACACTTGCTCATTTGATTGCGTCAGCCGACAGTGACACGTTTTCCGTGCGTAGAGTTTGGTGACTTAGGAAAATTTTGGTAGTTGCCGGTGTACACAATATTCCTAACGCTGACGAGCTTTAGGCGCATTTCAGTTCGTTTTGAAGTTTGGGTAGGGTTGGTAGTATATTTTTGACAAGTTTTGGGGCGTCGAAGAAAAATTACCAAGTGGCATAAGAGTCGTTGGTAAACTTTTTATCCACTGCGCGCTCTCTTGGGGAACTTTTGGGGTCGAAAGACTGATTTTTTGGGTGAATTTTGAGACTGTTACGTAAATAGACTGATTCGGTGCACGAAAGCGATTGTGGTGAACACACGTCCCTTTTTTACAGCAGGTAAGCGACCTTTCAACATATCGATTAAGCTTCAGTATCGCAGCGAACTTCAAATCATTGAAATAATCGAAAGGCGGGCTTTTTAAAAATGCCTCCACGCTTGAGTAACTAGCACTGGTGGAGTAGGGCAAAATGATTACTAGACATTTAATCATGGAAACTGAATCAATAAAAATTCGTTTTTTGACTGAATTTGTGTTTATACTAATGCTTTTCAAGGTACATATAGCTCGCTTAGTAATCGCAAGTTTTGTACAATGCAGTTTCAGTTCCTCTCAAATTCTACCTCAAACATATTTTCATTACACAACTGTATTTTATGATTCGGAATTCACCTATCTTTCACCCTTCAACACTTCTATCGTACTTTGCCAATTTTTTTACATGTACTACTATGGAAAAGCATCGCAGTAAATACAGATGTTAGTAGACATGGTGATACTCGAGACTTTTGGCAGTCTTTTACTTATCTTTTACTAAACTGTAACACTATTCTTTGATTTCCAGGTTTACAATACGCAACCTGCATCCTTGGAGCTTTTCATCGGAGGTCACGATTCATCCGTCAAAATTAGCGAACAATGTAAGCTTCCGGTGAAAGGTTTACATGATTCAATAAAAGGTTAGGATGTTTACGGTGGGTTTCATGGCGCATTTTTGCTTCTACAGAAAAATTTCCACTCAGCACCATGTATCACCAACCTGGAAGTAGCTATCCCAGACGTGAATACCACACCAGTACTGACAGCAGCGTTGGAATGTCCGCCACCAAGCTCATCTCCGTCCGTGTCCCCAACCATTTATATCATAGCTGTGTCTCTGGACAATTTAACTGCTTTGAAAACAGCCACGTTGCCAGCCTCTACTTGTGCCACGGGTGACTCGCGGCCCCCTTTGCGCCAAGGTAATTGTCATTGTTACTTAATTTTTGATAACGTCAACCTCCTTTTCAAGCGAACGCTCTACTTCCATTTTCTGATAAAGTTTTTAGATACTCTGATTTTTTCCTACGGCTTCATGGCGATACAGGAAACTAGATAAGGCTTCTTTTATAGTATGCTCCTGTCTGACGCAATTAAAAATCATATTGAGTAGAAGCTGAAAAATTCACCTGAAATTCTGTAAAAACTTAAATAAATGAATAAATTAACCTGTGCTTAAGTTCAAACAAGTGTGAATCGATTCTGTTTCGATTTTTCTTACCGTATTCTATTCTTCGTTCTATGATTTTAAGGAACCGAATTCAACGTAATTAGTTTATTAAAATAAATGTATTTGTTATTTTCAGATCCCTTTTTGGAACCTATACCATTGATTGACAGTATCTGGGCCGAAGAAACGTTAACTTTGGAGAGCTCTTTAGCATCGGTTGCTCAATTAGAACCAACCATTGACTGCCAACCCATCACTGCAAGTACCAACTCCGCATCAACAGTAGCCATGGAGGACGAAAGCTGGTCTTTGTTTGACGGATTTGAGGCCTTCGGCCAACTCAGCACCAGTGTGGACAAAATCCCGGCGGTTCTAAACTCGACGGAGCCCTGTCCTACCATGGCGAATTCACCTCTGGATTTTACGGATGTATTCGACGAAGATCGTTTAGGATTAGCACTGGAAGGCTACATGGAGTTTAATGAAGATACACCATCACCAGAAAATCATGTTAATCAAGTTACGCAAAATGACAGTAGTTGTTTGAATGTCAGCAAGTCGGATCTAAATTTCAATATGAAAAAGGAAGCCGTAGTTTCTACTGACCAGTTTCGTGCTACTACCTCCACGCTTGAAGATTTACTTTCCGCTCCTGCTCCAAGCAAGCGAAGAAATGTAGAGCTCAGTTTGCATTCCCAACAAGAACCTTCTAAAAAACTCAAGTTGGATGTTTGCCCGAGTTTACCACCAATGAACAAAATCCCGGATCCTATTTCTACCCCGGATGTCACGAATATTGTGCTGGAATTGGAAAGTGCTCAAAATTTCGACCTTCTTTCGTACATCGATGAGGTAAGCAATAAAAAATAAATAAAAGATAAATAATATTTATTTATTTAAAAAAAAAACTTTCTAATACTCTTTGAATTGCAGGATTTCGATGCAGCAAGCATTGCCAATACGGATTCGGGAGTTAATTCGCCCGCTTGTTCGACTTCTTTCTCGAGACCAAGCTCACGAGCGATATCTCGACGTTCAAGGGGTAGAAAGTGGCCAGACAAAGACTTAAAATCGCCAGCAGATTTGGTGGCAGAAGCCCGGGAGCGTAACAATGAAGCGTCGAGGAAGAGCAGACAAAATAAAAAGAAACGCGAGCTAGATAATCAGTCCTTGATTGAGCGCTTGGAGCGAGAGAATGCGAGTTTGATGGAGGATGAAAAAATTTTACAGGCTTTGATTGTAAGAGTGAAAAAAGCCATGATCGAAGCGGTCGGGAACAAACCCGACCTCATGACACGTGTGCAAAACTTGCACATGGGATCAAGCTTTCGATAAGACTATCAGTGCACAATTGTTATTCAAAATTCTATAGCAAAATGATTACCCTGTTATTAAATCTTGGGTGGGATTTGTTATCCTTTGTACTATGATTTTACACATGTTCAAATATCACTGCGAATAAATACAAAAGAGATGAACTTGCACGCTAAAACGCTAATGGACACTGTAATGAGCTGTAAAACAAGGTAAAACTGGGTCTTTAACTAAAAATAAAATAGTTCATTTCCAGCTTAAATAGCAACATTTCGGCTACTCTGGGTCATTGTATCCTAAACACGCTACTTTAATGTTATCCATTCTTTAAGTTGCGGCCTTACTGAGCAAATCCAACGTCCATTTGCAACGTCCACGCGCAAATACTGGCGATATAAAAGTAAAAGGTTGAGGCATAGAACTTCTAGCTGACATTCCTCTTTGCCTGTTCATATACTTATTATTGTTACTTTGACCCGTACCTTAAAAGGTCTTATTTATTTCGAATGACAGTGAAATCTCATTATAACGAATAGTAAACTATTATAAACGTATTTTGAACCTTGAGTTATGTAAATGCATAGAAAAACAAAATTCACATAATCCTAACTTTTTTTTATTCTGGGGGATTTATTTTAACGAGCTTCCACTGAACAGTGTTTAAAGCTCACTCATTTGCATGGACGATAACGAATAAAAAAATGGACACACTACTGTGAAAACAAACGAATCATCTTTTATTTTCAGAAGGAAATTACGTTGAACAAGAGAATCGCGAACAAAAAGAATCAAAAGTAATCACTGAAACGCATATGCCAAACTCCTATCCTCAAGTATCGACTCATTAGCTCGGAATTCTTACGAAGCTTTTTCCAGAGCTTTGTCAATATCTGCAATATGCGCCTTCAAAGCGTTCCACTGAGTCATGTTCAAAGAGATCCCTATTCAAAGCATAACGCACGGTACTTTCGACTGAAAGAGGTATTTTATTAAAGTTCTGCTCACCTTTCTTCCCAGGTCTGTTCTCTCCGCTGTTCTTGTCCATGTAATATTCACGGATGTCAACAAGTAACTTGCCTTTGAACGAGTTAAGGGATACTCGCCTATTCCTGTCCAAATCCCACGTCTGCTCTAACGGATCCTCAGATTTCGATTTGGATGACTTAGATGCGGTTTCTGGCTCAGACTTCAAGCTCTCGGTCCCTTTAGCTTTTTTGGGAGGAGGAATACGCTTCATACCGAAAAAAAGAGGAAAATATTAAAATCTGTCATTGTGATATAAATCAATAGTCTCTAAGCGCCATAAACTGCATTTATATCGTTTTTCCCGTTTTTTTTTTTTAAGTAAAAGAACCCCGACGACAAGGATGGTTAGACAGCGAAAATGCGTCAAGTCAAGATAAAAAAATCATGACAAATTTGACTCTCGGGCCAAAGTAGGCCTAAAAGCTTAAATAGGTCAACCAATCAGGATTAATGAACACTGTTGTTCCCTCCCATGAAAAACAAGTACACGTGTTCGGCTTATCTCTTAGAATTATCTTTTTTATGTATAAATCAATATTAATTAACACAGACCATAACTTTGCCGTCGTAAGATATGCGTATATGGCCAAAAGGAATATTTATTCAACTACTTTAACTGTGGCCATATATAAGTGTGCTGTCCATTCTAAAATATTTTTTTTTTATTTTATGTCAATGAACTTTGCAAAACTCATCCACATTACAACAGGATTTTTTCATAGTTAAAAAAAAGGGAATGACCTACACAGAAAGTTTTCTTCTAAAGGCACACCATAGAAACAAAGATACCGACCAATACGAGACGAGAACACGCTTTCATGAAAATCAGCAATGTGCGCTTATAACAAGCATATACTTACATCTTCAGGTCCTGAATCGGAATCCGAATCACTGACTACAGCCTTTGACTTTTGTTTCGGCATCGCTTTTGTTTTAAGATGAGGTAGGAATCTTACAGAATACAATTAAATCAAACGGCAACAACTTTTTCCGTTTTCCGTTGGTATTGTGAAGCCAAGTGCAACCCGCGCTTACCGATGGCTTAGCAACGCACATTAATCTTGTGCACTACTACTGGAACACGACATCGAAACAGCAACGCTATGCGGCACTTGCCGCCGTTGGGTTTTTGAGTCCCAGAAGTGCTCTAAAATCTTGCACTGGGGGTAGCTCTCAAGGGAAAATTTATTGTAACTTGGTAGCATACGCCCTCTAGGGAAAATTAATTTTACTAAAGGGTGCCCTCTACTAAAATGCAAATCTAACAGGAAAAAGATAACACGAAGACACGATAACGAGAAAGTCATCTTACGTCGTTAGGTGCGGTTGGGAGTGTTTTGTGACGTGCTGAATAATTGTCGCAATTTTGTGACGCGTGGCAAGATGACGGCCCCTTTAGGGTCCATTAAATCCTCAAGACGTCAAGCGCCGGAGAATAAAAGATGCCGGTTACTTTCGGACGAAGAAAACTCACGGTTATTCAAAGCGCTGGGCGCCAGATGCCGGGTAAATTAGAATAATATTATCCAGCTACTAGTCCATTAACTGAAATCGTTTGTACGACAGAGCTTGGCGACAGCCGTAGCCCAGGTGTATTTAACAAAGCCACCTATGCATTCTACGTGGCATCTTGCCCATTATGGAATTGCCTGCTTCGTCAAAGATAATGCTAAACGATCCTACTACATTCGTTTGTACAGTTTGGATAATACCCTGATTTGGGAACAAGAACTTTACACCAGGTTCCGTTATAGCTGCCCTCGGCCGTTTTTCCACACCTTCGAGGCTGAAGTAAATAATTCGCCCTTGAAAAATGAATAAATATGTTCTAAACATTGTATGGTTTAGAACTAAACAAGTGCATTTATTTTTGCCCGCTTTGGGTATCAAATATCGCTCAATATTGGAACTTTCGTCTGTTTCGTTCTAGGATTGTCAAGCAGGCCTTAATTTCGCCGAAGATACAGAAGCTTCAATGTTCGGAAGCGCGGTTCAGGAGAACTTGCAGCGGAAGAAAGAGAAACAAGGTTAACCCGTAAATTTTCAACGAGGATTAACAATTAATATTAAATTTTTCCACAGGAAGAAAAACGCAGAGTCAGAACGTGCCTGAAACTGGTCGTTCCGCGTACATAGACGCCTACAAAAGAGACCAGACCGACAACCACAGCTTAGTGTCCACTGCCTCCCACGCTAGTTTGGCCGAATCCTTCACCAACCGGGAGAAGAGTGCAAGCAAAGCGCGGAAAGACAAGAAACAAGGAAAACCTAAGCTCAACAAGAAAGATATCGGTTTACCGACGAACTTTGTCCATTTATCTCACGTCGGCTTTGACCCAAATCGGGGTTTTGCCTTAGAAAACGTAGACCCGCAACTTCGTATGTTTTTCGCTAAAGCGGGCGTGTCCGAAAGCCAATTAAAGGACGAGAAGACTCGTGATTTTATTTACAATTTTATCGACCAGCATGGTGGCTTGGAAGCGGCGCTAAAGGAAGTTTCTCAACCATCACAGACCAGTTGGGAATCCAGAGATGCACTACAGCCGCCTATGCCACCCCCTGTCCCTACCAGGAACCCTCCAACGCCCCAAACTGGCCGTATGGTTCCTCACGCTCCACCTACGCCTCCCCGTCAAGTCAATGTACCTCCCACGCCACCGCCTGCCGCTCCGATGTCAAGAAACCCTCGCCAACCTCTTCCAGCTTTTCCGCAACAAGCCCCGCCCCCACCCCCGCCGCCTTCTAGTACGTACTTTAACAAATTGTTCAACACTTTTTAAGTTTTGTATTATTTCTTTCTTTTGCTGCTTTTTATCTCCAGTTAATATCGGCGTGATCCTGACTCGCTGCCTTTTTTCTTTTGTGTATTTGTTAATTTATTTATTGTAAATTTTTATTTCCACATAAACCTCCATATTCATGTCGATTTCACTTTGTTTTCTTAATAGGTAACAGTGCTCCTCCTCCACCACCACTTCCTCCGCCTGCGCTAGACTTGGGGAGTAAACCACCGCCACCTCCATTGCCGCAGGTTAATACTCCGGTATCAAATGTGAATAATAGTGCGGGCAATGATGCACGGTCTGCACTTTTGGAATCAATTCGAGCAGGAGCTGCCCTTAAAGTAAGATTCGTAAATTTTGAAACAGTTAATTCATAATGCTAAAGGGTTATGCATTATGTTCTTTGTAATCGCAGAAAGTTTCAGTCGAACAAGAGGAGCGCACACCATCCGGCGGGCGTTCGAATCATACCGACTTATTGGCCGAGATTCGTCAAGGAAAGGAACTTAAACCAGCCCAGGTACATTTTTATTAAGGATAGACTGATTTTATTGATTATTTGTTGTTTGTTATAGGTTGAGCCAAAACCGTCTCCAGGTGGTGGTGAAGCCGGTTTGGCGGGAGCATTGGCCCGAGCGCTTGAAGCTCGAACGAAAGCGAACTATTCCGATAGCGATAGCTCTAGTGATGATGCTGAAGATGAAGATGACTGGGATGATTGACCATCCTGTAGTTTGGTCACGATAGGGAGTTTTAGTGCCTATGTACACGAGGCGTAATGTTTCCCCGTTGATAGGTTTGCGCAGTTTTGGTATTGTTTTAACAATCTTGTATTCAGTTTCTTGTGTACACAATTTTATCCGTTTTATTGCGGTTGTTGTCTTTCTAACTTGCCATAAATCTATTCCAGAAGCATAAATACTGCTTTTTAATTAAAACTTATATTTTTATGGAATAACTGCATGCTTTATCCGTTATAGAGGTTTTGAATGCTGCGCTATTCCATGTTGCTTGTACAGTAAATCTTCCGCCAGGTGGCGTAACAGTTTGTTATCAATACAAGGGAAATTACTTACCAGAAGGAAAACAAAATTTGGAGGCATTGATTACGATAAATAATCGGTGGGAAACGTGTATTGGTACTTATTGTTATATTAATAAAATTATGGACGAGGCAAGAGGCGAGGGTAGCGTGGACAGTGATCAAATCGATGATTGTGAGTAAATTCAGTCGCTCGCAATCCTCCCCCACCCCCCAAAAAGCATTAAAATATATCGCATGATCGTTTGGCTGAATTGCATGCCAAATGTTGTAGCAAACTCGTAAGTTTTCCTGTGTTTCTACCGTTCTTTTGTCTGGCCGCTTCTCCTGGGAGGTTTTGTCTGCCGAACTTTGTGGTATTTTTCTGAGAATGTTTTCCTTTATATTCTCGTTTTATTGTTTACGCGCTTGGATAACTGAATAATACGTTACTTTTTTGTTGATCAGTTTCCGAAGACGGATCTGTACGGTTTAGCAAAAAGGATTCTTTGCTTTCTAACAAACGAAAAGAGAAGAAAGATTCCAAAAAAGACAAAGGTTACGCATCGTTAGCTGGCGACAGTTCATCCGAAGATCTCAGCATGGATGCCAAGTATGTCACAGGAATAACGTATATGGAGATTGGGCCAATTTAATCGCCATTTTCTTTTATAGAAGTCCATTTAAGTCGAAGAAGAAGTCGTTCAAATTTTCGGCCAGTAAAAAAGAGAAGGATAAGGAAGGAAAGAAAGAGAAGGAGAAGGATGTTCTTGACTCACATGAATCCCTAAGAAGCAAAGATTCTAAAGAAGCGACGGACAAGGAGAAGAAAGTGAAGAAAGAAAAGGATAAAGATTCCAAGAGCAAATCCAAAATCAAAGATAAAAAGAAAGTTAAAACGGAAGTCTCGGAAGAAGGTGAAACATTTAAGTATATAAATGCGCACGAGCATAATGAATTTTTTTAACAGATGAATTACCCGTTTTCGGAATGCCGTTAGAAGTGGCTGTCGAACGCAGTCACTGCCATGATGGAGTTCTTTTACCAACTGTTGTTCGCGACTGTATTGATTACATTGAAGCGAAAGGTTCCCTATAATTTCAACATTTTAAATTTTGAAAATAAAATTACACATATAAGTGACTTGGCAATGAGACTCTACCCGGAAACCTTGTGTTTTTAGGATTAGAATGTGAAGGTATTTATCGCGTTTCGGGTGTGAAATCCAAAGTTTTGGAGCTTAGAACTGCCTACAATCTAAGATTGCCCGTCAGTTTAGAAGGTGTGGATCCTCCCACTGTTACGAGCCTTCTGAAACAGTATATAAGGTAATTGTCTTCAAAACCGATACGTTGAATATGCGTTGAGTTTTTTACACAAATACTGTAATTTAATTTTGAGATTTTTTTAAAAAAATAATATATATTGTTTATTTTTATAGGGAATTGCCAGAACCAATCTTGACACATCAATTAATGGCCCAGTTTGAAGAGGCGTCAGCAATTAAAGATGGAAAAAAGCAGTATGAAATCTTACAAGCTTCGATTGAAAAATTACCTGCATGCAACAAGTTACTTTTAGCCTGGCTTTTTGTGCATTTGGGCCACGTTATTGAGAAGGTAATCTGTTGTATCCCTTATGACACTCTTATCGATATGATTTTGTCCATGCAGTAACTATTTTGCGATTTTATGTATAGGAGCGTTCCAACAAAATGAATCTGCAAAGTCTGTCAATTGTTTTTAGTCCTACAATGCGTCTAAGTCACCGCGTTTTAAGTGCACTTTTCACACAAGGCCCTCTGCTCTTTGCCGACACTACTGTTACAAAGTAAAACTTTTAGTGAACAACATATCCCCCTTCTCTCCTTTCTAATCAGAAGTGGCTGTTCTAATGGCAACTGACTTTCCATCTTGGTTAGATATGTGCCTCCCATTTCCGGTATGCAAACCAGGGGCGCACTGGAGCTACCAGAGAGCTTAACTGCCATCGAAGCCGAGCTCCGGAAGCAAGAATCATTGTTGAATCAGATTCACGCTGAAATGAACGTGGGTACAGTTACCAAGCAAAGAGAGGAGCAGTTATGGGAAGCACAGCGTATAGTAACGCAACTGAAGGTAAAATTTACAGTTAATGATACCTTTTATGGTATCTTAAAACATTTTTTATTTGTGTTCTGTAGCGAAAATTGAAGCATGCGCAAAAGATGGAGAGAGAAGTGAAGAAGATTGAATCGGTGGATGAAGATCTGAAGCTTGATCTAGCCACGCCCCAAACGCCAACGCAGCCTCCTGCTAGTGAAATTGCTGCCGTTGAAGTGGAGGTGCATGAGCAACCTATTGAAAAGGAAGCTGACGAAGGAAACGTGGTAGCACCTGTTGTAGAGCAAGAAATCAACGCTGCGCAAGAAATAGAAAGTCATGTCACCGTTATCGAAGTTAACGGAGTCGCTTCGGAAGGCCCTGTAGAGCGTGCGAAGAATGCTGTATTTGACGAGGAAGCGTTTATGCGAGTAGAAATTGAAGAACGGGAGAAGTATATCGCTAGCTTGCAGCAACGATTGTATTTGGAAAAGCGTTATGTCAATTCGCTGAAGGAGCAAGCGGCTAAAATAACACCACCGTAAGTTTTTGTTAAATCGTGGAGCTGAATTTAATTCATTTATAATGTCCTGGTATATGTCATAATATTAGTATAAGAAAACTAATTGAATTTCGGACGTCGTAGGTACATTCCAGCGTTTACTGAGGAAGAAATAGAGGCAGCAAAGCAGACCTTAAGTGAGGAAGACAAAGTTGTTTTTGATGCCTTGGTGAAGGAACAGCGCGAATTAGAAGTATGCATATATTCCTTCAATTAGAAGCACGTAATTTTTATATTTTCTTAGGAAGCAAATGCTGCAATTATTGCGAAGATTATCGAAGGACGTGAAGCGTGTCTGATGATGCGAGTCGAGTTGAAATTGCTGGAAGGATAAGTGAATTTCGGCTACTGCTGGAAAACTTGTATTTCTGTATTTTGTATTATTTAAGCTTTTCTTATTTCAAGAGCATAAAATATATTTAAGTGAAAAATTATTTATAGTGTAATTTCTTGTGTGTTACTTCTTAACTTTTAAAAGATAGGAAAGGTATTCACTAGATAATATTTTAATCCAGTCAGTTAAGTGCATGACATTAAAAGACTTTTTATGAGATTAAAGGAAAATTATGCTTTCTTCGTTTTACTGGGCTTTATTTTCAACAAACAAAAAATTGACGCAGCAGTCATGTAACAACGCTAAGCTAACAAAACATTTACTTAGCAACAGCTAAGCTATTGTCTACCGGCACAACCCGGTTTGGAAATCTGCAGTAGTACCAGCAGGACATGCAGATGCAGGACGGCCAACTCTATACACAGGTCTACCCATAAAATTTCCTGCAGGACTATAATTGCAGGCATAAAAGTAATTAAATAACTGGCCGTCACCCGACTCCGTACGGAGGATGCTGCAACCAACTCGGTCTGTATCGGCCCACACCACTTGAGTGTAATGTCTGAATTCAAGAGCTTGAGATGCAGGAGGTTCGCTTCTGGAGAAAAACAAAGCTACGTATTAATCACATTGTAGCAACCGTAATCGAAGGTATCTGCATATTGTCAGAAATTAATTTTTATGAGTTAAAAATGCCTTACGGGAAAATATTGTCTGGGCGGCGGAAATAATTTGCGACTTCATCATACCATTGACTTATCCTACCCTCCCAATCCACAGCTCCGTCGATATCCGAAAAAAACTGCCAGGCTAAATTCTGACCAACTGGCATTCCCCCTAAGAAGTCGTGAATAAACCCGGAGTCAAGTGTATGCGAACTTGGCTGGAATTTTGTTATTTTGGAGACTTCAGTGAACAGTATTATTCACATGCTATTTACAAAAGTACGGTAGTGAACTTGGTGTGTTATAAGATTTAATTATTAATGATTTTGACACTCGTGATGTTACAATTCAGTCATCAGTAATTATATTTGAAAGAGAATCAATTGAGATACTTACTATACGTACGGCCTACATTGTCGTGCCTCATCACACACTGGTGGACATTTTCTGCCGCTTGACCTTCGAGTACGTTATCCCATACCTTGTGAACAATAAATGGTCATAAGCCTTTTTTTCTTGGGTACAGTATTTTTCACAATCTATTACCAACGCGCGCATGTTGGATGCCGATGGTTGAGGACCCGTTCTTCCCCGAGTTTCCAAACCTCGAGCTACTTGACTGCGGAGTTGGTTGTGGGTATCAATGATCAATCTTTTGATGTCTTCGGTCATTGCAGGGCGACTAATCGTCGGCGGACAAGCAGGACCAGGAATCTACATTAAAAATACGGAGTGATAGTTAAGTTTGATTGCATAACACTCATTTTTAATAGCACAGTTAATGTAAAAAGCACTAACCAGTTGTGCATGGATTGCTGCAGCAGAAACCAGTAAAACTATTGATGCAAAATAATCCATTTTTGTACAGTAGCTGTTACTACATTCGACATCTATACAACATAGACACTATGAAGCTGACGAGTTTTCAAGCTATGTTCAGTGCTTCCTTTTAACAGTTGTACTTATAGGTCGAGTTTTTTTAACGTAGAAGAGGACGGGTTTTCAATCTTCGTTCTCTGCCGAATTCTAAGCTCGAAGTCCTTCAAAAGCTGGGATAAAATTCAAGTTGTATTGTGCTGGATTCGTCTAGAAAAAGCTATGGACTAGAACTATCCTACTCTAACTTCATGGCACTGAGCAATAGCGACAGTTCCCATTGCAAGTGTTTTTGTTCGATTGAACTTTCGCTTTGTATATATATGTATATAT